>CM046876.1:515593534-516113244 GCA_025667525.1 Glebionis coronaria | reverse complement strand
TGGACACATAATAATTTACTTCAATGTTGAATAATAAACTGGTATACTACGTATACGTAATAATTTACAGTAATTTTTAAACATTTTCATGTATACGACATTTCAACAAAAAATATGTAGTATATAAACAAGCGTAGATGACATTTAGCAATGCTCTTCATTAAAGAATAAAGCAATGTTTTGAAAGCCGCTTTTAAATTCGATCCGATTGAGTCATCGGATCCGGGTCAACCCCACTCGACCCAAGTTAACCCAGTTTTCTAAAAATTATTTTTTTATATTTTTAATAATTAACAAAAAATTAAAAAACTATCATATATTGAAGATATAAATTGTTTACCAACCAATATAATATGTAAAAATAAAATTCCGTTGCAAATATGTAAATTTTACATAATTTAAAAAAATCCGAAAAATTAAAACCCGCCCGAATCTCGAGAACCGGGTTAACCCGGGTCATCTCAAACCCGACGGGGTCTAGCCTGGTTTCAAAAATGTGAAACCCGAGTCAATATTATCCGTTTTTTGCCGGAACCGGGTCAACTGGTTGACTCGGCCGGATTGACCCGGGTTTAAAAAGATTGGAATAAAGCACAATATTTGTCGTAATTGCTCACTAAACAAAACAAATGTGCGAACTTAAAATATTATAAAAGAAACACAAGCAGTTGTCGCCTCTTAATAAAACTCATGGATAACACATAAACAAATCGACATAGTCGTCACTGATAAGAACAAGGCCAGTATGCTCGCCTATAAACATATAAACAACTGTTGTTAGGTGCGGGTACTCGGCTATCTATATTACCCGATAAAAGGTGTATCACAATGTTGAAAAAGTTAAATGTTGAAAGTTGAAAAACACATTAAATTTAGAAATGTAGTTGAAAAACACATTAATAGCTGGAACATGTATAAGGTTGAAACATTGAATCTTTGCAATGAAAACTATGGAAACCATATCTATATTTGGAAATCAATAAAAAAATATTAATAAAAATCAAAACTTACGGAGGAAGAATGTGTTAAAAAAAATCGAACACCCATTAAAACTGGATGTGTCATTTTTTTGTTATCTCGTGATCATTATGTGTTTTGTGTTATTTTTTTACCATAGTTTTTAAATTAAACTTGGTTTTTTATTTGATCATGGCAGGCTCACAAATCAATTTCTTTGAATAGAATCACACATGTTATTACCATTACTATGCGAGCACCTCCGTTTATTTTGCCAGAAAAGTTTCAACCGCAAGTGAGCTATTGTTCATTATCATTATTGAAGAAAAATACATGGTTTTGATCTAGATGCACAAGATTCTTCATAGAAACATCTAATGAACCACAATATGTTTTTTCTAAACCCCTTTCTTTTCCCTTCACTTTGTTTTTGGTAGTTCCAGTTGAGGGTATTGTTTGTTGATTTGGGTGTCTTTGTCTATAAAATCAACCCTTCTTATTTATATTCATCATTCCCGAATCAAAGATAGCAGGGATGTGAATAAAATTCACTCCGATATTGTGGGTTAATGTGTTTGTTTTATGGAGTTTTTAGGTCCCAAGAAATGCAGAGACCGGGTTAAGCATGAGACGTGGTATGCGATTATGAACTCACTTGATAGTTTGACCTGTAAGTACGTACCACCATAGCTAGTCTTTTCACTTCTTTTTGGAACGTTTCATGAAACACGTATCATGATATCATGTATAGTTAGTCATCTTCCGCTAGACATTTTCGTCGCTATGCGCGGGTACTCGTCTAGTGTGGTATAAATTATTTAAATGGTGTTTGATAAAAATTTAAAGGTTAATTCCATATATACCCAATTAAAACCTCTAAATGACATATTTACCCAACCAAATACTAAATAGTCATATATACCTAACCTAAACATCATATTTGTCAAATATGTCCATTCTATTATTTTCATCCATGAAAACTAAATTTAAACTATCAATTACCAAACTATTGACAATTATACCCCTATAGAAACTCTTACCGTGCTTCATTTGGGGATCTAATACAAACTGTATGCGTACATGATCACATTTAGAGACACCACGTAGCCTTCAAAATTTTTGAATAATGTTCGCTTGGTATTCACATCTGTAAGTACATAAAATGGTGATATAAAATTACCAGATCCTCTTTGTCAAGTGGTTTTTTTGTTACAAAGAAATAAACGTATTTTTTATTACCTCGTATTATTTTTATTGTGAATTTTGGTTCTTTCACAATTTGTTTAGGGTTAGAGATTAACAGTGATTGTTTGTTTCTTGCTGTTGTGGTTTTATAAAATGTTGTTCCAAAATCATTGTTGGGGTTTTGTTTGGTTTGTTTGATGGTGCGGTTTTTTGTGTTTAAAAAAGTAGAGGGTATAATAGGAATCTAATAGTGTAAGCTTATTTTTAAATGGTTATATAAATGAAATGGGTTAATATGACAAAAATGTATTTAAATTGGGTATATATATTTATTATATTTAGTTGGATAAATATGGCATTAAAATTTTTAAATTAGGTATATATGGAATTAACCCAAAATTTAAAAGTTCTTACTTAAAAACTAGATATATAAATTAAGTCATTATCGTTTATTTGTTTGATGCTTAAATTTAACATGTAACTGTATAGAATAAGCAATAAGGAGAAGGGTTTTCATATTAATTTATGATTTAATTTGTTGTTTTACATATTTAGCTTCAACTTTTTCATCTTGTTTTATTTAAAAGGGTATAATAGTAATTTTTATTATTTAAGATACTTTATTCAGCACACGAAACAAACATTTACATAACAGTATACAAATAGACACCATATATATTTAAGAGATGAGATCAACAAGGAATACCATCTGACAAAAGTATAATAGAATACATCTTATCCATTCATTTAATCAATATCCAATGGTCATGATTAAATATTTAAAAAATATATTAACCTAATAAATTCACCTTCTACCTTCATTCAACTCATGTTTTTCTCTCTCTAAAAAACACACACACCTTCCACCTAACCAACCACCGCCGGAAATAAAAATGCTTCGTCGGAATCACTAAAAGACTATAACACCCCCAAAGTGGTCAAATGCAGCGGAATAGTACATGGGGTGTTACTTTGGTGGATCGATAACACACAGTATATAGAGCAATGATCGTAAATGTCATTAAAACATATTACATGAATTTAATTATGTAAATTAAGTAATTTGTCTTGAAATCAACATTTAACATTTTTGAAGTAATATCCCAGCCCAATGGTAAACATGATGCTTCCTATGATGCTAGAAATCCAAGTGCATATGAACCTTGATAGGTGTGGAAACACCCATCCTTTTACCACTTAATTCTAGCTAAAACGAGACCAAAACGCGTATTTAATATCATTTGTTTGGAATTATGCGTTGTTTTTGTGTTTATTGTGTTTTCAGAGCCAACCGGATGAATATTGGAGAAAACATGGGATTGCACGGGATTTATCGAAGAAAAAGACTCAAGATGAAGTCTATTATCCAAGAGATGCAAAAGATTTGAAGTCACTGGGCCTATTCGAAGATTTATTGAAGAAAAGGACCAAAGATGGAAGATTTACATAAGTCGAAGAAACTCAAGTCTATTAAACGAAGAGATTAAAAAGACGAGTTGAATTTAATCAACGACAAATCCCGAATCAGAATCGAAAACGTCAACTTTTCTGAAAAGACGAGAAGACAAGAAGAACGGGAGAAAGCCCACTCACCAACCAAAGGGGACACCTATATAAGGGGATCCCCTCACACTTATTATTCAGTTTTAGTTTTTTAGTTTTTCTTTCCTCCTTTTTCTTCCTTTCTGTTCGTAGACATCACCAACACCACTAGGGTGTTTGGTGATTTTGATCTTTGTTTTCCAAATCTTGTAATTTTAATCTTTGTTTTATTTTGTTCAACATTAATCATCAATACAAGTTCTTGTTTAATCTTTCCATTTCATCTTGTTCATCATCATCTTTTATATCAAGTTCTTAAGTTCTTATTTGGTTGAGTTTTGATTTTAAAAAGTTGTTGAATTTGCATTTTTATTGATGGGATTTGTAGTTTATGGTTAGTAGATGCTTAGTGATTAGTTTATTTAAGTTTTTGGTTAGAAACTTGGTGATTTTTGGATCAAAATCGTACTCCCCTGTTTTTTCTGAAGTTACTGTTCTTGAGTCCCCAAGTTCCGAATGAACCTAAACTTCCGAATGAACAAAAGTTCCGGATGAGCCTAAACTTCCGCATGAACAAAAGTTCCGGATGAATGTCATTTTTAAAAGTTCGGAATGAGTTTTTCTTTTAAAAGTTCCGAATGAGTTTTTCCTTTAAAAGTTCCGAATGAGTTTTTCCTTTAAAAGTTCCGAATGAGTAATTAGTTCAGGATGAACACAAAGTTCCGAATGAGTACAAATTTCCGGATGAAAAAAACTTCCGAATGAATTCCAAAAGTTCCGAATAAACTTCCGACTCAAAGTTCCGAAGAAAGTTCCGGATCAACTTCCGAAGAAAGTTCCGGATCAACTTCCGAAGAAAGTTCCGAGTGAAGGTTCCAGGTAAACTTCCGAACGAAGTTCCGGATCAAGGGTTCCGAACCAATCTTCCGAGCAAAGTTCCGAATCAAGGTCAAACTTCCGATTCAAATTTCTTTTGAGTATTTCTAAGGTTTACTTACTGTTTCTTCAGTTCATACTTATATTTTAATTTTAATTCAAGTTTTATTAATTGTCATTAATTTAATTGCTTTTAAATTTAAGTTTTCATTCTAATGCATTTAAAACTTTTAGTAGACTAGAAAATCACTCCCCTTTTTAGTAACCAAGAACAATCATTCCACTTAGAACCAAGATCAATTCGAGAGGATATCGAGAGAATTTAATTGAACCCATATAAAATCTAAGTATCAAATGGCGCCGCTGCCGGCTCTTCTCGTTAAGATCAAAAGTTTTTTGTGAGAACTTGGATTTTGGGATCCGTTCCCCGTGAACGTTACTTTTTCATAAAAAACTTTCAAAAACACAAAAAAATATAAAATTTTCAAAAAACCTAAAAATTAAAAAACATAAAAAACCAAAAATATTTTTGCTTTGTTTTTCTTTGTTAGTTCTTTTGCAGGTGTATGCGCACTCGATCCACGTCTTATCAAGAGCCCGAGCCTCTCGATAACTTAGACATGGCCGGTGTACAAAACAACAACAACATACCACCTCCAAACAACAATAATAACAACAACAACAACCCACCTTTCAACAACATGAATAACAACAACAACAATGAGCCTCTACCGGATAATCGCCCGATGATTGAATTGCTGCAAGCTCATGTAGATGGCAACACTGATCCAATTGTTATACCAGCAATTGCAGCCAACAATTTTGAGCTAAAATCAGGCTTTATCCAGATGGTCTCTGCTCAACCATTCTTGGGGCGTACCATTGATGATCCACATGACCACATCAAGAGATTCTTACAACTCACCAACACGGTCAAATTCAATGGTGTTCCACAAGAGGTAATCCGGTTACAACTTTTTCCCTTTTCTTTAGAGGGACAAGCCCGGCATTGGATTGCTAAGGAACCGCCACAGAGTATTCTTTCGTGGACGGATTTGGAAAACAAGTTTATCAATTACTTTTTCCCACCCTCTCGTACTACCGCTTTGCGGAATGAAATCATAAATTTTGAACAAAAGTACGATGAGTCGTTCAGTGAATCTTGGGATCATTTTAAAGATCTTTTAAGAAAATGCCCACAACATGGTTTTACCAAAGTACATCAAATTAATACTTTTTACAATGGTTTAAGCATGAGTGACCAAGATTCACTAAACAGTGCCCCGGGGGGTAATCTTTTGGCTAAGACTTCCAATGCTGCTTGGGATATCATTGAGAATAAGTCTCGTGTGCAAACCAAGAGTGTTCGGACCAATGTCGCTAGTGCTAGCACTAGTTACAGCGACAAGCGACTGGACAAAATCACTGTGCTTCTTGAATCGCTTGTTACCCACACCGTTAACAACACCAACAGCAGCAACGCTAAAAACGCTCAAGTCAATGCTGTTAGCCAACCATGCGAGATATGCGGGGGTCCTCACTCTTACACCACTTGTACCGCCACCCAAGACTACCCTGCTGATAATGTGAATGCAGCATATGGCACCTATCCTCAACCTGCATATCAAGCTAGACCTCAAGGTGACCGTAATTTGCTTAGCTACCGCTCCAACAACTACCTCTCACCACCCGGTTTTCCTCCTACCAACCCAAACCAACAACAAAATCTCAATCGCCCTCCTCAACAACAACAACCACCTCGTACACCATACATCCCACCTCACAAGCAGCAAAAACCACCTCAACGAAACAACCAAGTATACCAGCAACCTGCTTATCAACCACCCGCATACAATGCTCCTCCCAACCAACCCACCGCTCTTCACCAAGAAGTGGAAACTTATATGAGGACTAACGATGTGATAGTGGGAAATATTCAGAGAGAAGTGCTCAACCTAAAAGCAGACTTGGTCAAACAAGGGAACGATCTGAGAGCCGACATGAGAAATACGTTGGATAGTCAAACAAATGACTTGAAGAACATGATGGCTAGTTTCTTCCAAGGTAATCAACCCTCTTCTTCGGGTACTCTTCCGAGTAACACCGTTGCGAATCCAAGAGGGGAGATGAAAGCAATCACTACTCGTAGTGGTAAAGGTACCAAGGAACCCGAGCTTCCTATACCTCCACCGGTGGTTGTGACTAAGGAGAACGAGTCACCTGCTCCTATTCCTCATCCTTCTCCTTCCCCAATTTCTCCACCTCCTACTTCTACCCCTCCTCCGCCCAAGGATGTGAGTGATCCTATTCTCCCAAAGCCTTCCTCTTCTTCCAATATACCTTATCCATCTAGGTTGAGGAAAGAGAAGCTCAAAAGCAAGGATGATATTCAGGTTTCGAACTTTCTTAAAATGTTCAAACAACTGAATTTCAATATCTCCTTCGCTGAGGCTCTCGCTCACATGCCTAAGTACGCGAAAATGTTTAAAGATCTTCTGAGCGACAAGGAAAAGCTTCTCGATATTGCCAACACCCAACTTAATGAGAATTGCTCTGCAGTGCTCTTAAGGAAATTGCCAACCAAGCTTGGTGATCAGGGTCGTTTCTTAATCCCTTGCAATTTCCCGGGAGTAGAGAATTTCATGGCCTTAGCCGATCTAGGTGCCAGTATTAATCTCATGCCTCTAAGCGTTTGGAAGCAATTATCTCTCCCTGAGCTAGTCCCCACCAAAATGACTTTGGAATTAGCTAACTGTACGGTTGCTTATCCAGTGGGGATAGCCGAAGACGTCTTTGTAGGAGTCGACAAATTCACTTTTCCTGCCGATTTCGTCGTCGTCGACTACGAGATGGACCCTCGTGTTCCCTTGATCGTGGGTCGTCCATTCCAGAGGACCGGTCGCACTCTCATCGATGTTGAAGCCGGTGAGCTTATCATGAGAGTGGGTGACGATAAAATCGTCTTCAACATGGGAAAGTTGTCTAAACAACCTTATTCATACGAGAGTGTTAATTGTATTGACGTTCTGGATGAGGCTTATGAAGAACACTTCAAAGATGCTTGCAAAAGTATTCCTACCTCTCTTCCCAATGTTGAAACCGTTTCCTCTATTGATTCATCACTGTCTCTATTTGGAGAAAATGATTTGTTTTGGAACAATCTTGAAGACACCATGGGAGATGTGAATTTAGCTACTGATGATTCTCCCACCGATGGGGATGAAGACATGCATTTCTTTGACAACCTTCTCAACGAAGACAATCCTTCTCCTCCATCTCCCACGGTTATTGCTATCGATACTCCGACTTTGAAAATGCCTCCCGTCGAAAATCCCCCGGATTTAGAACTTAAGGAGTTGCCGCCCCATCTCGAGTATGTGTTCCTTGAAGAAGAGAAGAAGTCGCCAGTCATCATTGCCAAGGACTTAAAGGAAGAAGAAAAATCTCGCCTCATCGCCGTGCTTAAAGATCACAAACAGGCGATTGCTTGGAAGATTTCTGATATTCGTGGAATTGATCCTCACTTCTGCAAACACAAAATTCTCATGGAGGACGACTTTAAGCCCACAATTCAAAGCCAACGAAGGGTGACTCCAAAAAAACATGAAGTCATCAAAACAGAGGTTATCAAACTTCTTGATGCGGGTATGATTTACCCTATTTCGGATTCACCATGGGTTAGTCCAGTCCATTGTGTGCCCAAGAAGGGCGGAGTAACCATTGTTCCCAATAAACACAATGAGTTGATTTCCACTCGTCTCGTTACTGGGTGGAGAGTTTGTATAGACTACCGCAAACTCAATGATGCCACGAGAAAGGATCATTTCACTCTACCTTTTATGGACCAAATGCTTGAACGTTTAGCATGTAATGAATATTACTGCTTTCTTGATGGTTTCTCGGGTTATTTCCAAATACCCATCGATCCCCAAGATCAAGAAAAGACAACATTCACTTGTCCCTATGGCACATTTGCTTACAAAAGGATGCCTTTTGGCTTATGCAATGCCCCCGAGACTTTCCAAAGGTACATGTTAGCTATCTTCCATGACATGGTTGAACAAACCATGGAAGTCTTCATGGATGATTTCTCGGTCTTCGGGGATTCCTTCTCTTCTTGCCTTGCTAATTTGGAACGTATGCTTAAGCGGTGTGAAGACACTCGCCTTGTTCTGAATTGGGAAAAATGCCACTCCATGGTAAAAGAAGGCATCGTGCTAGGACACAAGATTTCCAAAAGCCGGTCTTGAAGTAGACCGTGCTAAAGTCGATGTTATCGCTAAATTGCCTCCACCTTCAACCGTGAAGGGTGTGAGAAGTTTTCTGGGTCATGCGGGCTTCTACCGACGATTCATCAAAGATTTTTCTCAAATTGCTCGCCCGATGACCCACCTCTTGGAAAAAGATACTCCTTTTATCTTTTCCAAAGAGTGCCTTGAAGCCTTCAACTCGCTTAAGGATAAGCTAACTAAGGCACCCGTCTTGGTTACCCCTAATTGGGAGCTTCCCTTTGAGTTGATGTGCGATGCTAGTGATTTTGCTATTGGAGCGGTTCTGGGACAAAGAGTAAACAAACACTTCCAACCAATCCATTACGCTAGCAAGACAATGACAGGGGCTCAATTGCATTACACGACAACCGAAAAAGAGCTTTTAGCTGTTGTCTATGCCTTTGAAAAATTTCGCCCATATCTTGTCCTATCCACCACAATCGTTTACACCGATCATTCCGCGTTGAAGTACTTGTTGACAAAGCAAGATTCCAAACCAAGACTTCTTCGCTGGGTTTTGCTTCTCCAAGAATTTAAAATCGAAATTCGCGATAAAAAAGGAGCGAAAAACCTAGCCGCGGATCATCTCAGTAGACTTGAGGATCCTTACCAAGGGGATCATCCGAACAAAGAAATCAATGATTCTTTTCCCTTGGAGACCTTAATGTCTATAAATTCGAATTCTGATGAAACCCCGTGGTTTGCGGACTTTGCAAACTACTTGGCGGGTGGAATTCTCAAGGAAGGGTTGACGTCCCAACAAAAGAAAAAGTTCTTCACCGACATTAAGACTTACTTTTGGGACGACCCTTACCTATTCAAACAATGTGCCGACCTGATTATCCGCCGATGTGTTGATGGACCGGCAGCTTTGAAAATCCTTGATGCTTGCCACAAAGGACCCACCAGTGGTCACTTTGGTCCCAACTACACCGCCAAAAAAGTGTTTGACTCGGGATTTTATTTGGCCCTCCATATATCGTGACGCTCACAGTATGGTTAAACGATGTGATGATTGCCAAAAACAAGGCACGATCACACATAAAGACAAGATGCCTCAGAATTTCATTCAAGAGTGTGAAATCTTTGATGTTTGGGGTATTGACTTTATGGGGCCATTCCCTTCTTCTAAAGGAAACAAATACATCCTTGTAGCCATTGACTACGTCTCCAAATGGGTTGAAGCCAAAGCTTTACCCACTAATGACGCAAGGGTGGTTTGTAACTTTTTGAAATCTCTATTCGCTAGATTCGGTGTGCCTCGTGCCATTATTAGTGATCGTGGGACTCATTTTTGCAATGACCAATTTGCTAGAGTCATGGCTAAGTATGGTGTAAATCATCGTCTTTCCACAGCCTACCACCCACAAACTAATGGCCAGGCTGAAATATCCAACCGAGGACTAAAGCGAATTCTTGAAAGGACCGTGGGAGAGCATCGTGCCTCTTGGGCTGATAAACTTGATGATGCTTTGTGGTCTTTTCGTACTGCATACAAGACTCCGATTGGTTGTACACCATATCGTCTCGTGTACGGGAAAGCTTGCCACCTCCCCATTGAGTTGGAGCACAAGGCTTACTGGGCCTTGAAGTGGGATAATTTTGATATCAACAAAGCCGGTGACCTACGCAAGATCCAACTCAATGAGCTCAATGAACTCCGTAATGAGGCTTATGAAAATTCTTTGATCTATAAGGAAAGAACTAAGCTCATTCACGACTCCAAGATCAAAAACCGAGAGTTCCAAGTTGGAGACAAAGTTTTGCTCTTTAACTCTCGGTTGAAAATCTTTTCGGGCAAGCTGAAATCTCGTTGGTCCGGCCCATTCACCATTACCCAAATTTTTCCATATGGTACTCTCGAGCTCGCTCAACCTAATGGACCTAATTTTAAGGTGAATGGCCAACGAGTGAAGTTGTACTTTGGTGAGGACACCTCTCAGGAGGTGATTCCATCCCTCACCATGTTCCCCATGAACTAATTTTGGGTCGAGTCAGGCTCGTGACTCGGTTATCAAAAACAAGCGCTCCTCGGGAGGCAACCCGAGTATCTATCCTTTTATGATTTAACCCCCTAAGTGTAGGGGGACCTCTATAGGTTCTTTGTGTTTGTGTGGTGCTGTGATTACAGGGATAAGTGCACTCTTGGAATCTCTGAAGAACCGTGCTCCCGTGTTATCCGAAATCCGGTTCTATCTCTCAACTATCGTGATTCAATTTTCTTCATACTAACATTTGAAATTGATCACTTTAGTCGTCTCTTCCTTAACTTGAGTTAACCAACGTGCACAATGTCATAAGTGTAGGGGAGACTTTTCCCACATGCTTAAACATTGAGGACAATGTTTATCTTAAGTGTAGGGGGGACTTCTATCGAAGTTTTAAGTGGACTTTTCCATGAAAATGCCTTCATTTAACCGGAAAATCATATTTTTCAACATTTTCCAAATTTTTTATTAACTTTGGCCTTTTAGTCGTAATTTTTAAATTTTTATCGTTGCTTTCATATGTATATATCCCACAATAAAGTCAAAAATTTTAATAAAGTGGTGTAGCTAGTTTAGAAGTCTTTGACATATTAGGCCCGTTGCGTTTATTTTGACTCAACCCGAATAGACTTATCCAAGTTTATTCTAGCTAGTATCCTTAACCATGTAGACCTTAATTGGTTTATTAGGCTAAGTATCCACGAGTCTCATTACTTGAGATTTTAAATTGTGGAGGACGAGAAATGATAGAGTCAATTATAAGTCGGTATTCTTGCACAAGCTCACTTGGGGTAATTATTTGCCTATTCTCCCATCACTTGCTAATAATTTATCTGCAATAAGTAAGGTCGTACGATTTGAAAAGTTACTTAGCTTCTAGCCCAAGATCGTTAAAAGTTGCTCGGTAATGATAAGAGTTCATAGCCAAGGCATAACTTATGAAGCGGGGCGCGAAGATTGGCGAGTCCGAAAAGGCCCTAACAAGGCATGAGGATTCCATTTTATTGCTAAAGATCCAAAGTGATGTGAAAAGAATTATTCCCAAAGTCAATATGAAGGATCAAGACTCACGACGAAAAGCAATCAACTCCCATAAAGATGATGGAGAAGTCTATCCGAAAAGACCCTAACAAGGTATGAGGATAAATAGATCCAAGTCCGAAAAGGAGGCGGATCGTTGTATCTCAAAATCCCAATTAGAGATTAAAGAAATAATCATGAAGTCGTGGTCAACAAAGTTGGAGTACCCCTCAAAAGTCTCCAAGTGAAGAAACTCTATTAACGATGAGAAGACCATTATCTCAAGCACGTCTCTCAAGATATGAAGTATGAAGTACATGCCAAATATCGGCCCGAGAAAGGTCTCAAATTGTGAACCGAGTTATGCCAAGATATGAACTTTTTGATATCCCGAGAAGCAGTTTTAAGAGATTTTGTCCTTTAGCTAACTATTGATCAAATCGTCCTACTTTGCTTTCAGCCTAAATAAACTATCGAAATAAGTCTAAAAATGCATCTTCATGATCATTCTAAGACAAAAATAAAATATAAGAGATACACCTAGGAATAAGGGAGTTTAAGCATTTAATTAAGCCATGTGTGTAAGTGTTTGATTTACTAACTTATAATAACAATGATCTCGTTTTTAAGCTTAGTTTGGGGAACGTGAAACTTGAGGGTGATAAATCTTCGCAGCACCAAAGCCCTAATGTAAGTCATTGATCTCTTTGCAAGTTATTTCCATGTAGCTATTTTCAAGTGAAGATGGTTTTCTATCCTTTTGTTTCCTTTTAAGTTTTAATTTCTTTTAGTACCTTAATTTTTATTTAGTAGTATTTGAATAAGGCCAAGGTTGATTAATTATGAGAAAAGTTTAAAATTGCTTTATCACTAAGCATTGCATGATGGCATGGCAATGGTTAAGTGTAGGAGATTTGATAGGTGTGGAAACACCCATCCTTTTACCACTTAATTATAGCTAAAACGAGACCAAAATGCGTATTTAATATCATTTGTTTGGAATTATGCGTTGTTTTTGTGTTTATTGTGTTTTCAGAGCCAACCGGATGAATATTGGAGAAAACATGGGATTGCACGGGATTTATCGAAGAAAAATACTCAAGATGAAGTCTATTGTCCAAGAGATGCAAAAGATTTGAAGTCACTGGGCCTATTCGAAGATTTATTGAAGAAAAGGACCAAAGATGGAAGATTTACATAAGTCGAAGAAACTCAAGTCTATTAAACGAAGAAATTAAAAAGACGAGTTGAATTTAATCGACGACAAATCCCGAATCAGAATCGAAAACGTCAACTTTTCTGAAAAGACGAGAAGACAAGAAGAACGGGAGAAAGCCCACTCACCAACCAAAGGGGACACCTATATAAAGGGATCCCCTCACACTTATTATTCAGTTTTAGTTTTTTAGTTTTTCTTTCCTCCTTCTTTTTCTCCCTTTCTGTTCGTAGACATCACCAACACCACTAGGGTGTTTGGTGATTTTGATCTTTGTTTTCCAAATCTTGTAATTTTAATCTTTGTTTTATTTTGTTCAACATTAATCATCAATACAAGTTCTTGTTTAATCTTTCCATTTCATCTTGTTCATCATCATCTTTTATATCAAGTTCTTAAGTTCTTATTTGGTTGAGTTTTGATTTTAAAAAGTTGTTGAATTTGCGTTTTTATTGATGGGATTTGTAGTTTATGGTTAGTAGATGCTTAGTGATTAGTTTATTTAAGTTTTTGGTTAGAAACTTGGTGATTTTTGGATCAAAATCGTACTCCCCTGTTTTTTCTGAAGTTACTGTTCTTGAGTCCCCAGGTTCCGAATGAACCTAAACTTCCGAATGAACAAAAGTTCCGGATGAGCCTAAACTTCCGCATGAACAAAAGTTCCGGATGAATGTCATTTTTAAAAGTTCGGAATGAGTTTTTCTTTTAAAAGTTCCGAATGAGTTTTTCCTTTAAAAGTTCCGAATGAGTTTTTCCTTTAAAAGTTCCGAATGAGTAATTAGTTCCGGATGAACACAAAGTTCCGAATGAGTACAAAGTTCCGGATGAACAAAACTTCCGAATGAATTCCAAAAGTTCCGAATAAACTTCCGACTCAAAGTTCCGAAGAAAGTTCCGGATCAACTTCCGAAGAAAGTTCCGGATCAACTTCCGAAGAAATTTCCGAGTGAAGTTCCGAGTGAAGGTTCCGGGTAAACTTCCGAACAAAGTTCCGGATCAAGGGTTCCGAACCAATCTTCCGAGTAAAGTTCCGAATCAATGTCAAACTTCCGATTCAAATTTCTTTTGAGTATTTCTAAGGTTTACTTACTGTTTCTTCAGTTCATACTTATATTTTAATTTTAATTTTAATTTTAATTCAAGTTTTATTAATTGTCATTAATTTAATTGTTTTAAATTTAAGTTTTCATTTTAATGCATTTAAAACTTTTAGTAGACTAGAAAATCACTCCCCTTTTTAGTAACCAAGAACAATCATTCCACTTAGAACCAAGATCAATTCGAGAGGATATCGAGAGAATTTAATTGAACCCATATAAAATCTAAGTATCAAACCTGCTTATTTTCCTAAGAAAACATATAAAGTAAAATGTGGGAGACAACACGAAGTTGGTGAATTCACAAGTTTCATTTATAATAAAAGTACTGATATGCAAAACACCACGAAAGTAGTAGAGCTCCAAGCTCAATACTATAGTAGTTCCTATTGCCCTATAATAGAAGCTAGACAAGTGATCAGAGGCGTATGTGGATCGTCCCTAAGAGGTACCCCTTTAGTCTGACAATGTATATAAGTCTAGTGGCCTTGGCCTAGGCTAGGTACTGGGATTTTCAATCCCCAAATAGATCTATTTATAACATTTCGCACTACACAATTAACTATTGCAGTCCACGTGAATGGGGCAAACAATAGGCAGTAAGTAAGTTACGGACGTGTGAAATATTTGCATATACAATACTTAGTATGTTTTCTTCCCCAGTTATAAAAGATATAAAAATATGAGGCCATGAACTCACCTTATTGGTGATGCAGTAGTGATAAAGTCACTGAGTAGACTGGCACGGTATGATCACGAAGCAGTGGAATTACCTAGGTAATTTATATGGGTCTCATTAAATGCACAAATAAAATGCACATATAAATGTAGTTGATGAAAATGCATGACCATAATTTAATAAGTCGTTACCATTTTTAAATGTTAAACGATTAGTACGTTATCGAAATATATACACTTTATATTCTTAAAATGTATTTAACTCGTTTTAACTTTAACAATGTAATTAATTAAATAAATGCTTTTTATTTAATTAAGAGCTGCAAAAATATAATGTTTCACAAAATTCCTTAGATTTTCAAATGTACAAAATTAGTCCTCTGGTTTACACGAGTTTCATAATAAACCCTTTTAGTTTATTTAATTAAATAATTAAAATAAACTTAAGGTAAAATGCACTGAGGTCCTTATAAAAAGGGAAGTTTCCAAACAGCCCCTAGGGCTTGTAACATAATCGTTATATGGAAAAAATTACCCCTAGGGTTTTGTTCGTTAAGTTTTATTGCGAAGTTAGTCCTTATCCATTAACATAGTTTCAAAACTGCCCCTAGGGCTTATATATCTTTCGGTAATTGATAAAATAGCCCCTAGGGTTTTAAGTATTCGGTTAATTGCAAAGCAAGTCCCTAGGGCTTGCTTTAAGTTTAGTAAATGACACAATTGGTCCTTGTAGTTTTGAAAATCAATGAGGACAACAAGTAAATACCTAGGGCTCGTTTTACTTTCATAAAATGGCAATAATGGTCCTTGTGGTTTTATTTAAGTTCGGATATGATTTAAAACACCCTTTAACTTTCGGTAAATTATAAAAACCCTCGAAATTAATTGAGTAGTTTATGGATTTACAAAATGAACTCATACTTTCACGTGTTTACACTTTTGGCACAAAAAGTACATAAATAGTATTTAAATGACTTAATGGGCTCGTTAAGCCCAATAAGGGTTCGGTTTGTTTTTGGGCTTAGTGGGCTTATTCTTTGGGCTTATCTAAGTTCATAAAAAATAACTAAACACTTAACTAGTCCTAAAATAAGTTAATTAAGCTAATGGGCCTAATGGGCTTATGTTTTATATGCAACTTATTAATAAGCTGCGAGTCATGGGCTTATGGCTTATTGACTTTTGTGGCTTGTGGCTTATATTTCAAGGCTTATCTATCTATCTTATAAAGCTTAGTTCATTAGGGATTTAGGCAAGCTAAAGTTTCTAGTTTTCTAGGCTTATACCTAGATTTAAACAAGGTTTATACTAGTGTTTATAGATCTAAAATTTAGGCATGTTAACTAAGAAAAATAAATCAAGTCGTGGCTTAGACCTAGCTAGGGTTCGTGTTTATTAAGTGTTTTTACATGTGCATGCTTTTCTTAGTCATGGTTTCCATAGATTCACGTGTATAGGTGTTTATATCCATATGTTCATGAGATGGTAAAAGAATGTTAAGGGAAATGAAGGTGGATACACTTGTTAATGAAGGTGGTTACTAAAGATGAGAATTAGCTAGGAAGTCCTTGAACACAATGATCTATGCGTATGGTTTCTTGGCCGTGACCTAGGATAGCTTGAGTTACCTTGTTACCCAAGATTCTTGTAGTAGTAGTAAATGTTAGCACTAAATGCCCTTGTAACAAAGATTTGGGATAGTAAATGAGGTGTGAAAGTGTTTTCGTGTATGTGATTTGGTTATCCAAAAATGAGAGTGAGAGGTATGAAGTAAATGTGTTTTAAGTTTATGTTTAAATCAAGAGAGGATGTATGGTGATTGTGGTTTGGTTTAGGCCACGCATAAGAGAGAGGCAAGATTGATTGTGGTAAAATACGACCTTTTAGGAAAAAGGCGTAAAAGCGATAAGTATTAAACAAATGACTTAGGAAAATCAAATGTTAATGACCCAATTAAGTTCGTTTCCCAGGGAGGTATATGTGTGTGACTAAAATGCAATGGTATTTGAGATTAATATTTGAAAGAAGGGGATGAGAAAATAGAATGACGAAGACGTGAAAATTATTACTACGACGACTAAAATTAAAACCGTAAAAAGAGCTAAAATAAAAATAAATTCTAAAAATTTCCAAAAAATTACCAAAAATCAAATTAAATAAACTAAGAGTTTACAAGTGATCAAAACTTTTTCAAACCTTTTAATTATTTAAATATTAATTTTTAAATGCTAATTAAAGCCCTAAAAATCAAAATAATTGTTAAAAAGTCCAAATAAAGAATTTTCACTTTGTAAACCTCTAAATTAACCAAATAAGACTAAAAACTATTTTTATGAATTTTTAAACTAATTAAAGCTATTTAAAATGATTAAAAACTATTAAAAACTTAAAATAATTCAAGAAATTAGAAAAATGATGATAAAATTAATCTAAGAGTTTCAAAAATCCTATTTTAATGTATTAAACCTAAGAAAAATATAAAAGTCCAAAAATGTGAAATTTGAAATTTAATAATAAAATAATATTAAAATAATATTAGAAATCCAAAAATTATAAAAAATTCTAAAAACTTGCAAACTAGTTTATTTTAACCTAAATAATCAGAAAATGAAAGTGAAATTACCAAATTACCCCTATTGGGCCCCCAAATGGGCTAAAACCCAAAACAATCAACCTTAATGGGCTAATTGGGCCCAAAAAGTCAAACCAAGCCCAAATGACCTGAAAAATCCATATCTGACTCAAAATTTAATTCTAAACACAAAAGTCCGAAGGCCCAAAAGCTGGTTTTGAGCTTATCACAGCTTAAATAGTCAACAACTTATTCTTATTGGGCCAATAAGCCCATTAAGCAATAAGCCAATGTCATATGCTCTAATTAAACACACAACCTTCTTTTCAGATGCCTAAGAGAGAAAAGAAATTTTGAAAAAGCACACTCAATAAGCCCGAAATAAGCAAAGTAGAATTCCACAAAACGACAAAATAGTCGGGTTAGAGTTATAGGACGTTTCAAAAGCTCACAAATAGCTTAAATAAGACTAATCAACAAAGAAAACCCCAATAAGCCAAATACAATAAGATGTGTGAACCAATAAGCACTCTTTTAAAATAAGAAAAGTTGATTTCCTAGTGAAAAGCTCTTATTAAGTTCTGATTTCTTCCAGTTAAGCTTATGAGGTGAGATAAATGATGAAAAGTACAAAAACAAAGTTGTGGCACGTTTAAATAAGCTAGAATAGCTTATTGATAAGCTGGCCCAGATTTAACACTATCAGTGGAAGCAAGCAGTGGGAAAGAAGTTCCCACTGCTGAAGATACAGATTTGTTATAAGCTTGATTTCAAGCTCTTCTGGATGGTTTTTATTGGAACAAAAGGCACCCCAATAAGCTTTGGCTTATTGGGAGTCAATATCAGCAATAAAAACACCAAGTAATTCACAGAAAACACACAAAATAAAGCAAAATCAGTTACTGATATGAAAAGCAGGTATGATGATATTTTGCTGAACTATTTGACCATTTAGTGAAATTCAATCCACCCAATCTTACTCAAATGGTCACCAAATCAAGATCTATCACTTAGCAACCTTGGTTGAGACATAGATCTAACATGTGAGAAGATTTAAGCTCATGAAATACCAAAATCAGTCAGTTATAGGCTGCTGAGTATTTTACCAATTTTTACCACTTGAAATCTAGTTTTAGATCACCAATCCTTAAAATAATGTTTGAAAACGTGTTCAACCAACCCAAGAGATATGTCCAAGCTATTTTGTACCCAAGGTTGTGTCACTCAACCCTTGACACACCTTAACCCAAACAACCCTTATGTCTGATTTTTCACTTTTCTCAAACAGATGAACTTAGATCCAATTAATACAAAGAACAATCAAATCCAACAGATCATAAAACACATAAATAACAATAATCAAGCAAGAGTAAACAGATCAAATCACCAATCACAAAAACTTCAAGCCAGTCACATATAATTACATATTAATGAGAAAACATTAAAAGGGATTTAGAAAACAAACCTCCAAGGCTTACAATCCAAGCCTTGGATTGTTTGAGCTTAGGTGCTAGCTAAACAAGCACCAGCTTCCACTTTTGTACCTACAAAATCACAAGAACAAAAACAGACAGAATATCCAATGATTTTTTTTCACTTTTCCACAAATACTTCACAAATCCTTTTGAAAACCTTTCCAAAACGAATTCATAAAATGGAACTCAGACTTGCTATGCTTAATACCAACTTTTAACAATTAAAAAGGAATTATATTTTATAAAAAACATCAACTTTTATTTGACTAAAAAGGAATTACAAAAGAGTAATATCAAGCCTGGAACAAGGGGTTCTCCACATATTGGGCCTCCTTTTATAGGCAAATGCTTACAACCACTGTTCATAAACCCTAACATCCTAAAATTCCTAAACTAGCCTTGCAGAAGCTTCTAGGCTTGTTGCCAGCTTGCTTGGATGAATCAGGAACGTTCATTGAGTGCTTAGTGACAAAGGAATAGCTCTAGTCTGTTGATTTTGCCATGTCATAATTCCCTGCCATGTGTCGACTTGTAAGAGGTAGTTGTGGGGTCTCTTTGGTAGTGGGTTTTAAGGTTTTAAATGTGGGATATGATTGAGGTGAGGTGAATCACACGTCGGTATAGCCAATTTCATTTTCCCCTTTGTTTTCATCAACTTTGATCCTGGGTAAAAGGTTTGTTCTTGCGTGGTAAAATCTCTACAGTAATTGTTACCCGCTTTTTTTAGGTATTTAAACTTTGGACTTGGCAGTTTTGGTCCTTGGTTTTTGGAAAAAGGTTTATAGCAAGTTATTTTAGCCATAAAAACGTGTTTCTTTGTTAAATAAGTTTCAAACTTCACATATTGGCCACCAAACTTTATGATAAGGGGTTTAATGGTTGTTTTTGCCATTTTTGCATAGTTTGAGGACTGATCTTGGACATTCTTGATCTTCAAAGGTCTTCATTGTATCTTTGACTTCATGAGGGACCATTATTGACAATTTAGAATTGTTGAGGGACTAAACTTGCTAATTCTTCAAAGTTGAAGGACCTTTTTATAATTTTGACAAACTTAAGGGACCAAACTTGTAATGATGAATATACAAGGGTTTTAAGTGTCATTTCTTCATAAATTGAGGATCAATCTTGTACATCTTCAAGTCTTCAAGGGTTTTTCTTGGATAAATCATGAACTAGGGCCCGGTTCTTTGTACGGCTTCGTTTCTCGTGTTCGTTTTTCCTTGTTTCTTGTGATCTTTTGTCTTTTTCACGATATCCATACCTAAAACACAGAAGTAAACAAATACAAGCATATATATGGTATATTAATGACATTTTATGCATTTAAAGCCCGAAAAGAACGATGAGATCATGTATAAATGCCATCTCATCAAAGATCAAGTTTAGGATATCAAATGGTACAAAGAAAATCCTAGGTTAGATTCATGGTACAAAACCTTAATTACCACATTTGGTACACTTTCCCCTTTGGTCTTGTTCTGGCCGTCGCATAGGAAGGTCAAGGGGTCATGGGTTGTCCTAAATAGTGTTTAGTTTAATGAGCTAGTGTTGTACAAGTGTAATTTGATGTTATGTGTAGTGTTCATAAGTTCCTATAGAGTTTAAGTGTAGTATGTAGGGTATTCGGTAGGACTTGGTGTTTAGGGTGGTTTAGTGTTTGATTTTGGTGAATTGGTAGAGTTATTAATAGTCTAGGTATTAATAATGTGAGTGTATGCTTAATTCTAAGGTGACATGGTTACGTTTTAAGGTTTTTAGTGAAAGTATAAGTAGTAAATATAAAATGTATAATTTAGTAAAACATAATATGAGACACTTAATAAAATGTAGTAATATTTAGTAGGTGTAAAGTTAAAATGTGAGACGTTGGCTTACATTGACTCATATAGTCATTTAAAGAGTATAGAAAATGTATAAGCATATATTTCTGTAGTAAATGTAAGTACTTGGTAAACGTTAAAAAACTGTGATCATAGTTTTAGATTTTTATAACCTAAAATGATGTAGGCATATGCTCATGTTCTCTAGGTGACTAGTAATCAACTGTATGGTTGTATGCTCATAAAATGTAGTCATACTAAATGTTCCTGTGATCCCATGATTGAATAGTCATAATCATGATATATGTTCAAAGTTATGTTGGACTGGTGGTTGAATACTCACAATCATGTTACAGTATATAAATAGTTCTCGTGATCAAATGTATGAATGCTTGTGTATGATGCATATGATAGTATAAAGTTTTCATGCAGAGGTGGTAATATATTATATTACCCATGAGATGACGTGTATAATAATGTCATAACCAAACATAAAAACCACAGGTTTTACAGCACCATCCCGTTATTTTAGCTTTGTCCTCAAAGCTTAAGATGACCTTACCGCTCAGGTGAACAAGTGTGGGTGCTTAGCTCTAAATGAGTCTTCGCGTTCCAAAGTGAAGTCAGGACCTCGCCTTGAGTTTCAACGTATCTTAACCAACGGAATTTGACTGCGTTTCAGCTTCTTGACTAATCTCTCCATGACCTCCACTAGTTCTTCGGTAAATTTGAGTTTGTCATCAAATTGGACTCCTTCTAATGGCATGGCTAACGACTCCTCCACATAACACTTCTTTAAGTTTGAGACGTGAAAGGTAGAGTGTACTCGGCTTAATTGTTGGGGTAACTCTAGACAATAGGCCACTTCACCAATTCTGGCAATCACTTTGAAAGGTCCTACGTATCGTGGATTTAGTTTACCACGTTTCCCAAAACGTACGACACCCTTCCAAGGTGATACCTTGAGCATAACATGGTCAACAATTTCAAATTGCATAGGTATCCGCTTCTGGTCTGCGTAGCTCTTCTGTCGGTCTTGTGCAGCTTGAATTCTCTGCTTGATGAGAGTGATCTTCTCTGTTGTCTATTGGATTAGCTCGGGTCCAGTAAGCTGAAATTCCCCTACCTTTGCCCAGCATACGGGCGATCTACACTTGCGACCATAGAGAGCCTCAAATGGTGCGACTTTGATGCTGGCATGGAAGCTATTGTTGTAGGAGAATTCAACTAAGGGTATGTTCAACCCATCCTTTTCCAAAGTCGATCACGCGTGCTCTCAGCATGTCTTCCAAAGTTTGGATCATTCTTTCATTCTGACCATAGGTCTGAGGGTGATAATCAGTACTCATATCCAGTTTTGTACCCAAAGCTCGTTGAAAAGCTTTCCAAAATTTTGACGTGAATCTCCCATCTCGATCACAAATAATTGAGATTGGTATTCCGTGTCTCGTCACAACTTCCTTTAGGTACAGTCTTGCTAGTTTGTTCAGAGAGTCATTTTCTCTTATGGGTAGAAAATGGGCAGACTTGGTAAGTCTGTCGACAATTACCCAAATTGTATCGTACCCATGAGATGAGGTGGGAAGTTTGGTGATGAAATCCATGGTGATGTTGTCCCATTTCCATTTTGAGATTTCAGGTTGGACTAGTAGTCCTGACGGTCTCTGGTGCCCAGTCTTTATTCTGGCACATGTTAAACACTTCTTCACATAAGTTGCAATGTTTGCCTTCATGTTTGGCCACCAATATAACTTCCTCATATCCTGATACATCTTCTCAGATCCTGGATGTATGGAGTATTTAGACTTATGAGACTCGTGCATAATCACGCTTCTTAAGTCTCCGTAACATGGTAACCAACTCCTTTCGTGGAAACACAACTAGGGGTGTAATCGAGCCAAGTCGAGCTCAAGCTTAGTAGGGCTTGAGCTTGGCTTGATACTAAAATTGTATGATTGAGCTTGGCTTGATAACTTGTCAAGCTTTTCCAATCCAGGCTTGAGCTTGGCTTGATAAGGCTTGATAAAAGCTTGAGCTTGGCTTGAAAAGCTTGAATGTGTATAAATTTAATTTTTTTTATAATAAAACTCATCAGTAAACATATGTATAAAATAAAAAACAAAAATCATTACTTAAAACAAATTTGATTTATTTAACATTAATAAAACCAATAACAAACTTATTGTACAATCATGGTTTCAAAATGTGTTTTGCACTCAAATACGATTAAGGTCCCAAAGGCCATTGCATGATGTGAATGCGAGCACAATTTAGACACGTTTCGTTTAGTATTAAGAAGAGTACAAAAAATATTTATACGCATATTGTATTTCACCAAGTACCGAGTAAATGTAATAATTAAATTTACAAAAATAAAGAATCATTTAAAATATAAAGAACTAAAATATAAATGTAATCAAAGTTAAAAGTGCTTGTAAAATATCTGTTGGGTCAAAAAGTTGATGTGGCAGAAACTCAAAAACGAAGAAAACATGAAGATATTGTCCAAGCGTTGTCAAGAGTTAATCAAGCGTTGATAAGAGCAAATTAGGCGTTGTTAGCTCAAGAGTTGTCATGTACAATCTAAGCATTGTTACATGCAATTCAAGCATTGACAAAACGTAGACAAAGAAGCTTATGGAAGCTTCTATTTAGATAAACATGCAAAGATATTCTGCATAAGTTTATTTAAATAGAAGATTTACTTGTTTATTCATTCTTATCTCTTGTAAACCCTAATCCTTACACTATAAAAGGAACCAAGGGTCTTAGGTTTTATTTATAACAATTCATTCACAATGTAAACCTAAAAGCGTGTGTGCACTAGACATGGGATTCAATGAATACACGTCTAGTGGATGTTTGTTATTAATATAATGAACATCCCATTTGTTTTAATTCATGTTATTCGTGCCTAAACACCTTGTTAATGTGTCGTGTTCTAATTCCGCTTTGATTGTATAATCATATGAACATGATGCATTCCTAGTTGCTTAAAAGATCCGGAAACCAAGGTTTCCACAAGTGGTATCAGAGCTTGTTGAGGAACTTTTGATCTTAAAGAACACCAGAACCCTAAAAACACCAAAACCCTAATTTTCTCAGAAACCCTAACAACATCATGTCTGAAGCAATAACCTCCTCCTCCTCAGCCTTACCAAACATCAAGATTCCCATGCTTGATGCAACCAACTTTGACTTATGGAAGTTCAACTTTGAACAATATCTGGGGATCTATGACTACACACTCTGGGAGATTATTGAATATGGAAACACATTCAATAAGGCTCAAAAGATTCTTGATGCCATCTCTCAAATATCAGCTGTTGCTGGATGTTCTGAAGCAGATAAGAAAGAAAAACCTGGAGATGGTAGAGCTGTGGCTGCTGATGACATTGCAAAGAAAAGGGTTGACATGAAAGCCCTAAATATTCTGAAAGTCTCCTTGGGACAAGAAAACCAGCATAAGTATAGAGGCTATAAATCTGCTAAGGAGCTTTAGGAAGCTCTTGAAGTTGCATATGGTGGCAATGCAGACACTAAGGAAGAAAAGAAAAAGCAACTTCTGCATGATTATGCTGTCTTCAAAGCTCAACCCAATGAGAAACTGAGTAGTGTGAGAAGCAGATTGCTTGACATTACTAGCAAGTTGTCCTTCATGGGGACACAAGTTGGTGATGTTGACATCAATGCTACCTTTCTTAAAAGTCTTGGTGAGGCATGGAAGATTGAGGCAAGATCTATTCTTGCCAACAATACTTATAAGAGCTCCTCGTTTGAGGACATCTACAACAAACTAAGACTGTTGGAAGATGAAACTCTCTTAGAGCATGGAAGCAAATCTACCACCAGCAAAATGGCCTTCTTCTCTCATAGTGAAGGTCAATTCAATCAGAAGGACTCTTATATGCATCCAGTTACTGGATCATCATATGGCAGCGTTGGAACAAGTCCTGTCAACGCCTCCTATTCAGACGCTGACACATTTAAGAGCGACTCCCCAAGAGTTAAACCTGCTGGTTTAGACTTGGATACTGTTTGTGCTTACATTGCTTCTTTGCCCAATGGTTCAGTGATCACATATGAGGAACTTGAGCAGATAAGTGATGAGAACTTGGAAGAGATGGACATCAAGTGGAACATGGCTCTTGCTAGTATAAGAGAAAATAGGTGGAACAGAAGGTTTAAAAAGAAGATGACCTTCAATGCTAAAGACACAGCTGGATTTGATAAATCCAAAGTTGAATGCTACAACTGTCATCGTATGGGGCACTTCATGAGGGAATGAAGATCTCCTAGAAGATCTGATGCTGGTAAACCCTCAAGTCAGGTTGTTAAAGCTCAGGATTCCAAAGCCATGGTTGTAGTTCAAGGAATTGATGGTACAGGATGGGATTGGAGCTATCTGGCTAAGAATGCTGAAGAGGATAAAGCTTTGGTTGCCGATATTAAAGAAGAAGAGCATGTTGAATATGCTCTCATGGCACACTCCTCCTCTTCATCTGATAATGAGGTATATGATGATGCTTTTTGTAGCAAAGGTTGTAGGTTAAACACTGAAAGACTTAACAAAGAGGTGTTAAAACTAAAAGATGATATGAGTACTGAAAGGTGTAAATTGTCTAATTACCAACTAGCTCTTACTGAAACTAAGAAAACCGTTTCTGAATACAAGAAAATGGAATTTGATTTAAAAGATAAGATCAATATCTTAAAACATGAGTTAGAGGGTAGTATGGATATTAGAAACATCATGGAAAGGGTTAATGGTGAATTATAGGCTAAATTAGATGAGGCCATTAAGAATAAAGATAACGTTGGCCTCAAAATTCAAAGATTTGATAGAGCCACCCAAACCCTAGGAGACTGTGTAGCTAAACAAAGGGATCCTAAGGACATGACTGGGATTAGGATGAACGATTACTCTTTGGTTCCACCACCAGCTGGTGACTTCTATGGTGTCCAACAAAGGGACTTATCTTGGACTGGTTTGCCAGAGCTCCAAGAGGAGGAATTCATTCCTCCACAAAGAGTTGTCACTTTAGTGGAAGAGTATCAACAAAAATTGACTGACCTAAATGAGTGGAAGAAGGCTAACCCTACTTTATTTGTCAAGGGTGGCTTGCTATGTGAAAGTCCTAATGAGTCTACACCCATTAAGGTTACTAACCCAATCACTGGTAAAGTTGTTGACCTAGGCTCAAACACTGTTAAAAGACCTAGCATTAAATATGCAGAGATGTATAGGAATACTAGGTCACCCAAGAGTCAAGTTAGCAATCATGGAATAGGTTTCTACTCTTCTAGACCTAAGGTTGTGTCTAGAAAAGCTTGTTACACTGTAACACTCTCATTTTTCGTATCGGTACAGCGGAAGGGTCTTTTAGAGTGTTACGGGATAGCACAATAACTCCAATCATAGACAACACATAAAAATGGTTGTACAAGGTTTAACAAACATTCATTCGATAAAAAGTTTCAAAAGTGTACAACAGGTCCCAAATTATACAGGTCATTAAGTTTACAAAACACAGATCGAATGAACATTTTTAATATTAAGTGTGGGCCATCAGAGTCGATCTCCATCCGGATTACCTTCAAGCACCTGAGATAGAAAACATGCAAAAATCATATCAGCGAATGCCGAGTGAATTCATAGAGTTTAATGAAAACCGTTATATAAAACAATCATTTACAATCATTTAAAATCAGAACACAAGTATAATATCGGAAGTAAGTCCATATATTGCTAGTCATGCAATATATATATCAAGCATACATCTTAAAGCGTCCATGAGACCGTAGTCTCTATATTACCATGATAGGTAATATATTCATCGTTATAGCGTCGTATCATATCGGATATTTAGATTATACAGGTCGTGTAGATTGTAGGATTATTATTAGCCGCATGACATTGTTACCTTACTGTGAAAACAGCGGGCCGCAAACCCGACAAACAATTTTCCCATCTAAGTTAGCATGTCGTCACAAAAATTACGCTATGGAATCTTCTCATACATAAATTCGCTTACCAATCAATGTGGTACGACGGGGATCAACCGTCAAGGCGCGAACTGGGGTGATCGTCCCCAAATAGTACTATCAAATGCATAAGCGTCTACCAAAACCCGGTAGTTCACAATTCATGCTAATGGGACTTTAAGTGACATAACCTAACTACTAATAATCCTTTTAGTCTTGAATATAGGGTCATAGCATCATTCGGGTCCATCTCATTTAGCATACAATCGGGACTACTTGTGTTCTATTTTTATAAAATCTAGCATGTTATCTCCCTCGCGGGTTTACAAATCATTTTATAAAACATTTAAAAGAGTGCGAGGCTATGAACTCACGTTGTTAATGAAAGGCGGATTATCGGCTACGGGCGTGCTTCGGTCACGGAAACCTATATAAATAATAATCGGTCTTAGACTCGGTCCAATGACTTTTATCAAAATAACAATATACATATATATGATTATTGTACATATGATGATGATCAAGTGGGTTTATACATCCTTGTTTACTCATTTTAGTGTTTACGTTTTAGTATCGTCTTACTAGTTCACTAGTTTTACCGATTTTACCTATTTTAAGTTCATTAAGTCTTTTATAACTTCTTTAACTTGTTTTTACCCATTTTATACCTATATGATCAGTATATATACTTTTCATGTTGGGCCCAAATGGGTTAAGCCCAAATAATTCTTGTTACAAGTATTTATCTTATTAAGTCCAATTATTAGTCTAATAGGTTTAGTTAGCTCGTAAATGTCCGTAATTCTTATAGTTCGGGTTTTATCGGTTTTTAATTGTCTTAGTTACTTATACATCAGTATATAACTTTTATAAACTTTACATTAGACGGGTTTGGTCGTCTAAGTTTTATTTGATGAAAAACGTTAATTTCACGGCGATAGCCGAAAAAGTCGTAAAAATCAAGTTTATAGTTTTTATTATTTATAATTATTATTTTTACCATTATTTATATAATTTACCCATTTAATTAACCTTTTATACATTTATATAAATAAGTTTTATAAGTTAGTGGGTTTATATTTTACATTTTATACATTATAAAGTGAGTGCTTATATAAGAATAATAAACATTATTTCCAAAATCTGATTTTTAACTTCATATTCACCATTTTTATCATATCTAGAGTTATACAATGACTTAGAAGCTCATTTTTGGATGACAACTTCTTCATAATATGTGCTACATATAACTTAGTTATAGCTACTGCCCATTTTGAGTCTAAGTTGCCTTAACAGTCCCTACAAAACTGCTTATTCAGATTGTACCACCTAACTTGTTTTGATCATATCTCACTCATTATTTTGATTCCATTGCATGGCCAACTCTCACATGTGTATAACATCATCTACTTACTGTAAATAGATCAAACCATGCAATTTTATCAGTTCATCATTTAGTTATCTACTGTTTTTATACAGCCAACTAATTAGTCATGATTTTAGCTTCATTTCTTATGGTTATCATCATTTTTAAGCATGTTTATCAACACTTGATCCCCACACAACATTTTTATCATCATATATACATCATATACATATACAAAATGAAAGAAAATACATTTGTTCTTTACAAAATAATAAGAGAAAAATGTAGAGGATGATCTTCTTTACCAATCCAAGTGGATTTCTTGGTTTAGGAAGGCAAGAACTTGATGAACACAACAAGTATCTCCAAGACCATCAAATATCAAGATCATATGTTGGAAAATTAGCCCTAGGACACAAGCAAATCACCTCCAAAGATGTTTATATGGCCACCAAATGATCAAGGCTTCAAGGAAACACCTTAATAGGACTAGTAAACATGTGGTTTGTGGCTAGAAAAGATCAATGATGGGGTTTGTTGCTTTATTTGGGACGGCACAAAGGGGTAAGTTGAGAGAGTTTTAGAGTGGATTGCATGGAAGGAAATGGTAGAAGTGAAACCATTTGCTAGTTTTGTTTAGTTGGTAAATGAGTTGGCTTAAAGTGTAAGCACAAGCTTACACTTGTGTAACTAGCTAAGACTTGATGCCACCTATGTGTGGTGGTGTCATCTTGCCGTCCCATATAAGCTAGTGGGGTGGGGCAAAGTGTTTTGTCCCATCTCACTAGTTTACGGGTATTTCTCGATTCTAGTTTTCTCGATTTGCGTGCCATCGGGTCGTTTTACGAAAAACGTTTTTATAAATTATGAATCACCGTCACAAAACGAATCCAATAAAAATTGTCTCATCAAAAACGGAGTTCAAAAACGTAAATACGTAATCCTAAGGTTTCCGGTTTAGTCGTAAAAGACGCCAAATTATGCACGTAAGCCCAAATTTAAATCCGTAAATTGTGAGTTCGTCAACCAACACAAAAATAAGTTTCAAAATATTGTACGATAAAATATTTCACTACCTGAAAATGTTAGATTTGTCACAGCTTTTCCTCCTAAAAGGGATCAACGTCCTCGTGATCCATTTCATTTGGATGTCCGTTTCTTATTGAAATCGAAGAGGTGCGGATATTTCTTCCACATTTCATCCTCTCGTTCCCAAGTATACTCCGGTCCATGCTTTGAATTCCATCGGATCTTGACAATAGGTATCCGACTTTGTTTCAGTTGCTTTACCTCACGGTCCATAACTTCTACGGGCTCTTCGATAAAATGCAACTTCCCATATATTCGAACCTTACCTAACGGAATTTTCTCATCACTCACTGCTAGACATTTCTTCAGATTAGATACATGGAATGTGTTGTGAACACCATGAAGTTCTGGGGGTAACTCCAGTTTGTAAGCCACCGGACCTACTCTCGATAAAATCTTAAAGGGTCCAATATAACGGGGATTCAATTTTCCTCGTTTTCCAAATCTGATAACGCCTTTCCATGGTGATACCTTCAACATTACTCGGTCACCCACTTCAAACTCCATTGGCTTCCGCCGCACATCCGCGTAACTTTTCTGTCTACTACGGGCAGTCAACAACCTCTTCTTAATCTGAACTATCATCTCCGTAGTCTCCCGGATCAATTCCGGTCCCGTGAGCTGGGTATCCCCAACTTCACTCCAACATACAGGAGATCTACACTTCCTACCATACAAAGCTTCAAACGGTGCAACCTTAATACTAGAATGGTAACTATTGTTATACGAAAACTCTGCTAACGACAAATGTTTATCCCAATTCTTACCAAAGTCTAACACACAAGCTCTCAACATATCTTCCAGTGTTTGTATCGTCCTTTCACTCTGCCCATCAGTCTGGGGGTGATAAGCAGTGCTCATGTCGAGATTCGTTCCCAAAGATCTTTGGAGAGATCTCCAAAAATTCGATGCGAATCTAGGATCTCGATCTGAAATGATCGATACAGGTACTCCATGCTTGCATACAACATTATCAAGGTATATTCGAGTCAGCTTCTCCAGTGAGAACTGCTCCTTAACCGGAATGAAGTGTGCTGATTTGGTCAGTCTATCGACAATAACCCAAATCGAATTGTTTCCAGATGATGTTCTAGGAAGCTTGGTGATAAAGTCCATTGTAATTCGCTCCCACTTCCATTCAGGAATCTTTGGTTGTTGAAGTAGTCCTGATGGCTTTTGATGTTCGGCTTTAACTCTAGCACAAGTCAAGCATTGAAGAACATACATAGCTATGTCAGCTTTCATATTCGGCCACCAATACATCTTCTTCAAATCATGGTACATCTTATCAGATCCCGAATGAATGGAATACTTAGATTTATGGGATTCTAACATAACCAAATCTCTTAAGCCTCCAAACTTAGGTATCCACATACGACCTCTTAAACATTTCACTCCATCAGCTCTAACCTCTAAAGGATCTCCTTCTCCTCGGAACCCTTCATTAACAAAATTCTCCTTCTTACAAGCTTCTAATTGCGCATTTCTAATTTGCTCAGGCAAATTATTGTGCACGGTCAAGACTAGAGAACGCACCCTGATAGGCTCTCTATCTTTCCTACTCAACGCATCAGCAACAACATTGGCTTTTCCTGGGTGATACTTTATATCACAATCATAATCACTTAACAACTCTATCCATCCTCGTTGCCTCATGTTCAATTCCTTCTGGTCGAGAATATACTATAGGCTTTTGTGATCGGTGAATACCGTACACTTGGTGCCATACAGATAATGTCTCCACAACCTAAGAGCAAAGACCACAGCTCCTAACTCAAGATCATGAGTAGTATAATTCTCCTCATTCTTCCTTAATTGCCTAGAAGCATAAGCTATCACTTTCTCTCTCTGCATCAAAACAGCTCCATAACCTCTAAGAGATGCATCACAATACACTACAAAATCTTAACTCCCTTCGGGTAATGATAAGATTGGCGCACTACATAATTTTTGCTTCAATGTCTGAAATGCTCCATCTTCATCACTTCCCCAAACGAAAGGTTTATTCTTCTGAGTAAGCTTAGTCAAGGGTTTAGCTATCAAAGAAAATTCTTTAATGAATCGCCTATAATAGCCAGCCAATCCTAAGAACTGTCGCACTTCCGTTGGTGTTGTCGGTGCAGACCAATTCTTAATAGCTTCAACCTTTGCAGGATCAACATGAATTCCATCTCTGTTAATCACATGACCAAGAAATTGCATAGAATCCAACCAGAAATCACACTTCGAAAACTTAGCATACAACCTTTCATCCTTCAACAACTTCAAAACAATCCTCAAATGTTCTCTATGTTCATCTTCATTCTTAGAATAGATTAGAATATCGTCAATAAACACAATCACAAATTTATCCAAGTAGGGCTTGCACACTCGATTCATTAAATCCATGAAAACCGCAGGTGCGTTAGTTAACCCAAATGGCATTACTTGAAATTCATAGTGTCCATAACGAGTTCTAAATGCAGTTATAGGAATATCTTCTTCACGGACGCGAAGTTGGTGATATCCTGACCGCAAAACTATCTTAGAATACACACTAGATCCTTGCAGTTGATCAAACAAATCATCAATCCTAGGTAAAGGATATCGATTTTTAATTGTCAACTTATTCAGTTCCCTATAATCAATGCACATACGAAAAGATCCATCCTTCTTCTTAACGAACAAGACTGGAGCTCCCCAAGGCGACGAGCTCGGTCGAATAAAACCTTTATCAGACAACTCCTTAAGTTGCTCAGATAACTCCTTTAATTCAGAAGGGGCTAATCGGTAAGGCGCACGTGCCACCGGTGCAGCACCAGGAATTAAATCGATTCGAAACTCTACTTGCCTTATCGGTGGAAGTCCTGGTAAATCTTTAGGAAATACCTCAGGAAATTCACAAATAATAGGTACATCTTCCAATCGTTTCTCCCTAGACTCATTCCCGGTCACTTGAGCTAAGAATAACTCACAACCGTTCCTGATGTACTTTTGGACTTTAATACATGAAACGATTTTCAAACGGGATTCACCTCGACTACCATCAATTACTAACGTCCTATTCCTAAGAGGAATCTTAACCTTCTTCTCTCCATATAAAATAGTTGCATTATTCAACGACAACCAATCCATACCAATAATGATATCAAAACTACCTAATTCTATCAACATCAAATCAATCGGAAAGGAATGGTTCAAGAGATTTAGAGAGCATCCTTCTAATAGCTTATTAGTTTTCACTAATTTACCATCAGCCAATTCCACCTCGTAACTGGTACTTATCTCAACAGGTTCAATATCAATAAGGGCACTAAATTTAGTGGATACAAAGCTCCTATCGGCACCCGAATCGAATAAAGCAACAGCATAATGATTGTTGAGTAAAAACGTACCGGTAACGACATTCGGATCCTCTTTCTTCACCTCAATTGTTCCAAGTTGGTAGATACCACCCTGGGGGTTTCTTCCAGGTACAATCGCTTTCAACTTGGGGCATTCCGATTTCCTATGACCTTCTTCATTACAGTTGAAGCAAATCGTTCCCTTCTTACACCTTTCAACCTTGTGTCCAAGCTTTCCGCAATTTCGGCATTTCCAGCAGTCGCCAGGATGCCTCTTGTTGCCACACTTAGGACATCTATCATCGTTGCGCCGGTGCATTGTTGGTAAGAGCATTTGCATTCCCCTTTCTCTTGTTCTGACGGCGATTGAAATTCTTCCTATTATCACCTCTATCTACACGATCACCGTCTCCCTTTCTTTTCTCACCTACACGGGCTTCATCTTCCTTATCCTGAATTATCTGTCCAATGAGTTGGTAAGCCATTCGAACAGCATCATCAATGGTCAATGGTTTCGATGATGTCACGTCCCCCCGGATATTCCTGGTCAACCCTTTCACATATTGCTCAATTCGGATCTCTTCGGGTTCAACCAATCGAGGACATAGCAAGGCCAACTCATGGAATCGATTCGTGTAACTATCAATGTCCACACTTTTCATTCTCAGATGAATCAACTCCTGTTCTAACCTAATAATCACACTACGAGGACAAAACTCCAAAGTCATCCACTTCTTGATTTCAGCCCAAGGAGTAGCATTAGCAGCATCAAGACCCATGAAAGCAATTCTCCCGTTCCACCAAGTCAACGCACGACCTTTAAGAGTAGCCATAGCAAAAGTCACCTTATCTTCCTCTTTACACTTACTAATCCTAAACACCGATTCAATCTTCTCAATCCACTGGCTTAATCCTACAGCACCTTCAGTTCCATTAAAAGGTAGAGGTTCACACTTCATGAACGTCACATAAGTACAACCACCAACTTCAGGTGCATTCGTTCCAAGTCCTCCTACATTTCCTCCAGCATTAACATTCACATTATTAGCATTCACATTCACATTAGTACCGCCAATTCCACTACCGCCAGCTCCACTACCGCCAGCTCCACTACCGCCATCTCCACTACCGCCAGCTCCACTACCGCCAGCTCCACTACCGCCAGCTTCATTTCTAGCATTTGCCATAAATTCAGTCATAGATGCGGTAACTTGCTCCGTAATAATCCTACGTACATCATCCTCAGTCACAGCCTTCTTGGGCGGCATAGTTCTATAATTCCACAATTTAAAGTATTAAGCATTCATCCAACCAAGGATTCATATAATATGGATCGAATTCATAATCAAGATACAAATAAGGCACAATATGGAATTCAAGACAAGATACATATTTCATTCGATCTGAAACAAAAGTATTGTCTTAGTACATCCATATCAAAGTTCTAACACTATATACACTCAAAATTCATGCCAAGTCTACAACTAACAAGTCGGTTCAGTCAAAGCTACAAGCACAAAAGATATAAAGGTCACTACTAAATACAGACTGGTCTACTGAGAACCGCCAGATGGTCCATCATCCATCGTCTTTTGGATCTTTGCCGGACGATCACTAGACACATCTTCAGCTGGGCGCTTACGGATTACTCCTCTTTCAACCATGTCGGCATAAAATCTACTGTTCCAACCCACAGATATATTCAGCTCCTTTTCAGCTTTCTCACGCATCGCACGAGCCACACTCAACTGAATCTCCATAGAATTCACCTTTCTCTTCATGGCAGCATACTCACCACTTTCCAACACTGATAACCTCCTAAAAGCCTCATTCAAACCACGTTCTACATCACTCAAATCCAAACTAAGCAATTCTCGCTCTTTCTCGCCAACCTTTGTCTTCGACTCCAAATACGCAACCTGAGTCTGAACAACACCTAATCCAACCTCTGTCATACAACTCTTAACACGGGAAGCATCTAGATCACGTCTCAAGGCCCATGGTGCAAGACCATCAATATGAGTAGCCTCTCGAGTACTAGACGACTCTCCTATCTCACGTCTACGAGTATCAATACCATCAGTACCGTCAGGTGCATCGTCATCCTCATCCTCCTCTGATTCAGAATCAGATTCAGACGATTCAGACATTTCGTCCCTAGGTAACTCATCCTCAGAATCAGACAAACAAACTGGTGGGGGCAAAGGCTCGCCCTCTGGAACATCATACGGATAAATAAGCTCAGCTTCCTCATCGTCATCAACCTCAACATCTATACCTACGTCCTCCTCGACATCCTCGTCGTCAATCTCATCATCTAACTCATCTAACCCAATCTCATCCTCATTCTCAATATCAGCATTCTCAATCTCCACATTCTCATAACCCACATTCTCAATATCCACATTCTCATTACCCACATTCTCAATCTCATTCTCTACTAAGTGAACCTGAGGGGCAATCTGATCTCCTAGTCCTAACTCGGGCTCGGGATCCTCAAATGGTTCCTCCTCATCATCAATATCAAAATCTACTAAGTCTAAATAAGGATCATCTTCTATATTAGGTTCGGCAATAGCATGGTTTTCTACAGGAATATTAGGGTCAGCCATGACAATCTGCATTTATATATATATCTCGTATTAGGATAACATACTAGTTAAACAATTACATAATGAAATCACGATATATACATATATATAAATTATATTATATATATCAAAATATATATCTTCTCAATAGGGCTTGTTGGTAACGTCGGAGATCTCTGGCACCGTTATAGTCAAAAGATTTTTCAAATATTTTCTCAAATGTTCATTGTCAAAAGATTTTGAAAATTTTTATTCAAAACCTTGGTTTTTAAAATCTTTTGTTCTCTACAACGAGAGCTCTGATACCAAACTGTAACACTCTCATTTTTCGTATCGGTACAGCGGAAGGGTCTTTCAGAGTGTTACGGGATAGCACAATAACTCCAATCATAGACAACACATAAAAATGGTTGTACAAGGTTTAACAAACATTCATTCGATAAAAAGTTTCAAAAGGGTACAACAAGTCCCAAATTATACAGGTCATTAAGTTTACAAAACACAGATCGAATGAACATTTTTAATATTAAGTGTAGGCCATCAGAGTCGATCTCCATCCGGATTACCTTCAAGCACCTGAGATAGAAAACATGCAAAAATCATATCAGCGAATGCCGAGTGAATTCATAGAGTTTAATGAAAACCGTTATATAAAACAATCATTTACAATCATTTAAAATCAGAACAGAAGTATAATATCGGAAGTAAGCCCACATATTGCTAGTCAGGCAATATATATATCAAGCATACATCTTAAACCGTCCATGAGACCGTAGTCTCTATATTACCATGATAGGTAATATATTCATCGTTATATCGTCGTATCATATCGGATATTTAGATTATACAGGTCGTATAGATTGTAGGATTATTATTAGCCGCATGACATCGTTACCTTACTGTGAAAACAGCGGGCCGCGAACTCGACAAACAATTTGCCCATCTAAGTTAGCGTGTCGTCACAAAAATCACGCTATGGAATCTTCTCATACATAAATTCGCTTACCAATCAATGTGGTACGACGGGGATCAACCGTCAAGGCGCGAACTGGGGTGATCGTCCCCAAATAGTACTATCAAATGCATAAGCGTCTACCAGAACCCGGTAGTTCACAATTCATGCTAATGGGAATTTAAGTGACATAACCTAACTACTAATAATCCTTTTAGTCTTGAATATAGGGTCATAGCATCATTCGGGTCCATCTCATTTAGCATACAATCGGGACTACTTGTGTTCTATTTTTATAAAATCTAGCATGTTATCTCCCTCGCGGGTTTACAAATCATTTTATAAAACATTTAAAAGAGTGCGAGGCTATGAACTCACGTTGTTAATGAAAGGCGGATTATCGGCTACGGGCGTGCTTCGGTCACGGAAACCTATATAAATAATAATCGGTCTTAGACTCGGTCCAATGAATTTTATCAAAATAACAATATACATATATATGATTATTGTACATATGATGATGATCAAGTGGGTTTATACATCCTTGTTTACTCATTTTAGTGTTTACGTTTTAGTATCGTCTTACTAGTTCACTAGTTTTACCGATTTTACCTATTTTAAGTTCATTAAGTCTTTTATAACTTCTTTAACTTGTTTTTACCCATTTTATACCTATATTATCAGTATATATACTTTTCATGTTGGGCCCAAATGGGTTAAGCCCAAATAATTCTTTTTACAAGTATTTATCTTATTAAGTCCAATTATTAGTCTAATAGGTTTAGTTAGCTCGTAAATGTCCGTAATTCTTATAGTTCGGGTTTTATCGGTTTTTACTTGTCTTAGTTACTTATACATCAGTATATAACTTTTATAAACTTTACATTAGACGGGTTTGGTCGTCTAAGTTTTATTTGATGAAAAACGTTAATTTCACGGCAATAGCCGAAAAAGTCGTAAAAATCAAGTTTATAGTTTTTATTATTTATAATTATTATTTTTACCATTATTTATATAATTTACCCATTTAATTAACCTTTTATACATTTATATAAATAAGTTTTATAAGTTAGTGGGTTTATATTTTACATTTTATACATTATAAAGTGAGTGCTTATATAATAATAATAAACATTATTTCCAAAATCTGATTTTTAACTTCATATTCACCATTTTTATCATATCTAGAGTTCTACAATGACTTAGAAGCTCATTTTTGGATGACAACTTCTTCATAATATGTGCTACATATAACTTAGTTATAGCTACTGCCCATTTTGAGTCTAAGTTGCCTTAACAGTCCCTACAAAACTGCTTATTCAGATTGTACCACCTAACTTGTTTTGATCATATCTCACTCATTATTTTGATTCCATTGCATGACCAACTCTCACATGTGTATAACATCATCTACTTACTGTAAATAGATCAAACCATGCAATTTTATCAGTTCATCATTTAGTTATCTACTGTTTTTATACAGCCAACTAATTAGTCATGATTTTAGCTTTATTTCTTATGGTTATCATCATTTTTAAGCATGTTTATCAACACTTGATCCCCACACAACATTTTTATCATCATATATACATCATATACATATACAAAATGAAAGAAAATACATTTGTTCTTTACAAAATAATAAGAGAAAAATGTAGAGGATGATCTTCTTTACCAATCCAAGTGGATTTCTTGGTTTAGGAAGACAAGAACTTGATGAACACAACAAGTATCTCCAAGAACATCAAATATCAAGATCATATGTTGGAAAATCAGCCCTAGGACACAAGCAAATCACCTCCAAAGATGTTTATATGGCCACCAAATGATCAAGGCTTCAAGGAAACACCTTAATAGGACTAGTAAACATGTGGTTTGTGGCTAGAAAAGATCAATGATGGGGTTTGTTGCTTTATTTGGGACGGCACAAAGGGGTAAGTTGAGAGAGTTTTAGAGTGGATTGCATGGAAGGAAATGGTAGAAGTGAAACCATTTGCTAGTTTTGTTTAGTTGGTAAATGAGTTGGCTTAAAGTGTAAGCACAAGCTTACACTTGTGTAACTAGCTAAGACTTGATGCCACCTATGTGTGGTGGTGTCATCTTGCCGTCCCATATAAGCTAGTGAGGTGGGGCAAAGTGTTTTGTCCCATATCACTAGTTTACGGGTATTTCTCGATTCTAGTTTTCTCGATTTGCGTGCCCTCGGGTCGTTTTACGAAAAACGTTTTTATAAATTATGAATCACCGTCACAAAACGAATCCAATAAAAATTGTCTCATCAAAAACGGAGTTCAAAAACGTAAATACGTAATCCTAAGGTTTCCGGTTTAGTCGTAAAAGACGCCAAATTATGCACGCAAGCCCAAATTTAAATCCGTAAATTGTGAGTTCGTCAACCAACACAAAAATAAGTTTCAAAATATTATACGAGAAAATATTTCACTACCTGAAAATGTTAGATTTGTCACATACACTTGTGGTAGCTTTTCACACTTGGCATACAAGTGTGTCAACGCTCCCAAAGCCAGCGCTGACAGGAATAATGTCAGCGCTGACAGGAACAAAGTCAACGTTGTTAGGAAGTCAAACGTTGTCAGACCCAAACCTTGTGTGCAGCAAAGTCCACAAGTGATTAGACCTGCCCCATTCTTTTCTAGAAGGTCCAACACTCATGGACAAAGACCTTTTCAAAAGACAAACACCTGGTCAAATAGGCAATGGGTTTCTGTAGCAAACCCTAGGTTCAACGCTGACAAGGGTAATTTCAGCGTTGACAGGACAAATTCTAACGCTGACAGAAACGTGACCAGACCTAAATATTTGCAGCCACAAGGTAAAGGGTCTAAAGCTTCTTCAAGCTTAACATGGAGATCCAAGAAAGATCAAAACCCTAATGATAATGGGATTTCAATGACTTGCAATAGATTTAATTACATTTCAAAGGTCATTACAAAACCTATTGAGGTTAACTGGATATTTCATCCTAAAAAGGATGAGAATGGGGTTGTTGTGAGAACTAAGTCTGTTCTTATTGAACAACCAGATGAATCCAAGTCTTTTGAGACTTGGGTTCCTAAAGAAAACTAATTTGTTTTCTTTATGTGCAGGGCATTCAAAGACAGATCAATGATTATGGATTTTGGGATAGTGGATGCTCAAGGCACATGACAGGGAAGGAAGACTATCTGACGAATTTCACCCCTATTAAAGATGGTGATAAGATATACTTTGGAGGTGGATATGGAACTATCACAGGCAAAGGAATCCTTCTCACCAATAATCTGCGTTTTGAGAACGTCTTCCTGGTAAAAGAACTTGATTACAACCTGTTTAGTGTATCACAAGTTTGTGATAACAAAAATAAAGTTCTTTTTACTGATACTGAGTGTTTGGTGTTAAGCAAGGATTTTAAGATCCCTGATGAGAAATATATTGAGTATAGAACACCTAGGCATAAGGACATATATAATGCGAATTTAAATGGGATTAAAATGAATACCAATATGTCTTGTTTTTATGCTAAGGCCTCAGTAGATGAGAGTAATTTGTGGCACAGGAGACTAGGGCACATAAACTTTAAAAATATAAATAGACTTGTGAGGCTTGGTTTAGTTGATGGTTTGCCTGAGAAGGCCTTCCACAATGACCACTCTTGTGTTGCATGTCTTAAAGGCAAGCAGCACAAGGTCTCATTCAAGTCCGAACAGGTGCATACTAGTTCCAGACCTCTTCATATGCTTCACATGGACCTCTTTGGTCCAACAAATATAGAAAATTTGAATGGCAAGTCATATTGGTTTGTTATCACAGATGACTTTTCTAGGTTTACTTGGACATTCTTTCTAGCTATGAAGAGTGACACAGCTGATGTTCTTATTGATTTTATCACTCAGATTGAGAAAAGGTCTGGCAATGAGGTTAAAATGCTTAGGAGTGATAATGGTGGAGAATTTAGAAATAAGAAGCTAGATGATTTCTGTGCCAGGAAAGGAATTACTAGGCAATTTAGCATTGCTAGAACCCCACAACAAAATGGGGTTGCTGAGAGGAAAAATAGAACCCTAATTGAAGCAGCCAGAACAATGTTGGCTGATGCTCACTTTCCAATAGCCTTTTGGGCTGAGGCTGTTATTACAACTTGCTATGTGCAAAATAGAGCATTGGTTAACAAAACTCAGAACAAAACACCTTATGAGTTACTTTGGGGAAGAAAACCTAATATTGGTTTTCTCAGACCTTTTGGCTGTCATGTAGTAGTATTGGATACTAGTGATGCCTTAGGGAAATTTAGTGCAAAAGGTGATGAGGGTTACTTCATGGGGTATTCAGTGCAGAGCAAGGGTTATAGGGTTTATCTTAAAGAGGACAAACGTATAGTTGAAAGAGTACACGTTAGGTTTTTAGAGAATAAACCTAGTGATCCTGAGAGTGGTCCTAATTGGTTGTTTGATTTGGAACCCTTATCTAGAACTTTAAATTATATGCCTGTCACTAATCCAGACATTGTGAAGGTAACTTCAAATGTTGTGGAGGAACAAGTTGTTAATGTTTCAGGTACACAGGTTAATGAGAGGGTTGGATCACAAGCAGAAAAGGCATCTCCTATATTAGAATATGTCACAATTCCCATTTGGACAGATGCTTTTGCTGCTGCTGCTGCTGGACAAGATAATGGTGGTTTCCAAATACCACCAGATACAAACATGCATGGTTCTTCAGGCGCTGACAAAGGCAAATCTAGCGCTGACAAGACCAATTCAGACGTTGATGGCTCAGACGTTGACAATAACAGTTCAAGCGTTGTTAGCCCAAGCGCTGACAAACAAGGTTCAGGCGTTGACAACAATTCTGCCCATCTTTTCTCTTCAAATTTTGAACAAGGTGAACCTTCCAATTTATATGAAGAGGTTCATCCTCATGTTGATGTAAGAGAGTCTGAAGAAGAAGATATTGGCAACTTGGAGCATGAGGTTGAGGACACCAGACTTTTTGAAGGAGGAGTTCTCACTTCTACAATGAAGAATCACCCCCCATCCCAGATCATTGGTGATATTATGACTCCAGTTCAGACTAGAAGATCTCATCAAGGTCTTGGTGGGTTTATTGCCAATATACACAAGAAGGTTGATACCCCTCTTGTGCAAGCATGTTTGTTTGCATGTTTTCTGTCACAAGAAGAACCCAAGAAAATATTTGATGCTCTCAAAGAACCAAGTTGGGTGGAAGCAATGCAGGATGAGCTTCACCAATTTGCAATTCAGGATGTTTGGGAGCTGGTTGATTGTCCTAGATATGTCAGACCTATAGGGACAAGATGGGTTCTCAGGAACAAAAGAGATGAAAGAGGTATTGTGGTCAGAAACAAGGCAAGGTTAGTGGCTCAAGGTTATACACAAGAGGAAGGGATAGACTATGAGGAGGTCTTTGCACCAGTTGCAAGGATTGAAGCTATTAGGATTTTTCTAGCCTATGCCTCCTGCATGGGCTTCACAGTCTACCAAATGGATGTCAAGAGTGCCTTCCTCTATGGAACTATTGTTGAGGAAGTTTATGTGATGCAACCTCCTGGTTTTGAGGATCCAAAGCATCCAGATAAAGTGTATAGAGTCAAAAAGGCTATGTATGGCCTTCATCAAGCCCCTAGAGCATGGTATGGTACTTTGTCTACCTATTTGGTGGACAATGGATTCAAAAGGGGCACCATAGATCAGACACTATTTACAAAGAAGAAAGGCAAGGATGTGTTGCTTGTGCAGGTCTATGTTGATGATATCATTTTTGGGTCTACTGATCCAAAGATGAGTGAGGATTTCTCCAAGCTTATGACAGACAAATTCAAGATGAGTGCTATGGGGGAGATGAACTTCTTTCTTGGTTTACAAGTTCAGCAGAAAGAGGATGGTATCTTCATCTCCCAGGACAAATATGTTGCTGAGATCTTGAAGAAGTTTGGCTTTTCTCCACATGAAAAGAGGGCTACTACTCCTATGGATAGAGAACACCCTTGGGGAAAGATTGGAGATGGGAAAGATGTTGATTTCAGGCACTATAGATCCATGATTGGATCCTTGATGTATCTTACTGCCTCTAGACCTGACATTATGTTTGCTGTGTGTGCTTGTGCACGTCATCAAGTGACTCCCAAAGAATGTCACCTTTATGCTGTGAAGAGGATCTTTAGGTACCTAAGATGCTATCCTAGTCTTGGTTTGTGGTACCCAAAGGATTCACCATTGGAGCTGATTGCATATTCAGATAGTGATTATGGAGGTGATAAGTTTGATAGGAAATCCACAACTGGTGGATGTCAGTTTCTTGGGAGCAGGTTAATATCTTGGCAATGCAAGAAACAAACAATGGTGGCTAATTCTACAACTGAAGCAGAGTATGTGGCTGCAGCTGCATGTTGTGGCCAAGTGTTGTGGATTCAGAACCAGCTGTTGGACTATGGGTATAATTTCATGCATACTAAGATATTTGTTGACAATAATAGTACTTTATGCATCATTAAGAATCCTGTACATCATTCTAAAACTAAACACATAGAAATTAGACACCATTTTATAAGAGATTGCTTTGAGAAAGGTTTAATACAACCAGATAGGGTTGACACTAAGGAAAATGTGTTAGATTTATTAACTAAACCTTTTGATGCTGGGAGATTTCAATACTTGGTAACAAGTATTGGAATGGTTAATCTCACATAATATGTGTTTTGGATTCTTTTTGTAAAAGTATGTACAGGATGATGCATTATTATTGTTGGTTTTATTGTTGATTTAGGTTTTCCACTATATTTTTCTAACACTGACAAAGGTTACTTGAACACTGATAAGTGTTTTTGTAACGTTGTCAGCAATATAATTGTCTAACGCTGACAAAGCTTCCCTCAACGCTGTCATGTGTTATCGGGGCGTTGTCAGCAACAATGTTAGTTTTGTGGTTTTCAATCTAAATGTGCAGATGGTGTTAGCAGTATACTATTGGATACAGTGTTTCTTATGGATCAATGGAGAAGCATTTGGACAAGTTTTTATTTATGGATGATGGTTGGAATGTTTCATTCCTATCTTGACATAAATTTTTTATGTTCATGCATGATTTTAGCAAACTTTTTGTATCATAGTTTAAGGGAGGTTTTAGGAACCTTTAGGATGTTTGGGTATCCATATGATACTCTTATCATAATTCTAGATTGTGTCCACAGGTGAGTATGAGTTAGTTTTACTAAATCATGAGGCACTGTAGCATGCAAAGTTGATATACTATGCATGCTGCCAAGGCATTTTTGGCCTAGAATTGGTTGTGGTCTGTTGGGAGACTTAGGAATGATTTTGATATGGGATTTACCTGGGAGTAACAAGGATTTTATAAGGTAACTTGGTTGTTAAGAGTTTTGGTTAGCAAGGGACACTAGAGAACTGTTATATGTATCTTGCTTATGCAAGTGTGCATAACTGGACAGTGCTTGCCGCCCTATAATAATTATCAGCTTTTGGTTATTTTCTCTAGGATATATTACTTGTTAAGGTCATTTTTCACTTTTAAAATATTTTTATTTTTGGACGCTGACAAGAATTTTCCAAGCGTTGTTGTGACCAAATTGGACGCTGACATGGCTTTAGGCAAACGTTGACAAGATTATAGTCGTTGGGCGTTGATAGGTTATTTTTGACCGTTGACACTGAATGGGACCTACCCAGTTGTTACTTTTTGACATATTTTCAAGCCGTAATTTTAGGAGTTTTTACTTTCATTTAATGCATGAGATAACTTATAACTTTTTTAATATTTTCATGATTGATTTTTGAAAATCTTTGCCTATTTTTTGGCCAATCACATGCATTCTTTTTCTCCTATAAATTTGGCTCCTATTTTAAACAGGGTATCTATAATTCTTGTCTAACAATTTTCTCTTATCAACTTCATCTTCTACACTTAAAATTAACAGCTTTCATCAATGGCACCAAAATTTAAACCAACAGAATTGGAATTGGGGTTCAGATCACAACACAACATGATTGCTTTTCTTGAAGCTGATGATGCTCTGTTTCCCCAATACACACAAATGGTGGCGTATTTGAACGCATCCCCATTAAGGTATGCTCTTTCTCATGCACCACTCATTCCAGTCACACACATTAAGCAGTTTTGGAACACTGTTAGTTCCTCAACAGTTAATGGAGTGACCACATTGACTTCTATTGTTCATGGGAGATCTTGGGTGGTTACTGAGGCTTTGGTACGCCAAGCCTTGCATCTTGATGATGCTGATGGTATAGCCACCCTTCCCATAAATGAAATAGAACAAGGCTTAGGGCTTTGGGATATCCTTTTCCTGATGAAGGTACTCTTAATAAGTATCATAAGCAGGAATTTCCCCCAGCCTGGAAGTACCTCATACATGTCCTCCTTCAATGTTTGAGTCCCAAATGTACTGCACACAATGAGATCAATAGATCCATTGCCAGTGCTATTGTGTGCATTGCAACAGGGCAAAAATATAACTATTCTAAAATGATTTTTGAGGGGATGTGTAAAAACAAGGGGACAAAAATGACTTTAGCTTATCCCCGTTTTCTGCAAATGGTTTTTGATGATCAAGGTTACTGCTCAAGGGATCACAATGATTTTTATAAGATCCCTGAGCAAAAGAAAGCTATTTTTATGAAGATGGATTCACCACCCCATAGAGACCTACCTTTAACCCAAGCCATGCTTGCTGTTATTGCAACAGCACAACCCCAACCATACCCCCAACCTCAAATTGACCCTCAACCACAACTTGAACCAATTCCTGAACCTTTACCTTCACCTGAACAAATGCAAATTGACTCTGAATCCTTCAACGCTGACACTCTTAATGTTGGCGTTGATGTGCCTATTTCCAACGCTGACACACAACCCTCACAATCCCAAACACCCCTTAACCAACCCACATCTACCCATTCTTCCACACCATCTTCCACACCCCCTGAATATAGGTTGATGAAACGCCAAAGGACTACTGGAGTGTTCTCCTCTGGTGGTCCTAGCCATGTAGCAGAGAGAACCACCACCACAAGTGTGGCTGGTGACCTGGATGAGGCTGGGACTATTGGTTCTGGCTTAGAAGCTGGCCAAGGCAGTCCCACCATCATTAAGTCCTCATCCATGCCCAATGAATCTGACTTGGGAGGTCAAATCCCCATTTTAGAAGAGGGCAGACTGGAACCAATGACTCTTATGGAATTGACGGTAGTCTACATTAGCTTGTAAAAGCAAAATGCAGACTTGGTACAAGTAGTCAGCTCACAAGGCCTTGAACTCAAGCAATTGAGGGAGAGGATTGTTGTTTTGGAAAGTGATCATACTAGAAGGAGTATGGAGGAATCTTCCAAAGGGGAGGAAGATCAAATAAATCTGAGTGATAAGGGCAGCCAGGATGGTCAATCAATGGATGTTGCTGAAGCCCTTACAACTTTGAAGAAACAAACAGGTTTTGATACGTCCTTAGTCTCTCCCACCAACTTAAATTTATCATTTACAGCTATGTTGAGAGAGGTTACACAAGGCGTTGAGGGAAGATATTTGAGCGTTGACAAGGAAAGTTTGGACGCTGATAGAAGTATTTTGGGCGCTGATAGAACAAATTTGGGCGTTGACAGACCTGCACATGAAGGTGATGTATCCCAGTCATCATCTATCATCAAGGAGGTTTATACTCTGGTATTACCATCTACCTTACCAACCATTGCACCATCAGATAAGGGTAAGGGCAAAATGGTAGAAGAGATTGTTCCAAAGGATGCAGCCCAAGTTGAATTTGATAGAAGATTAGCTGCACAAATCATGGAACAAGATAAAAAGGAAAAGTCACCATTTGTTGTGACTTCAGAAGAAGAAAGTGATGGAGCTAGCTCAAACTCAAGTGTGATGATAATAGAACCAGAAAGGCTTGAGTATGGTGATGAGTTTACTAGGGAAAAGTTGAGAGAATTGAAATTGCAGGTTGACTTTGACATGCCAGAGGTGGTTCAAATGTACAATGCTTGGGTAGAAAGATGCATGGATAATCCAGACTTGACCATTTCAGATCAAATATGGGGTTTGGAGCTTCTTCTTAGAGTTCAGAAGGATTGTAAGGTAATTTTGAAACACAAGGCAAGCAATATTCTCTCAGAGTTAAAAAGGGATAGAAGGGAGCTCTACTTTATGTTGCTCAGATGTCATGGAGTTGGATGGACATATCAGAAGTTGAAGGCTTTGACATTTGATGAGTTGGAAAACATGGCTTATCCCATTTGGGTGAGAGTACAGGAAGCAAACACTCTTAGACTTCTTTCAGATGAAAGAAAGGAGGAACTTACAGAAGAAATGGAAATCAAGAAAGCTATGATGGTTCCCAGGCCAGTGAAGAAGGGAATTAAATTTGAGTTTCCAAAAGATATGGATCCACTATATCCAAGTGAAGTAGTTATAAGAAAGAGCCTCAAGCTCTCCCCATTAGAAGCTTCAGATATGGTGCAAGTGTTACCATTAGATTCCAGGAACCCAATTGTGAGCTATGAAGAAGATGAATGTGGGTTCTGGAAGATTGGCAGATTTGGCAAAGAGGTACACACTTTTACCACTCTCATATCTTTGTTTGCAAGTTGTGATAGAGAAGACTTGGTGGACCTTTGGAGGTTGCTGGAGACCAAGTATGAGGCTGAAGTACCAACTTCAGCTAATGGAATAAAACTTTGGACCACATTCAAAAGAATGTGTGGACCAAAAGATGAGGATCCTGCAATATGGAAGGATCTTGAAGATGACCTCAGTGGTCTTCAATGGAGGTTATATTCAGCTGCTGGTGTATACCATTTGAGTTCTACAAAGTTTGCTGAGTATCTACTTGTGGATGCTCAGTATTTTATATCCAAGGCTATTTTGGAAAAGATGAAGGACACTCAGCTGGAAATAGATTATTCAAGTGACGTGGCAAAAGATTTGATCAGATTTATTCATTACCAATATGAGAAGGTTTGTAAGACTCCTCCTAGTCCTTAATGCTTATTCAGAAACTTGATCATAAGAGTGGATATCAAGTTTAGGGGAGGATTGTTGGGAATAAATTAAGGCCAGATCACTTGAGCGCTGACAAGAACAAATCAAGCGTTGATAAGAACAAAACAAGCGCTGACAGCTCAAGCGTTGACAAGTTAAAGTCAAGCGTTGACACATTGAAGACAAGCACTGATGGAAGATATATTCTACGCGTGTATTATATTCTAGAATACTTCTAGTAAAGATAAGAACAATAATGTATTTTCTATATTTATCTTTACCTAGAATAGTTGATACGTAGATTATTGTACAAGGCTTCTTATGTCTATAAAAGAAGGCCTTTAGGTTAATGTTTGATATAAGTTTTATATAAGTTTTTGTTTGTAAACATCTTTCATTGTAAGCAAGTTCGACATTGATAATCAAAGTGAAAGTTTGTTTACATCTTGTGTGTTCTTGTTTAAGTGTTAAATTCCGCATAACACTTAGATTCATAAAGCATATACAAAGGTTTCTCTACGTGTATTACTTGATCTAATCTCGTGTACACAAAGCTAATCGATCTAAGTTTGGGATCAACAATATCTTATTTATTTATGAAATTATCCCTTAAAATTATGTTAATACTCAAATTAACAATTAGTTGCTTATATAAATTCATTATAAAACATGTTTTTGATAGGGCTTGAAAAAGCTTGATAAGAACTCGAGCCGAGCTATCAAAAGCTTGAGCTTGAGCTTGATATAGTTTCGAGCTATTTTTTGGGCTTGAGCTTGGGCTTGAGCTTGATAAAAGCTTGTCTTGGTCGAGCCAAGATCGAGCTCGAGCTCGAGTTTCTTGATAAAAACTTGGCTTGATTACACCCCTAAACACAACGTTCCATCTGCTCTTGGTTCTAGCTTTTCCTTCGTAAGGTCTGTTCTAAGCATTCCCCTCATGTCTTCCTTCTCGATGTTTTCTGGTGTCAGAGCTTGTACCTGAGCCTCCAATATCTGCTTAGGTAGGTCCAAGATAATCGTGATAACCAATGCTCGGACTCTCATGGGAGGATCAGTTCCCTTACGACTTAGTGCGTCGACAACTACATTAGCTTTACCAGGGTAGCATTTGATGTCACAATCGTAGTCGCTAAGCAATTCTATCCAACGGCGTTGTTTCATATTCAGCTCCTTTTGGTCTAGAATGTGTTGCAAACTTTTGTGTCGGTATGCACATTACATTTTGTCCCGTATAAATAATTCCTCCAGATTTTTAAGGCAAAAACTACAGATCCAAGCTCTAGATCATGAGTAGAGTAATTCTGCTTGTGCTTTTTCAATTGCCTTGAAGCGTAAGCAATTACTTTCTTCTTCTGCATCAGTACATCACCTAAGCCTTTATCTGATGCATCATAGTAGACAACGAAATCCTCTTTGCCCTATGGCAAGGCTAGAATCGGTACGCTGCATAATTTCTGTTTGATGGTTTGGAATGCTAGTCCTTCTTTCTCTCCCCACTCGAATTTCACGCCCTTCTGAGTGAGCTTCGTCATAGACTTGGCTATCTTGGAGAATCCTTCTATAAATCTCTGGTAGTATCTGGCGAGACCTAGAAATTGGCGAATCTCTTTCGGTGATGTAGGCGGTGCCCAATCCTTTACGGATTCTACTTTCGCGGGATCTACTTGAATATCGTCGCTATCGATCACGTGACCATGGAAATGAACCTTAGGAATCCAAAAATCACATTTGGAGAATTTTGCGTACAACTTTTCTTCCTTCTTTTGAGATGCCTAAGAGATCTGTGAAAAGAAATTTTGAAAAAGCACACTCAATAAGCCAGAAATAAGCAAAGTAGAATTCCACAAAACGACAAAATAGTCAGGTTAGAGTTCTTGGACGTTTCAGAAGCTCTGGTTTGTTGTAAAAGCTCACAAATAGCTTAAATAAGACTAATCAACAAAGAAAACCCTAATAAGCCAAGTACAATAAGCTGTGTGAACCAATAAGCACTCTTTTAAAATAAGAAAAGTTGATTTCCTAGTGAAAAGCTCTTATTAAGTTCTGATTTCTTCTAGTTAAGCTTATGAGGTGAGCTAAATGATGAAAAGTACAAAAACAAAGTTGTGGCACGTTTAAATAAGCTGGAATAGCTTATTGATAAGCTGACCCAGATTTAACACTATCAGTGGAAGCAAGCAGTAGGAAAGGAGTTCCCACTGCTGAAGATATAGATTTGTTATAAGCTTGACTCCAAGATCTTCTGGATGGTTTTTATTGGAACAAAAGGCACCCCAATAAGCTTTGGCTTATTGGGAGTCAATATCAGCAATAAAAACACCAAGTAATTCACAGAAAACACACAAAATAAAGCAAAATCAGTTACTGATATGAAAAGCAGGTCTGATGATATTTTGCTGAACTATTTGACCATTTAGTGAAATTCTATCCACCCAATCTCACTCAAATGGTCACCAAATCAAGATCTATCACTTAGCAACCTTGGTTGAGACCTAGATCTAACATGTGAGAAGATTTAAGCTCATGAAATACCAAAATCAGTCAGTTATAGGCTGTTGTGTATTTTACCAATTTTTACCACTTGAAATCTAGTTATAGACCACCAATCCATAAACTAATTTTGAAAACGTGTTCAACCAACCCAAGAGATATGTCCAAGTTATTTTGTACCCAAGGTTGTGTCACCCAACCCTTGACACACCTTAACCCAAACAACCCTTATGCCTGATTTTTCACTTTTCTCAAACAGATTAACTTAGATCCAATTAATACAAAGAACAATCAAATCTAATAGATCATAAAACACATCAATAACAATAATCAAGCAAGAGTAAACAGATCAAATTACCAATCACAAAAACTTCAACCCAATCATATATAATCACATATTAATGAGAAAATTTTAAAACGGATTTAGAAAACAAACCTCCAAGGCTTACAATCCAAGCCTTGGATTGTTTGAGCTTAGGTGCTAGCTAAACAAGCACCAGCTTCCACTTTTGTAGCTGCAAAATCACAAGAACAAAAACAGACAGAATATCCAATGATTTTTTTTTCACTTTTCCACAAATACTTCACAAATACTTTTGAAAACCTTTCCAAAACGAATTCATAAACAGATTAAAAATGGAACTCAGACTTGCTATGCTTAATACCAACTTTTAACAATTAAAAATGGATTATATTTTATAAAAACACCAACTTTTATTTGACTAAAAAGGAATTACAAAAGAGTAATAGCAAGCCTGGAACAAGGGGTTCTCCACATATTGGGCCTCCTTTTATAGGCAAATGCTTACACTGTTCATAAACCCTAACGTCCTAAAATTCCTAAACTAGCCTTGCAGAAGCTTCTAGGCTTGTTGCCAGCTTGCTTGGATGAATTAGGAACGTTCATTGAGTGCTTAGTGACAAAGGAATACCTCTAGTCTGTTGATTTTACCATGTCATAATTCCCTGCCATGTGTCGACTTGAGGTAGTTGTGGGGTCTCTCTGGTAGTGGGTTTTAAGGTTTTAGTGTGGGATACGATTTAGGTGAGGTGAATCACACGTGGGTATAGCCAATTTCATTTTCCCCTTTGTTTTCATCAACTTTGATCCTGGGTAAAAGGTTTCTTCTTGCGTGGTAAAATCTCTACAGTAATTGTTACCCGCTTCTTTTAGGGATTTAAACTTTGGACTTGGCAGTTTTGGTCCTTGGTTTTTGGAAAAAGGTGTATAGCAAGTTATTTTAGCCATAAAAACGTGTTTCTTTATTAAATAAGTTTCAAACTTCACATATTGGCCACCAAACTTTATGATAAGGGTTTCAAGGGTTGTTTTTGCCATTTTGCATAGTTTGAGGACTGATCTTGGACATTCTTGATCTTCAAAGGTCTTCATTGTATATTTGACTTCATGAGGGACCATTATTGACAATTTAGAATTGTTGAGGGACTAAACTTGCCAATTCTTCAAAGTTGATGGACCTTTTTGTAATTTTGACAAACTTAAGGGACCAAACTTGTAATTATGAATATACAAGGGTTTTAAGTGTCATATCTTCATAAATTGAGGATCAATATTGTACATCTTTAAGTCTTCAAGGGTTTTTCTTGGATAAATCATGAACTAGGGCCCGGTTCTTTGTACGGCTTCATTTCTCGTGTTCGTTTTTCCTTGTTTCTTGTGATCTTTTGTATTTTTCACGATATCCATACCTAACACACACAAGTAAACAAATACAAGCATATATATGGTATATCAATGACATTTTATGCATTTAAAGCCCGAAAAGAACAATGAGATCATGTATAAAGGCCATCTCATCACTCCCCCATACTAAGCCATTGCCGTGCCCTCACGCAATGCTAGAATAAAGTATCTAAGCATCACCCAAATTCAATTTTATTACCCTTTATTGAAAAGTAAAATACTTGCAACAATACTACGAAGATGTATGAAGACATAATGTATGATTTTCATCACGAATGTGACTTTTAGGGTCAATGAATAGAAACAAGTAAATGTCCCTTAGAGTAAATTTCGTCATCCTTGATTGTCATACATTCCATGCTAAGTGCAAAAACGAGATCATTGTTGGTACAGTCACAATGCTAACACTACTCATACGTCCAAATTGTGTAATGCTTTTTCTCCCCGCAATCCTAGTTATTATAAAAGGAAATGGGTTTCTAGAATTTTTTTATCTATTTGTCATGGATCACAAGTGATTCATATTAACTTATTTGAGTATTTATTAGTCCGAAAGTAAAGTAGCACGATTTAATCGATAGTTAGTCGAAGGACAAAATCTTTTAAAACGGCTTCTCGTGTATCTCCTTAAGTTCATATCTTGGCATAACTCGTTTCACAATTTGAGACCTTTCTCAGACCGATATTTGGCATGTACTTCATACTTCAAATCTTGGGAAGACGTTCTTGAAATTATGGTCTTCTCTTCATATATTGGAATTTCTTTACTTGACGTTTTTGAGAGATTCTTCATACTTGGACCACAACTTCATCATTTTTCTTCAATCTCTATTTTGGACTTTGATATACAACGATCCACCTCGTTTTAGGACTTGGATATATTTATCCTCATACCTTGTAAGGGTCTTTTTGGATAGACTTTCTACATGATCTTTAGGGGAGTAATTGCTTTTCTTCGTGTGTCTCGATCCTTCATACTGATTATGGAATAATGATACTTCACATCATCTTGGATCTTTAGCAACAAAATAGAGCTCCTCATGCCTTGTTAGGGCCTTTTTGGATCTTCACCAATCTTCGCGTCCCGCTTCAATAAGTTATGCCTTGGCTATGAACTCTATTCAGCCCCGAGCAACTTTTAAACGATCTTGTGCTAGAAGCTAAGTAACCTTTCAAATCGTACGACCTTACTTGTTGCAATTATTTTTATTCCTAATGCATTGATCTTATGGGAGAAAAAGCCACAATTAAAAAAATATGAGTTTTTGAAAGAACATTTTCATGTTCTATGTTTAGCATGATCACTTGTCTAACTCTATCATCTCTCGTTCTTCACTATTTAAAGACCTCTAATTAAAGAGACTCGTGAATACTTAGCCATGCAAGTCAAAATTAAGCCAAATTTGGATTAGCTTTCATTAAGAGTATATCAAATCGAAGTTTTGGGTTTTCAAGCCACCTATAGGATCTTGCACTTTCTTGGACTTTTTCAAGTTTAGAGAATGCATTTTATAGTTCCCTTGATAAGTGACTTTGTAGGATCAATTATAGGAACTTGCGAAAAGTTCTTGTTCTTAACCCGAATGAGCTAAGACTTTCGCGTTTTAAAGTTCCCTATATAAAAGTATAGTAAAACTTGAATTGAGCGGGTTAAGGAATGTAAAGGGCTCCAAATGCCCATCAAGTCAAAAATTAGCTCTTATTCTACCCATCAGAAAATATACATTCGTGTCTTAAAAACACTTATTGAAACTAAGAAAAATTTAAAATTTGGCCATTTTTAGCCTTATTAGCAACAAAACAAAACAAAACATTGAAAGTTGGAACACGTGAGGGCGTAGCAAAGCAAGTATCTATTCACCCCCCATACTAAAATTAAACATTGTTCTCAATGTTTCGAGTCTAAAGGTGGAGCACGCCCATACTAGAGACGAAGAGTCGAATGCTTAGGATCTAGCATGGAAAGGGTGATCAACGATATATCTAAAGCCGTTTATTAAGTATGCTTAAAAGATAATTGTTAGAACAATAAAGGATATGTCATGGATTCGTGAAAAACTTCTTCAAGCAAACGATCGAGGCTCACGTAAACGAACACGAGAGTCTTCAATCGTAGTGATGATGATGATCTAGATAACACAATCACAAACAACCACGAGACAACGAGTTGGAAGGGTACAAATCCCCTCTCATTATTGATTAGAAAGCATAAAAAGGATAAGCATGGGATCTCCCCCACGAGGCACCTCGTTTTTTATTACCGAGTCATGAGCTCGACTCGATCCCCTCAATGCTAATTATCATTGGGGAAGGTGACTTGGTCGAGGTCATCCAATGAAGGAACTTCCCCACCAAAGTAGTGCTTAAGCCTATGTCTATTCACCTTGAAGTTAGGACCATCATCTTGAGCTAGCTCGATGGTCCCATAAGGAAACACTTGTGTAATGGTGAAAGGACCCGACCAACGAGATTTCAATTTCCCGGAAAATATCTTTAATCGAGAGTTAAAAAGTAACACTTAATCACCAACGTTAAAAACTCGGTTTTTAATCTTTGCATCATGAAACTTTTTAGTCTTTTCTTTGAAAATCAATGAATTTTCATAAGCATTATCTCTTAATTCATCCAATTCATTCAATTGTATTTTCCGGTGATCCTCCGCGGTCTTCACCTCGGGCTCTTTCTCGATTTCCTTCTCCGTAGAAGTACTTGGACGAGAGATTGGTTCCTTGAAAGTTTTACCACTACGTGTAGTAATAACCTTCATTTCTCCCTTCGGGTTTGCAATGGTATCACTAGGAAGACCACCCGAGGAAGAGGGTTTACACATGATTGCTTCAAACATTTTTGCCATTCGGTCTTCAAATTTTGATTGCCTAGCATCCGCTTTTAACAATTCTTGCTTAATCTCATGTTGTCCTTGTTCCATCTTTTGTTGATTTTGTTGAAGAAGTTGAACGTTTCCTTCCATTTTATTAGCATGAGTCTTAAGTTCATTAGCAAGTTTGTTTTTAAGCTCGTTTTCAACTCGGATCTTAAGCTAATCATCTCACGTTGCATGTTATCAAACTTAGCATCATTTGCTTTAGCATAATCCAAAAACTCTCCTTGAAGATTTTTAGTGTGAGCATTTTGAAAACCTTGTGTAGTGTTTTGAAAATCACGGTTTTGGTTTTGATTTGAAACTTGTCCATTCCCACTTTGATATTTCCCTTTGTTATAGTTACGTGAATTGCCTTGATAACCACCATTTTGATTGTTTTTTCGATAGTTATTAGCATTTTGATTTGGTGGAGCGTGATTTGGGCGGGAACCTTGGCCGTTTTGGTTGTAAGTTCCCATTGCTACGTAAGCACTCGAAGTGTTACCACCGGAGGTAATGCACTCGGAAAGATCATGAGCTTCACCACAAGACAAAAAACTCTTATCAACCGCTTTAACCGATGCGGAATTCAAAGCATCTTGTGCTTTCCAATGAGTCATAAGCGTTGAAAACCTATCGAAAAACCAATTTTCCTCATTAGCTTCATCATGTAAGGCATTAATGTGACGAGACGATGACAAACCCATATTGGCAACACTCGGTGTGTTACGAGGGTTGTAAACGTTAGATCTATTCGCGATAATCTTTAAAGCTTCATCGGTCATTTTTCACAAAAAATTACCACCCGCGGCGGCATTCAAATAATCTCGTTCATGGTCATTAAGCCCATTATAGAAAGTATCTATTTGATGCAATTCCGAAAAATCATGGTGTGGACATTCATGTAACATTTCCTTAAATCTTTCCCATGCCATTGAAAAACTTTCATTATTACGTTGTGTAAACCTTGAAATCTCATTTTTCAAATGTGTTGTTTTAGATGGTGGAAAAAATTGGTTCACAAATTTAGAGACGAGATCACCCCATGTCAAAATCGAATTTGGCGGTTCTTTCTCGAGCCAAATTTTAGCGGGTCCATCTAATGAATATGGAAACAATATCATCTTAATGACGTCATGTAGAACATCCTTGAACTTGCTTGTTGCGGTGAGACGATTAAAATTCCTTATGTGATAATGCGGGTTGTCTTTTTCATGACCTCTAAACTTATTTGCTTGCAACATCGACCTTATACCCGTCTTAATCTCGAAATTCTCCGCAAGGATGGCGGGAATCACAATAGCTTCTCCAAAACCCTCGGTGGGTGCTTGAAGCAACTCCATCATAGTACGATTAGCCATGATAGCTTCTTGTTCTACAATAGGTTCAACAAGTGGAGTTTGTTCTTCAATCAAAGTCTCTTGATTTCCTTGACTTTGACGACGTTTACGAGCTCGTTTTGCTTGATTACGAGTTAGCATAAACTTGACGAAGAATGGGAGGTGAGCAAAGAAGATTCTTTTTGGGTGTTTTGTGGAATTTCAATTTTTTTTAATGTTTTTTATTGTTTTTAATTTTTTTGGATTTTGTGTATCTTCGTAGACAACAATCTACCAAATCTCTCCTCGAATCAAACTCTTGATTAAAGAAGCCTCAAAAGAATGAAAACGATCACGTGGAGTGAACGCCTTCGAATGACTTTAGAACTTTGGTGAAAACCAAATTGTTCAAGAGGGTTTAATCACAAAGAAAACCAAGCAAATATATATGATACGTAATAATACTTTGGGCGGAAAAAACCTCGATTAGCTTTTCAATCTCAAAATACTCACAAGCAAGCGGGGAAACGAGGCGGCGCGAAGCACTTAAGAGCCTTTTTCCTTAGGGTATATTTTATAATACCCGCCTTATACCCACCTTATAGTTTGTATATTTCAAAATCGAGCTTCACGAAAGTATTTATCTATTTTTGCCTTTTTCTTTTTGTTTGAGATCCGAATACAATAATTAGGAGATCAAATCCCAATTAAGGTTGTGTTTTCACACTTTTGGAGATATTTTGTATTTGTTGTGATACTTAATACAATATAGTAATAATAATAATTTCACAAGAAAAACGAAAAAACCGATAATACGTATTAGTAGAGTTCTACTAATACAAATACTATTTATGGTTAATATTAAAAACAAAATGACAAATTAATCACGACACACCTCCCCGGCAGCGGCGCCAAAATGATTGGTGTAAAAATACGACCTTTTAGGGAAAAAACGGTAAGTATTAAACAAATGACTTAGGAAAATCAAATGTTAATGACCCAATTAAGTTCGTTTCCCAAGGAGGTATATGTGTGTGTGACTAAAATGCAATGGTATTTGAGATTAATATTTGAAAGAAGGGGAAGAGAAAATAGAATGACGAAAACGTGAAAATTATTACTACGACGACTAAAATTAAAACCGTAAAAAGAGCTAAAATAAAAATAAATTCTAAAAATTTCCAAAAAATTACCAAAAATAAAAGTAAATAAACTAAGAGTTTACAAATGATCAAAACTTTTTCAAACCTTTTAATTAATTAAATATTAATTTTTAAATGCTAATTATAGCCCTAAAAATCAAAATAATTATTAAAAAGCCCAACTAAATAATTTTCACTTTGTAAACCTCTAAATTAACCAAATAAGACTAAAAACTATTTTTATGAATTTTTAAACTAACTAAAACTATTTAAAATGATTAAAAACTATTAAAAACTTAAAATAATTCTAGAAATTATAAAAATGATGATAAAATTAATCTAAGAGTTACAAAAATCCTATTTTAATGTATTAAACCTAAAACAAAATAAAAAGTGCAAAAATGTGAAATTTGAAATTTAATAATAAAATAATATTAAAATAATATTAAAAATCCAAAAATTATAAAAAAAATTCTAAAAACTTGCAAACTAGTTTATTTTAACCTAAAAATCAGAAAATGAAAGTGAAATTACCCAATTACCCCTATTGGGCCCCCAAATGGGCTAAAAACCAAAACAGTCAACCTTAATGGGCTAATTGGGGCCAAAAAGACAAACCAGGCCCAAATGACCTGAAAAAGCCCTATCTGACTCAAAATTTAATTCTAAACACAAAAGTCTGAAAGCCCAAAAGCTGGTTTTGAGCTTATCACAACTTTAATAGTCAACAGCTTATTCTTATTGGGCCAATAAGCCCATTAAGCAATAAGCCAATGCCATAAGCTCTAACTAAACACACAACCTTCTTTTAAGATGCCTAAGAGATCTGTGAAAAGAAATTTTGAAAAAGCACACTCAATAAGCCAGAAATAAGCAAAGTAGAATTCCACAAAACGACAAAATAGTCGGGTTAGAGTTCTAGGACGTTTCAGAAGCTCTGATTTGTTGCAAAATCTCACAAATAGCTTAAATAAGACTAATCAACAAAGAAAATCCCAATAAGCTAAGTACAATAAGCTGTGTGAACCAATAAGCACTCTTTTAAAATAAGAAAAGTTGATTTCCTAGTGAAAAGCTCTTATTAAGTTCTGATTTCTTCCAGTTAAGCTTATGAGGTGAGATAAATAATGAAAAGTACAAAAACAAAGTTGTGGCACGTTTAAATAAGCTGGAATAGCTTATTGATAAGCTGACCCAGATTTAACACTGTCAGTGAAGCAAGCAGTGGGAAAGGAGTTCCCACTGCTGAAGATACAAATTTGTTATAAGCTTGATTTCAAGCTCTTCTGGATGGTTTTTATTGGAACAAAAGGCACCCCAATAAGCTTTGGCTTATTGGGAGTCAATATCAGCAACAAAAACACCAAGTAATTCAAAGAAAACACATAAAATAAAGCAAAATCAGTTACTAATATGAAAAGCAGGTCTGATGATATTTTGCTTAACTATTTGACCATTTAGTGAAATTCAATCCACCTAATCTCACTCAAATGGTCACCAAATCAAGATCTATCACTTAGCAACCTTGGTTGAGACCTAGATCTAACATGTGAGAAGATTTAAGATCATGAAATACCAAAATCAGTCAGTTATAGGCTGCTGAGTATTTTACCAATTTTTACCACTTGAAATCTAGTTTTAGACCACCAATCCTTAAAATAATGTTTGAAAACGTGTTCAACCAACCCAAGAGATATGTCCAAGCTATTTTGTACCCAAGGTTGTGTCACCCAACCCTTGACACACCTTAACCCAAACAACCCTTATGCCTGATTTTTCACTTTTCTCAAACAGATGAACTTAGATCCAATTAATACAAAGAACAATCAAATCCAACAGATCATAAAACACATAAATAACAATAATCAAGCAAGAGTAAACAGATCAAATCACCAATCACAAAAACTTCAACCCAATCACATATAATCACATATTAATGAGAAAATATTAGAAGGGATTTAGAAAACAAACCTCCAAGGCTTACAATCCAAGCCTTGGATTGTTTGAGCTTAGGTGCTAGCTAAACAAGCACCAGCTTCCACTTTTGTACCTACAAAATCACAAGAACAAAAACAGACAGAATATCCAATGATTTTTTTTCACTTTTCCACAAATACTTCACAAATCCTTTTGAAAAACTTTCCAAAACGAATTCATAAACAGATTAAAAATGGAACTCATACTTGCTATGCTTAATACCAACTTTTAACAATTAAAAAGGAATTATATTTTATAAAAAACACCAACTTTTATTTGACTAAAAAGGAATTACAAATGAGTAATAGCAAGCTTAGAACAAGGGGTTCTCCACATATTGGGCCTCCTTTTATAGGCAAATGCTTACAACCACTGTTCATAAACCCTAACGTCCTAAAATTCCTAAACTAGCCTTGCAGAAGCTTCTAGGCTTGTTTCCAGGTTGCTTGGATGAATCAGGAACGTTCATTGAGTGCTTAGTGACAAAGGAATAGCTCTAGTCCGTTTATTATTCCATGTCATAATTCCCTGTCATGTGTCGACTTGTAAGAGGTAGTTGTGGGGTCTCTCTGGTAGTGGGTTTTAAGGTTTTAAGGTTTTAAGTGTGGGATATGATTGAGGTGAGGTGAATCACACGTGGGTATAGCCAAATTCATTTTCCCCTTTGTTTTCATCAATTTTGATCCTGGGTAAAAGGTTTGTTCTTGCGTGGTAAAATCTCTACAGTAATTGTTACCCGCTTTTTTAGGGATTTAAACTTTGGACTTGGCAGTTTTGGTCCTTGGTTTTTGGAAAAAGGTGTATAGCCTGTTATTTTAGCCATAAAAACGTGTTTCTTTGTTAAATAAGTTTCAAACTTCACAAATTGGCCACCAAACTTTATGATAAGGGTTTCAAGGGTTGTTTTTGCCATTTTTGCATAGTTTGAGGACTGATCTTGGACATTCTTGATCTTCAAAGGTCTTCATTGTATCTTTGACTTCATGAGGGACCATTATTGACAATTTAGAATTGTTGAGGGACTAAACTTGCCAATTCTTCAAAGTTAAAGGACCTTTTTGTAATTTTGACAAACTTAAGGGACCAAACTTGTAATTATGAATATACAAGGGTTTTAAGTGTCATTTCTTCATAAATTAAGGATCAATCTTGTACATCTTCAAGTCTTTAAGGGTCTTTCTTGGATAAATCATGAACTAGGGTCCGGTTCTTTGTATTCTCGTGTTCGTTTTTCCTTGTTTCTTGTGATCTTTTGTCTTTTTCACGATATCCATACCTAAAACACACTAGTAAAAAAATACAAGCATATATATAGTATATTAATGATATTTTATGCATTTAAAGCCCGAAAAGAACGATAAGATCATGTATAAATGCCATCTCATCAAAGATCAAGTTTAGGATATCAAATGGTACAAAGAAAATCCTAGGTTAGATTCATGGTACAAAACCTTAATTACCACATTTGGGTACACTTGCCCCTTTGGTCTAGTTCTAGCCGTCGCATAGGAAGGTCAAGGGGACATGGGTTGTCCTAAATAGTGTTTGGTTTAATGAGCTAGTGTTGTACATGTGTAATTTGATGTTATGTGTAGTGTTCATAAGTTCCTATAGAGTTTAAGTGTAGTATGTAGGGTATTCGGCTCGGACTTGGTGTTTAGGGTGGTTTAGTGTTTGATTTTGGTGAATTGGTAGAGTTACTAATAGTCTAGGTATAATAATGTGAGTGTAGGCTTAATTCTAAGGTGACATGGTTACGTTTTAAGGTTTTTAGTGTAAGTATAAGTATTAAATATAAAATGTATAATTTAGTAAAACATAATATGAGACACTTAATAAAATGTAGTAATATTTAGTAGGTGTAAAGTTAAAATGTGAGACGTTGGCTTACATTGACTCATATAGTCATTTAAAGAGTATAGAAAATGTATAAGCATATATTTCTGTAGTAAATGTAAGTAATTGGTAAACGTTATTAACTGTGATCATGGTTTTAGATTTTTATAACCTAAAATGATGTATGCATATGCTCATGTTCTCTAGGTGACTAGTAATCAACTGTATGGTTGTATGCTCATAAAATGTAGTCATACTAAATGTTCCTGTGATCCCATGATTAAATAGTCATAATCATGATATATGTTCAAAGTTATGTTGGACTGGTGGTTGAATACTCACAATCATGTTACAGTATATAAATTATTCTCATGATCAAATGTATGAATGCTCATGTATGATGAATATGATAGTATAAAGTTTTCATGCAGAGGTGGTAATATATTATATTACCCATGAGATGACGTGTATAATAATGTCATAACCAAACATAAAAACCACAGGTTTTACAGCACCATCCCGTTATTTTAGCTTTGTCCTCAAAGCTTAAGATGACGTTACCGCGCAGGTGAACAAGTGTGGGTGCTTAGCTCTAAATGAGTCTTCGCGTTCCCAAGTGAAGTCAGGACCTCGCCTTGAGTTCCAACGTATCTTAACCAACGGAATTTGACTGCGTTTCAGCTTCTTGACTACTCTCTCCATGACCTCCACTGGTTCTTCGGTAAATTGGAGTTTGTCATCAAATTGGACTCCTTCTAATGGCATGGCTAACGGCTCCTCCACATAGCACTTCTTTAAGTTTGAGACGTGAAAGGTAGAGTGTACTCGGCTTAATTGTTGGGGTAACTCTAGACAATAGGCCACTTCACCAATTCTGGCAATCACTTTGAAAGGTCCTACGTATCGTGGATTTAGCTTACCACGTTTCCCAAAACGTACGACACCCTTCCAAGGTGATACCTTGAGCATAACACGGTCACCAATTTCAAATTGCATAGGTTTCCGTTTCCGGTCTGTGTAGCTCTTCTGACGGTCTTGTGCAGCTTGATTCTCTGCTTGATGAGAGTGATCTTCTCTGTTGTCTCTTGGATTAGCTCGGGTCCAGTAAGCTGAAATTCCCCTACCTTTGCCCATCATACGGGTGATTTACACTTGCGACCATAGAGAGCCTCAAATGGTGCGGCTTTGATGCTGGCATGGTAGCTATTGTTGTAGGATAATTCAACTAAGGGTATATGTTCAACCCATCCTTTTCCAAAGTCGATCACACGTGCTCTCAGCATGTCTTCCAAAGTTTGGATCGTTCTTTCATTCCGACCATAGGTCTGAGGGTGATAATCAGTACTCATATCCAGGTTTGTACCCAAAGCTCGTTGAAAAGCTTTCCAAAAGTTTGACGTAAATCTCCCATCTCGATCAAAAATAATTGAGATTGGTATTCCGTGTCTCGTCACAACTTCCTTTAGGTACAGTCTTGCTAGTTTGTTTAGAGAGTCATTTTCTCGTATGGGTAGAAAATGTGCAGACTTGGTGAGTCTGTCGACAATTACCCAAATTGTATCGTACCCATGAGATGAGGTGGGAAGTTTGGTGATGAAATCCATGGTGATGTTGTCCTATTTCCATTTTGGGATTTCAGGTTGGACTAGTAGTCCTGACGGTCTCTGGTGCTCAGTCTTTACTATGGCACATGTTAAACACTTCTTCACATAAGTTGCAATGTTTGCCTTCATGTTTGGCCACCAATATAACTTCCTCATATCCTGATACATCTTCTCAGATCCTGGATGTATGGAGTATTTGGACTTATGAGACTTGTGCATAATCACGCTTCTTAAGTCTCTGTAACATGGTAACCAGCTCCTTCCGTGTAAACACAACGTTCCATCTGCTCTTGGTTCTAGCTTTTCCTTCGTAAGGTCCGTTCTAAGCATTCCCTCACGTCTTCCTTCTGGATGTTTTCTGGTGTCCGAGCTTGTACCCGAGCCTCCAATATCTGCTTAGGTAGGTCCAAGCTAATCGTCATAACCAATGCTCAGACTCTCATGGGAGGATCCGTTCCCTTATGACTTAGTGCGTCGACAACTACATTAGCTTTACCAGGGTGGTATTTGACGTCACAATCGTAGTCGCTAAGCAATTCTATCCAACGGCGTTGTCTCATATTCAGCTCCTTTTGGTCTAGAATGTGTTGCAAACTTTTGTGGTCGGTATGCACATTACATTTTGTCCCGTATAAATAATGCCTCCATATTTTTAAGGAAAAAACTATAGATCCAAGCTCTAGATCAAGAGTAGAGTAATTATGCTCGTGCTTTTTCAGTTGCCTTGAAGCGTAAGCAATTACTTTCTTCTTCTGCATCAGTACATCACCTAAGCCTTTGTGTTATGCATCATAGTAGACAACGAAATCCTCTTTGCCCTCTGGCAAGGCTAGAATCGGTGCGCTGCACAATTTCTGTTTGATGGTTTGGAATGCTAGTCCTTCTTTCTCTCCCCACTCGAATTTCACACCCTTCTGAGTGAGCTTCGTCATAGACTTGGCTATCTTGGAGAATCCTTCTATAAATCTCTTGTAGTATCCGGCGAGACCTAGAAATTGGAGAATCTCTTACGGTGATGTAGGCGGTGCCCAATCCTTTACGGATTCGACTTTCGCGGGATATACTTGAATATCATCGCTATCGATCACGTGACCAATGAAATGAACCTAGGGATCCAAAAATCACATTTGGAAAATTTTGCGTACAACTTTTCTTCCTTCTTTTGAGATGCCTAAGAGATCTGTGAAAAGAAATTTTGAAAAAGCACACTCAGTAAGCCAGAAATAAGCAAAGTAGAATTTCACAAAACGACAAAATAGTCGGGTTAGAGTTCTAGGACGTTTCAGAAGCTCTGGTTTGTTGCAAAAACTCACAAATAACTTAAATAAGACTAATCAACAAAGAAAACCCCAATAAGCCAAGTACAATAAGCTGTGTGAACCAATGAGCACTCTTTTAAAATAAGAAAAGTTGATTTCCTAGTGAAAAGCTCTTATTAAGTTCTGATTTCTTCTAGTTAAGCTTATGAGGTGAGATAAATGATGAAAAGTACAAAAACAAAGTTGTTGCACGTTTAAATAAGCTGGAATAGCTTATTGATAAGCTGACCCAGATTTAACACTATTAGTGGAAGCAAGCAGTGGGAAAGGAGTTCCCACTACTGAAGATACAGATTTGTTATAAGCTTGATTCCAAGCTCTTCTGGATGGTGTTAATTGGAACAAAAGGCACCCCAATAAGCTTTGGCTTATTGGGAGTCAATATCAGCAATAAAAACACCAAGTAATCAAAGAAAACACACAAAATAAGCAAAATCAGTTACTGATATGAAAAGCAGGTCTGATGATATTTTGCTGAACTATTTGACCATTTAGTGAAATTCAATCCACCCAATCTCACTCAAATGGTCACCAAATCAAGATCTATCACTTAGCAACCTTGGTTGAGACCTAGATCTAACATGTGAGAAGATTTAAGCTCATGAAATACCAAAATCAGTCAGTTATAGGATGTTGAGTATTTTACCAATTTTTACCACTTGAAATCTAGTTTTAGACCACCAATCCTTAAACTAATTTTGAAAACGTGTTCAACCAACCCAAGAGATATGTCCAAGCTAGTTTGTACCCAAGGTTGTGTCACCCAACCCTTGACACACCTTAACCCAAACAACCCTTATGCCTAATTTTTCACTTTTCTCAAACAGATTAACTTAGATCCAATTAATACAAAGAACAATCAAATCCAAAAGATCATAAAACACATAAATAACAATAATCAAGCAAGAGTAAACAGATCAAATCACCAATCACAAAAACTTCAACCCAATCACATATAATCTCATATTAATGAGAAAATATTAAAAGGGATTTAGAAAACAAACCTCCAAGGCTTACAATGCAAGCCTTGGATTGTTTGAGCTTAGGTGCTAGCTAAACAAGCACCAGCTTCCACTTTTGTACCTGCAAAATCACAAGAACAAAAACAGACAAAATATCCAATGATTTTTTTTTCACTTTTCCACAAATACTTCACAAATCCTTTTGAAAACCTTTCCAAAATGAATTCATAAACAGATTAAAAGTGGAACTCATACTTGCTATGCTTAATACCAACTTTTAACAATTAAAAATGAATTATATTTTATAAAAAACACAAACATTTATTTGACTAAAAAGGAATTACAAAAGAGTAATAGCAAGCCTAGAACAAGGGGTTCTCCACATATTGGGCCTCCTTTAATAGGCAAATGCTTACAACCACTGTTCATACACCCTAACGTCCAAAAATAGCCTTGCAGAAGCTTCTAGGTTTGTTGCCAGCTTGATTGGATGAACCAGGAACGTTCATTGAGTGCTTAGTGACAAAGGAATAGCTCTAGTCCGTTGATTTTGCCATGTCATAATTCCCTGCCATGTGTCGACTTGTAAGAGGTAGTTGTGGGGTCTCTCTGGTAGTGGGTTTTAAGGTTTTAGTGTGGGATATGATTGAGGTGAGGTGAATCACACGTGGGTATAGCCAATTTCATTATCCCCTTTGTTTTCATCAACTTTGATGTTGGGTAAAAGGTTTGTTCTTGTGTGGTAAAATCTCTACAATAATTGTTACCCGCTTTTTTAGGGATTTAAACTTTGGACTTGGCAGTTCTGGTCCTTGGTTTTTGGAAAAAGGTGTATAGCAAATTATTTTAGCCATAAAAACGTGTTTCTTTGTTAAATAAGTTTCAAACGTCACATATTGGCCACCAAACTTTATGATAAGGGTTTCAAGGGTTGTTTTTGCTATTTTTGCATAGTTTGAGGACTTATCTTGGACATTCTTGATCTTTAAAGGTATTTATTGTATCTTTGACTTCATGAGGGACCATTATTGACAATTTAGAATTGTTGAGGGACTAAACTTGTCAATTCTTCAAAGTTAAAGGACCTTTTTGTAATTTTGACAAACTTAAGGGACCAAACTTGTAATTATGAATATACAAGGGTTTTAAGTGTCATTTCTTCATAAATTGAGGATAAATCTTGTACATCTTCAAGGGTTTTTCTTGGATAAATCATGAACTAGGGCCCGGTTCTTTGTACGGCTTCGTTTCTCGTGTTCGTTTTTCCTTGTTTCTTGTGATCTTTTGTCTTTTTCACGATATCCATACCTAAAACACTCAAGTAAGCAAATACAAGCATATATATGGTATATTAATGACATTTTATGCATTTAAAGCCCGAAAAGAACGACGAGATCATGTATAAATGCCATCTTGTCAAAGATCAAGTTTAGGATATCAAATGGTACAAAGAAAATACTAGGTTAGATTCATGGTACAAAACCTTAATTACCACATTTGGGTACACTTGCCCCTTTGGTCTTGTTCTAGTCGGCGCATAGGAAGGTCAAGGGGACATGGGTTGTCCTAAATAGTGTTTGGTTTAATGATCTAGTGTTGTACAAGTGTAATTTGATGTTATGTGTAGTGTTCATAAGTACCTATAGATTTTAAGTGTAGTATGTAGTGTATTCGGCTAGGACTTGGTGCTTAGGGTGGTTTAGTGTTCGATTTTGGTGAATTGGTAGAGTTACTAATAGTCTAGGTATAATAATGTGAGTGTAGGCTTAATTCTAAGCTGACATGGTTACGCTTTAAGGATTTTAGTGAAAGTATAAGTTGTAAATACAAAATGTATAATTTAGTAAAACATAATATGAGACACTTAATAAAATGTAGTAATCTTTAGTAGGTGTAAAGTTAATATGTGAGACGTTGGCTTACATTGACTCATATAGTCATTTAAAGAGTATAGAAAATGTATAAGCATATATTTCTATAGTAAATGTAAGTAATTGGTAAACGTTATTAACTGTGATCATGGTTTTAGATTTTTATAACCTAAAATGATGTATGCATATGCTCATGTTCTCTAGGTGACTAGTAATCAACTGTATGGTAGTATCCTTCTATAAATCTCTTGTAGTATCCGGCGAGACCTAGAAATTGGCGAATCTCTTTCGGTGATGTAGGCGGTGCCCAATCCTTTACGGATTCGACTTTCGCGGGATCTACTTGAATATCGTCGCTATCGATCACGTGACCAAGGAAATGAACCTTAGGAATCCAAAAATCACATTTGGAGAAATTTGCGTACAACTTTTCTTCCTTAAGTAGTTTCAGTACTTGAGCTAGGTGTTCTCCATGTTCTTGTTCATTCTTGGAATAAATGAGTATATCGTCGATGAATACAATCACGAATTTATCCATATATGGTCTACACACTTGATTCTTGAGGTCCATGAATATTTCTGGTGTGTTGGTTAGTCCAAAGGGCATAACCTGAAATTCATAATGACCATAGCGAGTTCTGAAAGCTGTTTTTGGAATGTCCTCTTCTCTGACCTTCAACTGATGGTATCCCGATCATTAATCGATCTTGGAATACACACTTGATCCTTGAGTTGATCTAATATGTCATTGATTCGAGGAAGTGGATAACGATTTTTCACAGTTAACTTATTTAGTTCCCTGTAATCAATGGACATTCGGAAGGAACCGTCTTTCTTTTTGATAAAGTACTAGAGCTCCCCAAGGTGAGGAACTGGGTCTAATAAAACCTTTGTCTGACAGTTCTTAGAGTTGTTCTGCGAGTTCTTTCATCTTGGTTGGTGCCAATCGGTAAGGTGCTTTAGCTACAGGTGCATCTCCTGGTATCAAGTCAATCTAGAATTTTACTTGACGAGTTGGTGGTAAACCAGGTAAGTCGTCTGGGAAAACTTCAGGATAATCACAGACAATTGGCACATCCTTGATTTGTTTCTTCTCTGGCTTGTCTTCTTCGTTCGTTTTAGAAATATGTGCTAAGAAGATAGGGCATCCTCTCAGTAGATATTTCTGGACTTTAGTACATGAGATAACACCCAGTCTGGTGTCAGTCCTGTCTGTGTTTCCTTCTCCTCGGACAATTAAGTCTTCTTCTCCCCAAGGTATACGGACTAGCTTTTCATCACACACAATGGTTGCGTGATATTTTGCTAACCAGTCCACACCAATGATAACGTCAAAACTACCAAGGTTTACTAGGATTAAATGAATATCGAAGGGATGTTTCAGGAGATTTAAGGTACAACCTCTTAAGATAGTATCAGTTTCGATGACTTTACCATCGGCTAATTCGACTTTGTAACAGTTTTCTAACTTGGTAGGAGTGATGTCTAGTAAACTACTAAACTCGGTAGATATAAAGCTCCTATCGGCTCCGGTATCAAACAAAATAGATGCATATCAATTGTTCAGAAGAAATGTACCAGTAACCACATTAGAGTGGGGGTTGGTTTTGGCATCTCCTACGACATAAACTCTGGTCGGTGCTCCTCCACCGTTCCCGTTCTTGTTTGCTCGCTTTGGACACTCGGGATTGATGTGTCCCGGTTCCCCACAACCATATCAACGAACTTCTATCCATCTCATATCATTCCCACTAGTGGGATGGTGGTTTCCTTGCTGTCCATTACCACGGAAGTTCTGACCACTCCTGTTGTTGGGTCTGAAGTTGGTGCCAGTGTTGCTTCTATCAGCCGAAACGAAGGTATTGCTTGGTCCGGGATGAAAATTGCACTTGGGACACTTGGGCTTGGTACCTACATATCAAGGTGGCTCTAAGGTAGTAGTACTATAAACCTGACCTAAGTTCTGCCTCTTGGGTGGCTGAGTCTGATGATGGCTACGAAAGTTTTCATCGGCTTTCCTCTTGTTCTCAGTCTGCCTTTCCGCATGGTTACGACCTCGTTTGTCCATCAGCTCAGTGGCAAACTCAATGGCACTCTTTACTGTAGTGGGTCGGGATGCGAGCACGCCGTCGTGAATGGATTACAGAAGTCCACTAACATACTTCTCGATCTTATCATTCACATCAGGAACCATTCTGGTGCACATTAAGGTTAGCTCATGGAATTTCTTATTGTAAGCGGTAATGTCATGGTTCGTGCATTTGAGATCCATAGTTCGATCTCTAGCTTCTTTATTTCACCACGAGGACAATACTTCTCGGTTAGCATTTCCTTCAACATAGTCCAAGTCATCCCGTAGGCATTATCATGACTAAGGGTAGCAACCAAAGAATTCCACCATGTGAGAGCACGTTCTAGTAGAGTACAGGTGGCAAACTTCACCTTGTTTTCTTCTGTGCAGTCACTGATACGAAATACTATCTCGGTCCTCTCAAACTATTGCATTAGTTTAACAACCCCTTCTTTGCCCTTAAAGTAAGTGGGTTACATTTCAAGAAGTCGGTGTATGTGCAACCTCTAGCAATCCTGTCGTTCCTCCTTACGTTGGAGTTCTGACCGTCGTCTTGGTTCCTGCTGGGGTGAGCTTCCCTAGCAGCCAAGGCGTCAGCTATGCCCTGCCCGATGAGTACCCTGAGTTGGGCTTCTGAGATGGTGGGTGTGGCATTAACTCTTGAGGGGTTTGATCATATGTTTCTTGAAGCCATATTTCTATAATATACAAGAATGAGATTCATTATTTGATCAATATTGCATTTATATCAATTACATGAAATGTATATGCATGAAGTTTGTAACAAATTGGATAACCTGTCAAAAGTTCACAATATAATATAAGCACAAGAGAGTAATAGAGTAACATCAGTATAAGTTATTTCTGGCAAACAATATCATACAGGTACAACTAATCTAAGACAGAAATACAACATGCCTGTCTAAGATAGTGGTACAGATGTTTTTGGTACAACAAAAGATAACCTACCTACTAGGGTTTGGTACTAAAAGATGGAAATACAACTGAAAGAACAAAAGATACAGTACATCAGTCCTAGATCATGAGAGCTGGGATGCAACCCAATACTTGTCATGATATATAAGATATCTAATCTAAACATGGCTAGCCGAATCACTAGAAAATGCTGGTACATCTGGGCTACAGATGCCTGAGTAGCATCATGCAAAGCAATCATGGCAACACGGGTGCCTCTGGTGTGGCGAAGAGCCTCTAACAGCTATGCCTGTCGAGCCATATCTGCACTTTGGAGGTAGTCAGTCTCTGCAGTAGTCCCCTGATGACGGACCTCTGACAAGTCAAAGAAGATCTGAAGTGTATCCACCTGAGTCATAAGGGCGGTGTGTGTGTGTGATACTGTTGGCCCTCGAGGGCGAACAAACGATGTCGAATATGAGAGTTCTCCTCGAGCAACCACTGCAGGGTGTCCTGGACAGTCGCCCAAGTCCCCTGTGTAGCGTGCGACTCCGCTGCTACTGCCCAATAGAGAGAGTCTAGTCTCTCCTGGAGTACTGAGCGTCCGTAAGAGCCCGCTCGTAGTAAGGAATGAATAGTAGCTAAATCGTGAGCCTGTCTGGCAGCTAATGCGGCGATCTGTGCCTGAACAGGGTCGGGTCCTGCCCGTCTCACTCCTGATCCCTCTCCTATCTTAAAGGTGGAGACATGAGTAGAGTCGCACCTCCTCTTGCGAGGTGGTAGGGCTCTAGTGGGATAGCAGTGAAGAGTAGAGAGTGGTGGAAGCGGTGGCAAGACGGGTACAGTCTGATCTCCTTCCCCGGTTGGGGAAGCATGTACAACTGGTGGTGCGGATGTGGTAGAATATGATATACTAATGGCTCCAATAATCTAGTGATCTCCAGACTCGGTGTCTGATGGTGTCCGTGGAGTACCGAGGTCGGTGATGCTGGTGTAGCAGTAGTAGTCATGGGAGCGTCAATAGTGGGTAGACGTGCCGGTGATGTCATGATGATCTTAAAATAATAGCATTTCAAAGTTGAGTAAGTATTAGCTTACACAATTCAAAAAGTTTTCAAAAATGTATATGTGATGTTGTATATGTCTTTTAACAGCGTAGGTTAAAAATTACGTAGATACTTATGTGATCATATAGCCAAAATCTATATATCAGTGCACAGTTAGTTCACACAATATGTATGCTTTATATGATGTATGCCTAATCATAAGGGTTCCCCAAAAATCAACTTTTCTTAAAATCGATTTTTAAATTCAGTTATAGTCCAGTTATAAATTTGTATTATTTTAAAAAAATTAGATTTTGATCTGGTTCTCTATAACTATGCGCTTTGAGACCATTTCTGTAACATTCCCAAAGTGGTCAAATGTAGCGGAATAGTACATGGGGTGTTACTTTGGTAGATCGATAGCACACAGTATATAGAGCAATGATCATAAATGTCATTAAAACATATTACATGAATTTAATTGTGCAAATTAAGTTAATTGTCTTGAAATCAACATTTAACATTTTTGAAGTAATATCCCAGTCCAATGGTAAACATGATGCTTCCTATGATGCTGGAAATCCAAGTGCATATGAACCTACTTATTTTCTTGAGAAAACATATAAAGTAAAATGTGGGGGTCAACACGAAGTTGGTGAATTTACAAGTTTAATTTATAATAAAAGTACTGATATGCAAAACACCACGAATGTAATAGAGCTCCAAGCTCAATACTATAGTAGTTCCTATTGCCCTGTAATAGAAGCTAGACAAGTGATCGGAGGCCTATGTAGATCGTCCCTGAGAAGTACCCCTTTAGTCCGACAATGTATATAAGTCTGGTGGCCTTGGCCTAGGCTAGGTGAGAGCTACTCACGTAGACTCGGATTGTCAATCCCCAAATAGATCTATTTATAACATTTCGCGCTACACAATTAACTATTACAGTCAACGGGAATGGGGCAAACAATAGACAGTAAGTAAGTTGCGGACCCTTGAAATGTCTGCATATACAGTAATTAGTATGTTTTCTTCCCCAGTTATAAAAGATGTAAAAATATGGGGCCATGAACTCACCTTATTGGTGATGCAGTAGTGATAAAGTCACTGAGTAGACTGGCACGGTATGATCACGAAGCAGTGGAATTACCTAGGTAATTTATATGGGTCTCAGTAAATGCACAAATAAAATGGACATATAAATGTAGTTGATGAAAATGCATGATCACAATTTAATAAGTCGTTACCATTTTTAAATGTGAAACGATTAGTACGTTATCGAAATATATACACTTTTAGATTCTTAAAATGTATTTAACTCGTTTTAACTTTAACAATGTAATTAATTAAATAAATGCTTTTTATTTAATTAAGAGTTGCAAAAAAAAATAATGTTTCACAAAATTCGTTAGATTTTCAAATGTACAAAATTAGTCCTCCGGTTTACACGAGTTTCATAATAAACCCTTTTAGTTTATTTAATTAAATAATTAGAAAAAAATAAAGTTAAATTGCACTGAGGTCCTTGTAAAAAGGGAAGTTTCCAAACAGCCCCTAGGGCTTGTAACACAATCGTTATATGGCAGAAATTACCCCTAGGGTTTCGTTCGTTAAGTTTTATTGCGAAGTTAGTCCTTATCCGTTAACATAGTTTCAAAACTACCCTTAGGGCTTATATATATTTCGATAATTGACAAAACAGCCCCTAGGGTTTTACGTATTCGGTTAATTGCAAAGAAAGTCCCTAGGGCTTGCTTTAAGTTTAGTAAATGACACAATTGGTCCTTGGAGTTTCGAAAATCAATAAGGACAACAAGTAAATACCTAGGGCTTGTTTTACTTTCATAAAATGGCAATAATGTTCCTTGTGGTTTTATTTAAGTTCGGATATGATTTAAAACACCCTTTAACTTTTGGTAAATTACAAAAATAGTCCCTAGACTTTACTAAAGTCTCGAAAATAATTGAGTAGTTTTATGGCTTTACAAAATGGACTCATACTTTCACATGTTTACACTTTTGGCATAAAAAGTCCATAAGTAGTATTTAAATGACTTAATGGGCTCGTTAAGCCCAATAAGGGTTCGGTTTGTTTTTGGGCTTAGTTGGCTTATTCTTTAGGCTTATCTAAGTTCATAAAAGTTAACTAAACACTTAACTAGTCCTAATATAAGTTAATTTAGCTAATGGGCCTAATGGGCTAATAACTATATTTTCATTACGTTGAAATCGTCTCGTCTCGATTTGAATTGATTACTGGTTAGAAGTGCGACTCAGTTGTTCTTGGTGGAAAAGAAATAGATTTAGTCGTTGTTTAAACTAAAACTGCAAAATTTTAAAGTAAAAGGTAAAGTAAATAAAGCTGAAAATGATTAAAAAGTAAATGGTGAAAAATTAAGACTTTAAAAAGTAAATTAATTAATTGACGAGAAATTAAAACTTGACGAAAAGTAAATTTGACAATTTAATAAAAATGCAAACTTAAAATAAATCTAAGATAAGAACAGTTAAAATAAAGATTGAGAAAAAATGGCGGGAAAAATAACAATTAAAAATAATACTGAAAACAAGATCTAAACCTAAGTCGGGAAATGAGTGCTTAACCTAATTCAGAATATAGTTAAACACATAAGTCGGAATGTGACAATCAACACAATTCGGAATCCATCTTCTTTACTTAATTCGGAATGAAGGTTTGACACCTAATTCGGAATATGAGCAATCCAACACTTAGTCCGGAATCCAAAATCCAAACCTAGTTCGGAATGCAATTCTCACACTAGTTCGGAATGTGTGTCGAGTACTTAATTCGGAATATGAGTCTAAACTTAATTCGGAATGCCAGATTTCCACTCCTAATTCGGAATAAAATCCCAAATGTAGTTCGGAATTTATGTCCCACAAGTAGCTCGGAATCCACAGCTTAGGACCTAATTCGGAATCTGGTTCATTACCTAATTCGGGAAAAGATCAAGTTTATAAGTCGGGAAAAGTAGATCCTACACCCAGTTCGGGTAACTAGGGTTTCAACAAAACCCGAATTAGATCAAAATAAGCAAAAACTAAAAATTAAGCTAAAAACCAAATAAGCACTTATCTAAAAAATTAACCAAATCAAGTTTAAGAAAAAGCAAATAAGCCAAAATTTAAAAACTTTTAAAACCACTAAATAATCAAAATATTTAAAATCAACTTTTTATAAAATAACTTTTGAAAACACTTAATTAAAATTAAGAAAAGCACACAATAAGCTATAAGAACAATAGGCTAACACAATCAAACACATAAAAACATAACAAACAATCTAATAAGCATAACAATAAGCAAATAAGCATAAAGATTAAGCAAAACAAGAAAGGTAGAATGAGAGATTAAATAAAAACTTGAAATTAAAGATAAGAATTCAACAACTTACTTGAAATAATCTTGAAATAAATGAACAATTAAGTAAATGACAATATGAAAGTGCAAGGAAAATAAAATGGAAAGACTAAGTTATCAATTTAGCTAACACCTCCTAATGTGTCATTAGGAGGGTATTTATAGGAGGATTAACATGTGTTATGCTTTCTTCTTTCTTCTCGTCTTTTCGTCTTTTAAATTCTTCGACTTTCTCGACGTTGCCTTGGGATTTGTCGATATAGATTGAACTCGTCTTATAATTTTCTTCTTCTATTAGACTTTGTTCTTCGACTTCATTAAACTTCCGTCTTTAGACTTTTTCTTCGATAAATTTTCAGAATATGCCTTGGACTTCTGTTCTTTTTGCACTCTTGATCTTTTGACTTCGTCTTTTGTCTTTTTCTTCGATAAAAGCCCGTGAAAGCACGTGTTTTCTTCCCTTTTCACATTTTGGTCATAAAATACAATAAAAACACAAACCACGCATAATTCCGACATCTACGACATAAAATACACGTTTTAGCTTGGTTATTATTATAATTAAGTGGTAAAAGGATAAGTGTTTTCACACTTATTAAATGCCCTACACTTGACCATTGCAATGACCTCATGCAATGCATTAATTACAAAGAAAGATTTACATTTTCCATTATAATTAACTACCTTGGCCTTTATTGAACATAAGACATTAAGAAAACTTAAAGAGATAGAAAATATCAAAATATTTAAAGGAAGAAAACAAGTAAAGAGATCGAAGACTTACATTAGGGCTTTCGAATGTCATGAATGTTTATCACCCTCAAGTTTCACGTTCTTCAAACCAAGCTTAAAAACGAGATCATTGTTATTATAAGTTAGCAGACTAACACTCACTCATGTGGCCCAATTATTCACTTAGACTCCTTTATTCCTAGGTGTATGTCTTATATTTTATTATTGTATTGAATGATCACGAGGATGCATTGTTGACTTATTTCGATAGTTATTTAGGCTGAAAATAAAGTAGGACGATTTAATCAATAGTTAGCTAAAGAATAAAATCTTTTAAAACTGCTTCTCGGGACCTCATAAAGTTCATATCCTGGCATAACTCGCTTCACGATTTGACACCTTTCTCGGATCGATATTTGGCATTGACTTCATACTTCAAATCTTGAGAGACGTTCATGAAATAATGGTCTTCTCTTCATAATAGGAATTTCTTCACTTGAAGTTTTTGAGAGATTCTTCATATTTGGACCACGACTTCTTCATTTTTCTCTAATCTTTACTTGGGATTTTGATATACAACGATCCGCCTCCTTTTAGGACTTGGATCTATTTATCCTCATACCTTGTTAGGGCCTTTTTGGATAGACTTCTCCATGATCTTTAGGGGAGTATTTGCTTTTCGTCGTGTGTCTTGATCCTTCATATTGATTTTTGATAAATGATTCTTCACATCACTTTGGATCTTTAGCAACAAAATGTAGCCCTCATTCCTTGTTAGGGCCTTTTCGGACTCGCCAATCTTCGCATCCCGCTTCAATAAGTTATGCCTTGGCTATGAACTCTAATTAATACCGAGCAACTTTTAAACCATCTTGTGCTAGAAGCTAAGTTACTTTTCAAATCGTATGACCTTATTTATTGCAATTAAATTTATTAACAAGCGATGGGAGAAAAAGCTCATAATTAACTCACATAAATTCATGAAAGAATACCAAACTTATAATTGACTCTATCATCTCTCGTTCTCCATAATTTAAAATCTCAAGGAATGAGACTCGTGGATGCTTAGCCTATTAAATCAAATTTTCGGGTTTTCAAGTCATCTATAGGATCTTGCAACTTCTTAGACTTTTTCAAGTTTTAGAATTCACATTTTAAAGTTCCCTTGATAAACGACTTTCTAGGATCATTTATAGGAACTTGCGAAAAGTTCTTGTTCTTAACCCGTAAGAGTTAAGACTTTCGCGTTTTAAAGTTCCCTATATAAAAGCCTAGCAAAACTTGATTTAAACACATTAAGGATACTAGGTAGAGTAAACTTGAATAAGTAAACTCGGGTTGAGTCAAAAGATTCACGACGGGCCTAATATATCAAAGACATCTAAACTTATTAAAACCATTTTATTGAAATTTATTCTAATGAAAGAAAATAATGATAACAAAGGAAAATACTAATAGGCCAAAATAGATCAAAAATTTTGAAAAATGTCGAAAAATCAATTTTCCGGCTAAAATGAGGACAAATTCATGGAAAACCCCACTTAACTTCAATAGAAGTCCCCCCTAAACTTAATATAAACATTGTCCTTAATGTTTAAGCATGTGGAAATAACCTCCCCTACACTTAGGACATTGTGCACGTTGTTTAAATCTTGCTAAGGAAGAGACAACTAAAGTGATTCCTATTTTAATATTGAATAATATAAAATAGTGAATAAAAAGAGCTTAGGATAGAACCAGGAAGACGTGTACACGGAATCACGGGTCGTCAAAATTCATCAAGAATGGATCTTTGAAAGCTCGAATCCCTGTACATCATAAGAAAGAAAACAACAAACACATACTAGAGTCTCTCCCTACACTTATTATAAAAACAAAGAAAAAGAATAGATACTCGGGTTGCCTCCCGAGAAGCGCTTGTTTTTGTCCACCGAGTCGTGAGCCTGACTCGACCTTGATTACAATGGTATGAAGCTTGAAGAACATCCACCGGGATCAAATAGATGGTTTTCATCCATCAAGTAGCACAAGCTTAAGGTGAACAAGGCGAGCCAAAGAAGAGTAGGCAAGGTTCCCTTAAGCAAAGATTGAGCACGGTGGTAGAAAGTATGATGAAGTGCAAGCATATCTCCACAAGTTCCAAAAAATCTTTCCTTTTATTTCATTAGATGAATACTGAGATGGCTTAAAAATTGGAATACCGGATCGAACACCTTTTCCTTTAGGGGAAAATAACACTCAGGCTCAGTAGACCTTGAAGAAGATCTGCTCATAAATCTCACAATCTCATCCTCAGAAGGTGGATAAAGAGGTGTCAAGACATAGGTACTACGGATATCGGTGTCGTCCAACTTCTTCTCCTTTGAAACGGGTTTCTTAACATCCGAAGGAGGATAAAGACCATAATCAAAATCCAAAGGAGGAGAATCATTCTCATTGGGGAAGTAAGTATTGAGAAAAGTGGCAAAATATTCCTCAAATGAGTAGTCATCCAAAGTAGGATCAAGCATTGTTGGTGGAGGATCTTCATCAAAAGTAGGAACAAGGTCATCATGTGAAGAATCACTCGAAAGAGTATCAACATCATCAAAATCATCATATGTTGGCATGTCTTTATACTCTGAAGTAAAATCATCAAAATCATCCATATCAGAACTAGAATCATCATAGATTGGTGGAGCATCATATATGAGTGGAGGATCCGAATTGGAGAGAGAATCATCCACATCATATTGGAAAAGTGGATTATGATAGCAAGAATCGAAAAGAGGATTGTTGTAGACGACAAAATCATCAAGCTTTGTACTTTCACAAGTAGTTGTATCAAGCTCGTCTTGAAGCACATTAATCATATTCGCCGATTCTCTTCCACTGAATTTGTTTGTGATCTTCCCCATTTTAAACACTTGTGCATCATTCCCGACTCTTAGAATGAGTTCACCTTCGGCAACATCGACTAAATCTTTCACGGTTCTCAAGAATGGCCGTCCAAGTATTAACGGAATACGAGGGTCCATTTCATAATCAACAACAACAAAGTCGACCGAAAAAGTGAAGGTACCAACTTTAACAAACGCATCTTCGGCAATACCAACGGGGTAAGCGAGAGTTCGATTTGCTAGCTCAAGAGTCATCTTTATTGGTGTAAGGTCGGGTAATGATAATTTTTTCCAAACACTTAAAGGCATCAAATTTATACTTGCCCCGAGATCGGCTAAGGCAGTAAATTCTTCAGTTTGGTTAAAAGTACATGGTAGCATAAAACGACCGGGATTTCCAAGTTTTTCCAGAAGTTCTTTAAGAAGGACTGCAGAACAATTCTTATTTAATCGAGTATTAACAAACTCGACCATCTTCTCCTTCTTACTAAGCAACTCCTTAAACATCTTAACGAATGTGGGCATTTGGGCAAGAGCTTCAACAAGGCTAATGGTGATATTTACGCCCGAAATCTTTTTCAAAAAGTTTGTCACTTGAATGTCATCCTTGGTGAGCAATTTGCACTTGTCTAATCGAGATAGATAAGGAATATTGGTTTTAGGATGTGTAGGTGTACAAGGTGGAGGTATGGTAGGTGTAGATTTAGATGTTGAGGGTTTAAAGGTGGAAGGTGGGGTTGGTGAAGGGTGTTTCTTGGGTACTTCTTCATTAAGAGGTGGAGACAGTAATGAAGGACTAATACTAGGCGTGGAAGTAGGCGGAATAAATGGGGGTGGAGGAGGTGTAGATGGAGTAACTGGAGGAGGGGTAGATGGTCCTACGATAGTTGCTCCACTGCGTGTAGTAATAGCACTCACATTCGCTCTTGGGTTGGTGACGGTATTTGAAGGAAGAGAGCCCGAAGTAGAGGGTTGAGTGGTTTGGAAGAAACTAGCCATCATATTCTTCAAATCATCCGTTTGATTGCTCAAAGAAGTTTGCATATCATGTCGAAGCTCGGTTTGAATATCATTCCCTTGTTTAGTGATATCACCTTTTAAGTTGATGATTTGGATTTGAAGATTCTTAACTACCTCTCCTTGGGTCCTCATGAAAGCTTCAACATCATGGTTATAAGTTATGGGTGGAGTGATGGGTGGAACTTGGGGAGCAGGTGGGTGATATGGATTAGAAGCTCGAGGTGGGTTTGGATTGCTTCTATTGAAGTTGTTTGGGTTGTGGTTTTGAGGAGAAAACCGGGTGAAAGAAAGTTTTTAGAACGGTAACTTAGCAAGTTACGATCACCTTGAGGTCGGGCTTGGTAGCTTTCCATTGAATAGTTACCATGAGCCGCATACACGTTTTCCGGATTGTCATGAGTAGCAGGACAATCAGTGTATGAATGAGGTCCGCCGCAAATCTCACAAGAAAGTGCTATAGCTTTAACTTGTTGTTGTGTACACCGGTTCTCGACGTCTAATCGAATTGATCTCCGGTTAAATGTGTAACTTAGTTGTTCTTGGTGGAAAAGAAATAGATTTGGTCGTTGTTTAAACTAAAACTGCAAAATTTTAAAGTAAAAGGTAAAGTAAATAAAGCTGAAAATGATTAAAAAGTAAATGGTGAAAAATTAAGAATTTAAAAAGTAAATTAATTAATTGACGTGAAATTAAAACTTGACGAAAAGTAAATATGACAATTTCATAAAAATGAAAACTTAAAATAAATTTAAAATAAGAACAGTTAAAATAAAGATTGAGAAAATTGGCGAGAAAAATAACAATTAAAAATAATACCGAAAACAAGATCTAAACCTAAGTCGGGAAATGAGTGCTTAACCTAATTCGGAATATAGTTAAACACATAAGTCGGAATGTGACTTTTAACACAATTCGGAATCCATCTTCTTTACTTAATTCGGAATGAAGGTTTGACACCTAATTCGGAATATGAGCAATCCAACACTTAATCCGGAATCCAAAATCCAAACCTAGTTCGGAATGCAATTCTCACCCTAGTTCGGAATGTGTGTCGAGTACTTAATTCGGAATATGAGTCTAAACTTAATTCGGAATGCCAGAGTTCCGCTCCTAATTCGGAATAAAATCCCAAATGTAGTTCGGAATTTATGTCCCACAAGTAGTTTGGAATCCACAGCTTAGGACCTAATTCGGAATCTGGTTCATTACCTAATTCGGGAAAAGATCAAGTTTATATGTCGGGAAAAGTTGATCCTACACCTAGTTCGGGTAACTAGGGTTTCAACAAAACCCGAGTTAGATCAAAATAAGCAAAAACTAAAAATTAAGCTAAAAACCAAATAAGCACTTATCTAAAAACTTAACCAAATCAAGTTTAAGAAAAAGCAAATAAGCTAAAATTTAAAAACTTTTAAAACCACTAAATAATCAAAATATTTAAAATCAACTTTTTATAAAATAACTTTTGAAAACACTTAATTAAAATTAAGAAAAGCACACACTAAGCTATAAGAACAATAGGCTAACACAATCAAACACATAAAAACATAACAAACAATCTAATAAGCATAACAATAAGCAAATAAGCATAAAGATTAAGAAAAACAAGAAAGGTAGAATGAGAGATTAAATAAAAACTTGAAATTAAAGATAAGAATTCAACAACTTACTTGAAATCATCTTGAATTAAAGAACAATTAAGCAAATGACAATATGAAAGTGCAAGGAAAATAAAATGGAAAGACTAAGTTGTCAATTTAGATAACACCTCCTAATGTGTCATTAGGAGGGTATTTATAGGAGGATTAACATGTGTTATGCTTTCTTTTTTCTTCCCGTCTTTTCGTCTTTTAAATTCTTCGACTTTCTCGACGTTGTCTTGGGATTTGTCGATATAGATCGAACTAGTCTTATAATTTTCTTCTTCTATTAGAATTTGTTCTTAGACTTCATTAAACTTCCTTCTTTAGACTTTTTCTTTGATAAATCTTCAGAATAGGCCTTGGACTTCCGTTCTTTTTGCACTCTTGATCTTTTGACATCGTCTTTTGTCTTTTTCTTCGATAAAAGCCCGTGAAAGCACGTGTTTGCTTCCCTTTTCACATTTTGGTCCTAAAATACAATAAAAACACAAACCACACATAATTCCGACATTTACGACATAAAATACACGTTTTGGCTTGGTTATTATTATAATTAAGTGGTAAAAGGATAAGTGTTTTCACACTTATTATGGGCTTATGTTTTATACGCGGCTTATTAATAAGCCGCGAGTCATGGGCTTATGGCTATTGACTTTTGTGGCTTGTGGCTTATATTTCAAGGCTTGTCTATCTAGCTTATAAAGCTTAGTTAATTAGGGATTTAGGCAAGCTAAAGTTTCTAGTTTTCTAGGCTTATACCTAGATTTAAACAAGGTTTATACTAGTATTTATAAATCTAAAATTTAGGCATGTTAACTAAGAAAAATAAATCAAGCCTTGGCTTACACCTAGCTAGGGTTCGTGTTTATTAAGTGTTTTTACGTTTTCATGCTTTTCTTAGTCATGGTTTCCATGAATTCACGAGTATAGGTGTTTATATCCATATGTTCATGAGATGGTAAAAGAATGTTAAAGGAAATGAAGGTGGATATACTTACTTGTTAATGAAGGTGATTACTAAAGATGAGAATTAGCTAGGAAGTCATTGAACATAATTGTTGTCTCATATTTTATGATGATTAAACAAGAAATAAAGAAGAAAGATAGATGAATTCTAGAGAGAGAAAGTAGAGAGAGAGAGAAGAGAGAGGATGAAAATGTAACCAACCACCTCCTAACATGCTAGGAGGTGGGTATATATAGTCCTCCCACATGCGGGCTTAATGGACTATATATTAATGGGTCGGACTTGTATTTTGGGCTTTAAGTAGCTTAAAAACAAGCCCGTGAATCACGACTTTTCTACTATCTATTACAACGTTCTGAGAATAATACATAATAATCCTAATGACCGAACATTCTTGTTTGACCCAATATTTGGAGGCTAACAAAATCCCCCAATGAGATGTCATTCCTCTACGACATTTGGAGATTTATAGAGATTAATAATCTCGCCATAAATGAGTCGGAACGTGTAATAGTTGTCTTGTTCCTTCATGCTATGATCTTTGAGCCTTTGTCGTTTTCGACTCTGTCTTTAATCTTGAGATCTTTAAATCATCCTTGACTTGTCTTTGCCATCTTGTGATCTTGTGTCTTCATCCATATGCTCACACTAATAATTGTTGAATATGTCTTTTGGCGCGAGTATGTGGTTTTGAATCTTTGACTTTGCTTAGTAAATCGTAACGCCACCTTCTTGAGACAAAACATAGACACGGACTAAATGGCTTTGACGTTCGTCCTAAATCGGTAGCGTTTTACCTCCGATCGGTGAAGACCGTTAGCGGATAGTAAATATCATACCTGTGATTAGGTAGTTTCAATTAAGAACCTCCTTGACAGGATTTCGCGACTGTACTAGCCGTTCTCTTTACTCGACCGTCTCAAAGCAAGATTGCGAACATAAAGAGTGAATCAATTGGATAAATATCCGCTTGGTTAAAGTCGTCAATTCAAATTCCTGGAACAAGTCTGATTCATAATGAATCTTACCATTGTTGATTTCCAGTTGACACAAGCTTGATTCATAAAGAATCTCGCAAGTTACTTACCGTAGCGCTGTTTGATGTTGACGTTAGAAGGATTTCCATTCGTCACTGTAAATGTTAATGAATATCACTCTGAATGTTCTGGTAAGACCATAAAGATATTGCGTAGAAACCTGAAACGAGTTTGAATCGATTAGAATCAAACCACTGTTGCTTTTCAGTTTTGTACATGTTTAATTCATAAAGAATCTTACACATGACCTACCGCAGTGCTGTTTGATGTTAACACTGGAAGGATTTCCACTCATCATTGTAAACACTAGGTAGTATCACTCTGAGTGTTCTAGCAATATCACAAGGATATGGCGTAGGACTCTCTTCTTCGTCATTCCGTGTGTCCTAACGAGATTTAATTGATCTCTTGGCTCTAGACTCGATTTGTGCACTTTTAGTGGTCAAAGGCTGGAGCAGATGCCACCTATTCAATATCAACTATCTCTGAGTGAGAAAGCTAATATAAGTCATGTTGTTCTCCGTGATAATACAACAAACTTCTTTTGAGAGAAGCCTGAGTCAGCTGGGGAGGGGTTGTGCATTACATCACTGGTTCTGTCTACATGAGGTGTTGACTCGGTTTCTGCCTAAGTTGTACGGAGGACTTCTTTCTTTACACCCTTTATCCTTACATTTCTTTTTCATTCTTCAACCCCTTCAATGCTTACCAAGACATCATCACTAGCACCTTGTTGTGATTGTTCCTGTGCTAGCTTCTGTACTTAGTCGGCATTCAGCTACGTTCACATTCTACTCCATCTTTCCTAAGGACTTCTAATAATATATTGGATTGTCCCTGGGAAGATCCCTCCGGTTCTAGTTGGATCATAGGACTTAAACCTAACTACCCTTTTGACACCAATAACGTCGTGGATTAAAGATGTTGTGGGTATTTGATCGTAACCATAAACAACTTTAAATTCTAACAAATTGTTTGAAAAACATTTAACACCTTGCTAGTTTTGTCAATTCAAAAATGTTTCCCCTTTACATGTGCATCGATAATCGAAAGTGTTTCGCACATGTGGGTAAGAGTTAAAGTGCTTGAGTCTATAGATCACATTTTAATCACATTTTCTCCCCTATCTCTAATATATAAAATCGTTTGATATTAGAGATACTAAATTTGATTAAAATATATTGTAAAAAATAGTCTTGAAAATCTTCGGGAGAAAAATGCATCTAACTTAGCATGAATTTGGAAGGCTCCCCCTCAAAAATTGATCCAATTGAATTGTCATTACGAGGATATGATCCACATTAAACTTTTGAGGATAGGAATTATTGAACACATAATTTTTGAAAGATTTTGAATATTCATTGAAAAATTCTTGAAAAAATTGTGTTCAACGCTTTTTGAAAAACCATTTCTTTTTTGGCGACATGGTATTTCTAAAGCATAAACTTGAGTTTATAGACTTTGAATGTCTTGACGAATCCACTCAAGTGTAAGAAGATTTCTCTTCTTTTGTTGAGGGTAAGCGCACTAAATCGTACACTCTCCTGTGAATATATATCCGGGTTGAAATTAGAAAGTGATTAAAAGCCATTTTGTTGAGCTCAAAATGTGAATATATAAAGTAGATGAATTTGTATCCTTTTGTTGACGACGATCGGTATCATCATTCTTATCATGAGTGACAGCGGAAGACTTTGATACAACATGTTCTTCCCCCGTGAAATATTCATCAAACATTGGTCCATATAACATTTCCAACTCTTCAATTGTCGTGTCGACTGTCATATCTGCTCTTGGAACATTTCCTTGAACCAGCTTTGAACTTGACGGTTCATTGCTGTGGTATTGAGTTCCGAGTTCCGTGCGGTTGTGCATAGAAGTCTTTTGTCTTTGTGGATCGGGACTTAAACTGCTTTGTTCAAGGGCCATTTCTTGCAATTCATCGAATCTGACATGAATAGTTTCGACTATCAATTTTGTTCTCTTGTTGTAAACTCTATATCCCTTAGACTGGGTTGCATATCCCACTAGAATACATGCATCACCTTTCTCTTTCATCTTATCCAGATTTTCACCATCTCGGATTATGTAACACGTACATCCAAAAACATGAAGGTGTTTGAGTGAAGGTTTGCGATCATGAATTATGTGATATGGTGTCTTTTCATGTCTTGGAATAATTAAGGAATGGTTTTGTGTGTAGCATGCGGTTGACACGGCTTCGGACCATAAGAATAGTGGTATTTTTGAAGCGGATAATAATGTTCGAGCAACCTCAACTAAAGTACGGTTTCGTCTTTCAACAACAACGTTTTTTCAGGTGTTCTAGCAATAGATGTTTCGTCTTCAACCCCTTAGGCTTCAAAATAATTCTTCAGAGTTGAATTCAAGAATTTTGTGCCTCTGTCAGTACGTACCACTTTTACTTGAGCTTGAAGACCACGTTGTATTAGTTTAAGGAAGTTGATGAGAACTTCGGGGGTTTCATCCTTGGATCTCAAGAAGAAAGTCCACGTGTACCTTGAGTAGTCATCAACAAATAACCAAAATGTATTTCTTCCCATTGATAGTTTTAACACGCATAGGACCACACAAATCCATATGAAAAAGATCTAACCGTCCTTTGGAGCTTGATGTTGTCTTTGTCTTGATACTACTTCGTTTAGCTTTACAAAGCTCACAAGAAGAACAAAGATGATCTTTGATGAATTTCAAGCTTGGAAGGCCTCACACAATATCTTTCTTGGAAAGCAGGTTGATGGAATCAAAATTGAGATGAGATAGACGTTAATGCCATAACCATGCCTGAGTCGTTGAAGCTTTAGCCATGAAATAAATTGGAGTTGAGGAAGTTGTGTCTTGAAGTGAAATTGTGTAGAGATCTGTTCCCCTTTGAACTGGTGAGTAAATCATTCCCATCATAATCACGAACAAAACATGTTTTCTTTCGAAATGCAACCTCCAAATCTATGTCACAGAATTGACCATCCAAGAAAAGATTATGATTGAGCCCTTCGACGTAGTATACCCATTTTATCGTGATATTTCCTTGAACCAAATCTCCATATCCTAGGATCGGTGTAGATTCATCATTTCCGAATCGGAGTACCTAGGAACTTCTCCACAAAGTTAATTAGAAGGTTGAGATTCCCCGTCATGTGCTTCGTGCATCCGGGGTCCATTATGAAGAGAATTATTTCGATCACCTGCAGAAGAATTAGAACACGATGGAGAATTTGATAAATTGGATTCCATGTTAGTTGTGATTTACGATTCATTAGTTTCCATTGTTTTAGTACTTAAAGGCACACTAACGCTCGTTTTCACGTCTTCTTTCCTAACCTTAGGCATCCATTTACATCCTGGAGGACATTGATTAGCAAACCACCATTTCTAAGACTTGCTAGCAGACTCATATAATTCCCTAATTCTGCTTATAGGGTTCTTAGTGGTGGAGTATGATGCTATACTTTTCTTAGGGGGGTTGCACCAGAATGGTTCACTTTGCGTTTAGGTTTACTAGCACTAATATGCATCACAATTTGCTTCTTAGTTCTAGTATCTACGCCTTTGACATTATTCGAAACACACATAGCATGATTAACATTAGCACATTTTCCACATTTCACACAAACAAACTTAACTTTCAAAGCATTCAAAGTCGAATCATTCAAATCATCATTACATACGATTACAGGCGTTTTATTCTTAGAAACATTCAAATTCTTAAGGTGGTCTTCTACTGTCTTCATCTTCCCTTGACTCTTGTTTTGCCAAACCTTTTCATTCATTTGAGTGCTCTTAAGCTGAGGTCGGCTAACACTAGAAGTGGCGAATACTTCTGTAGTAAAAGACACACGTCTATTAGTGTTTCTAAAAGTCTGAGGTGATTGAATTTATTTGTTGTGTGTGGGTTTAGTGGCCAATCTATACATACCTGGTTTGATCACATTTGTGTTCTTAATGCTTTGTGATCGAATATATGTTTTGGGAGTAATCTGTGGTAACCTATCCTTCCCAACCGTCTTGGGGGCAAACCTAGGTTTTACAAATGCAGAACTGAAGAAAACAGATGGTTTTCCCAAGATAGAGGATTTAGTCACTTTGTACGCATTGGGTTGTCTTACAACGGGTTTCTTAACGCTAGGTTCCACCATTTTCCCACCCATCTTAGCAACGAGTTTCTTCAACTCTACAATCGCTATCTCCCTGTCTTGTAACTAAGCTTTCAAATTTGTAATTTCCATACTCTTTTCATTCATTTCTCGAAACATTTGGGAAAGTTTCTCTTGCACATTATTATCATGTGGAAAACTTCCGATGTCTTTTTGCAAAACAATTTCAAGAGTATGACAATGTTTTTGAAGGAAATCAGTTTTGTGTTGAAGTAACTCAAAAGCCTTTTTATCAACATTTGCTTTATGTTTCGAAAGCTTAGTTTCAAGCCGTTTACACTCTTTGATCTTATCAAGATATTTGCATGCAACATCAGAATATTCATCGATATCAGCACAAGATTGAAAAGTAACACACAAAATATCTTTGGAGAGACATTCTTCTAAGAGTAAATAATATTCGTTTGAAAACTCTGATTTTTCAGTTTGAAGGTCATCAATTTCTTTTTCAATAGACTCAACATATTTCAAATCATCAAATATTTCATACCGAATTAATTTTTCAAACTCAAGAACATTTTTTTTTATTATCTTCGTATTTGGTATTAAAAGTTCTTTCACAAGCACAGTTATATCGTGAGGAATCTCTTTTTTCTACTTATCATTTTCACGTTTTTGCCAATCTCTTTCAACGATTGATTGAACATTATCAATGTGATGTTTAAGAATACCAAGTGTTTTTCTACTTTTGCTTTTAGAAACATCAAGAGGCAAATAGTTAATATATTTAGAAACATTTGATTTCTTAGTGGCAAAACTTTTCTTCCATTGAATTCTTCGTTGTTTGCTTCAAGAAACAATTCCTCACGAGACTTTTGTTTTTGTGGAGTTAAAAGACCATAAAGACTGTTTTCATAAGCATAATTATATGGTTTAACAAAATCTTTATTGATCGGTGATCTACTCTCCTCATCCCAAAGGGATGTCTCTTCACAATCGAGCCTAACTACTGGGCAATCATGATCGGTCCAGTCGGACTCATCAAGATATAAGTGGGGGTTCGCAGCTTGAGCTTGTTTGAGGTACTTAGGACTTTCAAAACTAGCTTTACCTTTAAAAACGACCGAGGTGCTATCATTCTTATGTTTTGAATAGAGTCATGCATTTTATAAACAACTTTTTTCAAAAAATCGACTTGTTCTTCGAGTTCCTTTACTTTTTCAGTATCTTTGCCTTGTCTATTTTTGAAATCTTGTTTTAATTTTTCAACCTCTTGTTTCTTTTCCTCAAGAATTTTAGCAGAATCGATGGTATTCATAGAAAGCCCCTGTTCAAGTTTGTTTACTTTTGTTGTAGCAAGGTACGTTTTTTGACGTTCATCACTTAATAAAACATTAAATTGACGTTTTTCTTTAGTTAACAAAAGTAAGAGATTCATTGTATTTATTTTCAAAATCGTCATTTTTAACGTTAATTAAACGACCTTTGTACCCCTCAAGCTCTTTGTCTCTTTGAAAAAGCTGAGCCCTATAACTATCAATGGTCTCACTAGATTTTATAAGAGCGGCTTTGCTTTCTTCAAAGTTTTAAGTGAGTGCGGCGTTTGCCTTCTTTAATTACTTTTGACTATTTCTAGTTTCATTTACATCTTTTTGTAAACTAGCAATTAAATTAGCAAGCGCGACACGCTCCTCATCATCATACTCATTTGCATGTTGATCATCCTCAAACTCATTATTGCACATGTCTGATGAATCAAGTGTGATGAATCAAGTGTGGTATTGCTATCAACCGTTTCCATCATACATGTGTCAGTAATTGTTGTTGGTAGATCACTATGCTCATGTGTATCACCAAACACATTATATTCATCATCATGTTGTACCTTACCAATTGGCTCGGTATCAAAGATAGGACCATTGTCATATTCAGTGACGTTAAGGACCTTATGAATCTTTGCCATGTATGAATAATGTGCCTCGAGTTCTTGGTCGAAGAGTTCATCGTCTGTGTCGTCAAGCATTTCTCCTTCCTCAGCTGATAACTTGATCCCAGCTTCCATCTTCTTGCATAGCATCATCTTTTCCTTATGATAATCATAATCTTTAACCCTCTTTGGCTGCCGACATTCCCTAACCAAATGCCCAAAACCTCTACAGTTAAAACATTGAATTCCACTTTGTTGCACAACTTGAGTACCAACAGTTTCCCTATTTCCAACAACAATAGCAACCCTCTAATTATCATACTTAGCGGGTTGTCGATCATACTTTGGAGGACTCTCAACACGCCTTCGTGTGTCATACCTTGGAGGACTTTTAGCATAGTTGTTCCTCGTTTTTGATGATGTTCTGAGGTTGTTGTTGGTGGGTTTGTAGATTTTCTTGTATTGCTTCATAATGAAAGGCATTTGTTTCTTGAATTCCCTATCCTTTTGAGCTTGTTCTTCATCACTGTCTTCTTCAGATGATTGCTTAAGTGGTGGTGATGATGCTCTTTCAACTTCTTTTCCTCGTGATCTTGTGGGAGCATGTGACTTAGAGACAATGGATGATCGTGGTGATGATGATTGAGTAGAGTAGGTCTTTGGAGTACGAGAATGATAATCTGGGTAATGTTGAGTGGTAGACACTAAAGCAAGTGGATTTTCAACCTTTGCTACTCGTTTAGCATGAAGTTCGTTTGCCTTATTCTAAAATTGTTTCAAGATGTCAAAGAGTGTGTGATAGGAAACTTCGTCTAAATTTTGTTGCTGTTTCACCAAGGTGACAAACTGTGTCCACTCTGGTTGAAGTTGCTGTAGAAATTGGACATTGTCTTGCATGGTGGAAACTTGCAAGTTGTTTCGGGTCATGTCATTCATCATTTTGTAGAATCGGGAGTAATATGAATCAATTGATTCCCCATCCTTTGAACTAAACTTACCAAAGTTCCAAAACAGGTTTGTTTTCACATCTTGTTTGTTGAGTGATTCACCTTGTTGCAATCTTTCAATAGCCGTCCACATTTCTTTAGCAGTAGGGCATGCATCAACCGTGGAGTAAATATCATCTCTAATGCCACTAAGAATTAAGTAGATTGCTTCCTTCTCTGCATCAAACCAAGCACGGTTCTCTAGTGTGAGGTCGTTTCTCTTTTCATCACGTTCATATGCGGGTTCTTCGTCAGTTGTGTCTGTGGCTGGTACTGCAAGAACTTGTGCCTTTGAGAATTTATAGGGTCCATAAAAAATGCATTGCCTTAAAGCATCACCGTTAGATTTTGTGTCAAGATAACGTAGAAAACGGGATTGCCATTGATCATATCGACCAGTCACAAGCATTAGTGGTCTTTCTTTGTTACCCGCCGCCATGATGTTGTTGTTCGTCACACGATACTCTACAGTAGAATCCATCTCGATAATCTCTAAAATGTTGAAGTGAATACGGATCTTAAATAGATGTTATATTGATTGTTGTTGAAGATAAAAGTTGTTGAAATCCCCTAACAAAGTGTTCTCGAGAAACCAAAAATTCCAAGACCAAAAAACTCACTTCTAAAACACGTTTTTTTGAAAATATAAATCTTACATGATTTCTTATTTCTATGTCCTTTCTATGGTTTATATTTTGTTGTGTTTTTTATGAGAAAATATAAATCTTATATGATTTCTTATTTTTTGTGTAAACTAAATCACTTGTGATTCAATTTATAATCTAGAAATGACAATGTCAGCTTTTAAGTTTGTTACCTGAAAGTATAAACTATTAATTTGTTGTGAGATTATTTTACATGAATGACAACAAACATTTTAATATATTGACAAATTTACATGTGATTCAAACAAAATCACATATGATTTATTTAAATTGGGTTTGTTAGAAGATTTAAGGTTTCAAAATGCTTGAATCACATGGAATTATCATCGAGCCACGTGTAATTCAAGCAAAATTACATATGATTCATCACATGTAATTCAGAAGCCAGATTTTTTTTTATATTTGACATGAATAAACAAGCAATTTAATATATTGACAGAATTACATGTGATTAAAACAAAATTTCATGTGATTCATCTAAAGTGGGTTTGTTAGAAGAAATTAAGGTTTTAAAATACTTTGATCACATGTAATGCAAGCAAAATCACATGTAATTATCATATAATCACATGTAATTCAATCAAATTTACATGTGATTCAAACAAAATCACATATAATTAAAAGCCAGTTTGGTTTATATATTTTACATGAATGAAAAAAAGACATTTTAACATACTAGCAGAATTACATGTGATTCAAACAAAATCACATGTGATTTATTTAAAGTGGGTTTAGAAGTTAAGATTTTGAAATGCTGGAATCACATGTAATGCAAGCAAATCACACGTAATTATCACTCATATGTAATTCAAACAAAATCACATGTGACTGTCACTGAATCACATGTAATAAGCAAATTTACATGTGATTTAAACAAAATCACATGTATTTCAAATACTAGTTTATTTTTTATATATTTTACATGAATGACAACAAATATTTTAATATATTGAAAAAATTACATGTGATTCAAAAAAATCAGATGTAATTATTCATCTAAAGTGGGTTTGTTAAAAGAAGTCAAAGTTTTGAAATGCTTGAATCACATGTAATGCAAGCAAAATCACATGTAATTATCACCGAATCACATGTATATCAACCAAATTTACATGTGATTCAATAAAATCACATGTAATTTAGAAGCCAATTTTCTTTATATATATTTTACATGAATGATAACATTAAAGTAGAACTAAATTAATTTTTGTATGCATAAACGGTTAGTCATTAGCCAAAGACGCACACACTTTTAAAATTAAGTATTTTATAATCAATGTAGGACATAAGGTTGCCATATTCATAAATTATTTTATATGAAATATAAATTTATATATAGGTTGTCTTTTTTATTTGCTTGACTATTAATTAGAAAAAAAAGTAGATAAAACATACTAAAGGAATGAGAAGTAAACGAAAATCTTTCATGTAAAAATGCATAATTAAGTACACATCGGCTCATAAATTAAAAAAGTTCATATATACTTTCAAATACAAATAATAAATAGTTCTAAGATTACAATCGAAATTAAAGGGATAATAAACCTACTACTATAACTAAAGAATAATAGACAAATGCGGTTGGTCTTCAACAAAGGCATTAGAAGGTTATACTGCTGCAACTTTTATCACTGGAATTTGAACCGAAATACACCTTCTAGTGATTTGATCCCAACATCAAAATCTAAATTTTTTACTAAAAACTTCAGGTCGTATCTTCTATTGTGAGTTTTATTTTGTGAATGAAAATTTGCTTTACTTATTGCAGATTGAAGCGATATACAAAAACGATGCCTAGGAACTACCTGATGCAACTAAGCATGTCAAAAAACCACTCTCATATTCCAATACCGCTTCAGCAAATGAGATAGACCAGGGGATCCCGAATTCAACTTAGACGTCGTCTTCAAGCCAACTACACACGCAAGACTCACTTTACTAGCACATGCAATACTCACTTTACCAGCACCTAAATCTACAACAACTCATGATCCAAAGACTCTCCACCACACAACATCCACCATAACAACAATAATCAAGTCGGTATACCCTACTACATCGACCAAAGACCTTGTCCAAGAGGTTTATATCAAACTGAAAGAACCGAGTCTTGGTTCATAACTTCAATTTACCACTAAAGTTTTTATATTTTTGAAAATTACCCATTCAAACTCTAAAATCTATAATAATTAAAACACCTACAAACACAAGATCAACACAGGTCCTCGGGCCTCAGGTGCATTCTCAAACACATTAAGACCCACAAAAGCTATCCCTGGACTACGACGAACGACGGAGAAAGACAGATCAATGGTGGATCAACGGGTCGACGGTGACATGAAAGATCAGTGACAGTTTATGGTGATGTTTATGGAGGTTAGTCTATGCTTTTGTGTGAAAGAGAGTGATGGAGAGAGAGTTTCTGTAGATAAATGAATGAGACTATCCTTATTGGAAAATATTTTGCAAAATATGGTTTTTGTAATACTTTGGACATAATTTTATATATGTATATGTTATATATATTCGTAGTACTTAGTAGCTTTGCGTTCTCCTCGAAGAGAGCTTCGCAACGAGCTAAAGTATGTCCAATATGGAGTTAATATGAATGAGATATCGTGTCTCAAAGTGAGTCACGTGAAACACAATATTTGGAAAATATTTTATCCCACATCGCTTGAAAAATGAAGTGAAAACATGTTTATAAGGAAATCCTAGTTTCTACCCTACAATATTCATTTGTGGGTTTTTACTCCCACGCCTACGCGCGCGTGGGGGGGGGGGGGGGGGTGCAGAAAGTGAGATTTCTAGGCCAAAAACGGGTTCGAAGCTACTGAACTTGTGCACGAGCGCGCGACCTGCGGACACGAATGCAGCTCCGAAAACTGGCTTGGGTGCGGGCAGATTTCGGTATCTTTTTTGCTGCGAATTCGATTCCTTTGTATGTAAAATATTTGCAAATCGTGTTTATATTTAACAGATTTGTATGTCAGATTATTTTAGGAGCATATATTCTGTCTTGGTGACCAAGACATGAATGGGCTATAAAATAAACCATTCTCATTCAGTTTTCATCATCAGAAAAACGCAGCTTTTTCTAACTCCATTACCAGACATTTTTTCAGCAGCTCGGCGATCAGAAACACGCAAGGCTTGCGTGATCTTTCAGGCAAGTTGGTTTAGTCCGGCTGTACAACAACTTTGGACGTTGTACCCTGGGAAACAGACGACGAATCTGTTTTAAGGAAAGCGTGTTAAACACGTGCCTCGTCTTACCATTTACTGTTTCTTTTATTGTTAATTACTTTCTGTCATTTAAATTCGGTCAATTTAATTTCTGTTATTTTATTGTAAATTCGATTTTATATAATAAAAGTGTACACCGTTTCCTACAATCTTAAAACAGATTCGGTTTAATATAATTAAAACCTTTTATTAAATCGGATTAACGTCTTTAACTAATTTTTATAAACTGTTTTCTGTCGAAACCAAGATTGAGTTTCATTAGAAATCAGTTTTAAACTTACAGATTTTAATTACCAGTTAACGTTTTTTTAGCAGTTGTTCTAACTAGTTTATTGAAAACAAGATTGTGTTTCTGTTAAAATGATACATTTGATAATTGCATCTGATTCATTGAAACCAAGATTGAGTTTCTTTGAAGCAGATCCACTATAAGTATATAGAGATCACGATTGAATTTCTTATATACATATTTATAACAGTTGTCTAACTGTTTGTGTATTGATCTTGTTTGATCTTTCAGAATGTCTACCAGCACTCTTGAAACTCCTGCAACTACTACTGTGAATGTAACTGGTGCGCCAGTTACCCACACAGTTGCTAATCATGCTGAAAAACCAGAAAAATTCGATGGGCAGAATTTTAAGAGGTGGCAGCAAAAGATGTTCTTCTACCTCACTACTTTGAACCTTGCAAAGTTCTTAAAGGAGACTGTACCTCAGGTGGAACCTCCTAAAGAAGGTGTACCCAAAAATCAACAAGCCATGCAAGCTGTTGAAGCATGGAAACATTCAGACTTCTTGTGTCACAACAATATTTTGAATGCTTTGGTGGACTCTTTGTACAATGTGTACTACAAGACTACAACTGCCAAAGAATTATAGGAGTCGTTGGAACACAAGTACAAAACTGAGGATGCTAGTACAAAGAAGTTCGTGGTACCTCGTTTTTTGGATTACAAGATGGTTGATTCAAAGAGTGTGATAACTCAGGTTCAAGATCTGTAGGTTTTGCTACACGACATTCATGCTGAGGGTATGAATTTGAGTGAATTTTTCAAGTTGCTGCTATCATTGAAAAATTACCTCCAAGCTGGGTAGAATTTAAAAAATACTTAAAGCATAAGCGAAAGGAGATGACTGTTGAAGAATTGGTTTTTCATCTTCGTATTGAAGAGGACAACAGGCTGGCTCAGAAAACCACTTATACACCTAATTCTGCCAAGGCAAATATGGTTAAGCATGGTTCGTCTTCTTCAAAGTCTAAATGCAAGAGCTTTGGCAAATGGAAGAATGACAAGAAGAGCAAAGGGAAGTCTGCGTACCTTGCTCCTAAAGGTGGAATTGCAAAGCAGAAGTTCCAAGGAAATTGCTTCAACTGTGACAAGTCAGGTCATCGTGCTGCTAATTGCAAAGCGCCAAAGCGGGTGACTCCACGCGAGGCTAATATGGTGGATGATAATGTGGACATGATTGTTATGGTGTCTAATGTCGTTACCATGATCTCTGAAGTTAACCTGGTAGGTTCTAACAATAACGATTGGTGGGTTGATACTAGGGCAACCCGTCATGTGTGTGCTGATAAGAGTATGTTTCACTCTTTCAGAGCGGTTGAAAATGGAGAGAAGCTATACATGGGCAACTCTGCATCTGCTGATATCAAGGGCGAAGGAGATGTTATTTTGAAGATGACATTCGAGAAAGAGCTCAAGTTGATTAAATTCTTGTATGTTCTGAAGATTCGGAAGAATCTTGTGTTCGGATGGCTTTTGAATAAGTTTGGTTTTCGTCTTGTTTTTTAGTCTAATATAGTTGTACTTTCTAAGAATCAAATGTATGTTGGTAAGGGGTATGTCCTGAATGGTATGTTTAAGCTCAATGTAATAGTTGTTAAGAATGCTATCAATAAAATGAATTCTTCAGCTTACTTGATTGAGTCTTCTAATGTGTGGCATGGCCGTCTTAGACACGTTAATTTTAATTCAGTGCGTCGTTTGATTAAATTTAATGGCATACCAAATTTTTCATATTGATTCAAATTATATGTGTGAAACTTGTGTCGAAGCCAAACTTACAAGATCATCTTTCAAATCGGTTGAACGGAAAACTGAATCACTTGATATGATACAAAACCGAAGTTGAGAATCAACTTGGTAGGAAAATCAAGGTTGTACGAAGTGATAGAGGAGGCGAATTTGTGTCTCCTTTTGCTGATCTATGTGTGAAACATGGAATTAGACACGAGTTTAGCGCTCCTTATTCACCTCAGCAAAACGGTATTGCCGAAAGGAAGAACCATACCTTGAAAGAAATGGTTAATGGCATGTTGTTAAGTTCTGGTTTGAGCCGGGACATGTAGGGGAAGCCATTCCAACGGCTACTTATCTTTTAAATAAGATACCTCGTAAGCATAAAGAGGAAACCCCATATGAACTATGGATGGGAAGAAAACCATCTTACCAGTACTTACGAGTGTGGGGGTGTCTAACTAAGGTAGATGTGCCGACACCTAAGGCCCAAACGATTGGACCTAAATATGTGGATTGTATATTTATTGGATATGCTAAGAATAGCAGTGCGTATCTTTTCATTGTACATGATTCGAAAAATCCAGATATACACAAGAACACAGTTATGGAATCAAGGAATGCGTCCTTCTTTGAAAACATATTTCCTTGTTTAAAGAATGAAAATGGAAGCACATCTAGAATAGATAATGCAGTTGTTCAAGATAAGAGACAACGAGATGATAATGATCTCTAAGATGAGAGACAAGATCAACCCGAGGAAAAAGAGGTTGAACCTAGAAGAAGCAAACGGGCGAGAACCGAGAAATCATTTGGACCCGATTTTGTCTCTTTTATGGTAGAAAATGAACCCACTTCTTATCAAGAAGCTGTAAATTCCTCGGAAGGGCCTCGATGGAAAGAAGCGATTAATAGTGAAATAGAGTCTATTTTACAAAATCATACTTGGGAGCTCGTAGATTTACCTCCTGGTTGTAAACCACTAGCCTATAAATGGATCTTCAAGAAGAAGATGAAAGCTGATGGCACCATTGATAAGTACAAAGCAAGATTGGTGATCAAAGGTTTTAGACAACGCGAAGGTCTAGATTACTTTGATACTTATTCGCCTGTTACGCGAATAACTTCTATTAGGATGATTCTTGCTATTGCCGCATTAAGAAATTTAGAAGTTCACCAAATGGATGTGAAAACGGCTTTTCTAAATGGAGATTTAGAAGAAGAAATATACATGAACCAACCCGAGGGTTTCATGGCTCCTGGACAAGAGAGCAAAGTTTGTAGGCTTGTTAAGTCATTGTATGGCTTAAAGCAAGCTCCAAAACAATGGCATCAAAGTTTGATCACGCCATGTTAGAGGGTGGATTCAAAATTAATGAATGCGACAAGTGTGTTTATGTCAAAGACACGAATAGTGGATATGTAATCTTGTGTCTTTATGTTGATGATATGCTTATCATTGGCAGTAAAGACAAGATGATCAAGTCTACTAAAGACATGTTGAAATAAAAGTTTGACATGAAAGATATGGGTTTGGCTGATGTGATCCTTGGAATAAAGATCATACGAACTCAAAGTGGACTTGCATTAAGTCAAGCACATTACGTGGACAAAATTCTTAATACTCATAATGCGGGGGATTCTGGCCTAGCTAGAACTCCAATTGACACTAGTTTGCATCTATCTAAAAATAGAGGCGCAGGTGTTGCCCAATTAGAGTATTCAAGAATTATTGGCATGTTAATGTATTTGATGACATGTACCCGACCTGACTTAGAATATGCTGTTAGCAGGCTGAGTAGGTATACTAGTAATCCAAGTGAAGAACATTGGAAAGCTATGACTAGGGTACTTCATTATTTGAGATACAGTCGTGATTATGGACTGAATTATGCTAAATATCCAGCGGTTATTGAAGGATACAGTGATGCAAATTGGATATCTGACATAAAAGATTCTAGATCGACCAGTGGATATGTGTTTACACTGGGAGGGGCCGCTATATCTTGGAAATATTCCAAACAAACAGTAATAGCTAAGTCCACGATGGAATTAGAATTTATCGCGTTAGATAAATGCGGAGAAGAGGCGGAATGGCTATGTCAATTCGTAGAGGACATACCCAGGTGGCCTAAACCGGTAATGACCATTAGTATACATTGTGATAGTCAATCGGAAATTCAATAATAAAAAACTTCAACAGAAAATAAATGAGACACGATTTTAATCAAACTTAAATAACTTTCATTAATAATTAAAAGATCATTACAATACTAAAGAAATTGAAAATACAATTTACCTAAAAACTATTTTTGCATAAAAACAAAAATAAAATAAAAATTAGCACACCCACATTACAAAAATATGGGGGTATTTATAGCCAACCCCCATGGCTTCTTCAAGAAGATTTGTCGAGCAATCTTTAATCTTGGCCGCTGAACGCATATTTTCTCATTCTCTTTCTTTAATTCTTCGATCCAACGGCTGAAAACACACCCCTTGCACACGGATTGCCAACGTGTCAAGGGGTTGTGTTTCTTGTGCTTCTTCCATTCTTATGTGGCTTGATATTATTGGAGGATTGGTGGTGGTGATTTGCTTAAGCCAATCACATGAGAGAGATTGGCCACGTCAATTGAGGACCACATAGTGTTGCTCTGATTAAAAGGGTGATTTAATTTAGGCACGTGAGTTTCAATTGAGGACAGATTGGAAACCCCCAAATTGGGGATTTAGGGTTTGTGGTGTGGGTGACTGCGTTTTGTTTGAGAGAGAGATAAAAGGGTTTCATTGTTTGTATCGAATAAGTGTGAGTGGGTGAAAGTAAGGGTAATAAACGGTTGCAAGTTTTGACCAAAACTTTGACCTAACAAAGTTTATAAACTTTGTTTTTACCGTCTCTTTTAATTTTGTAAATGGGCTTGGCCCAAAACTGCCAAATACTCCCATCCGTATCAATCTGATTAAGTTAAATGGGCTTTTCAATCCGTGTCATGGTAAATTGTTTTTGGGCCTTTGTTGGGCTTTGGGTAAAAAGTAAGTAACTTGTTTTCATCATTGGGCTTTTTGGGCCCAGTAACAAAATGTGGGACCCACTAAGCCTAAATTACTCCAATAAGATTAAATCCACTAAAAACGAGCTCGATTTCGGCTTCCTTGTTCTTTTCTTCAAAACCTGTGTCGATTTTGCCGTTTTTCGCGATCTTTAGCACACTTTTGGTTCTTTGACTTTGTCTTTGTCTCTTTCTTGGACTTTTCTTCAACATTTGACCGTGAAATCCCGTGTTTTCTTTCCTTTTGATCTTTTGTACCTATTTCATACAAAAACACAAAACCACGCGTAATTCCGACTTTTACGATATTAAACACATGATTAGGTCTTGTTTTTTCCTTGAATTTAGTGGCAAAAGGATAAGTGTTTACACACTTATTAAATCCCCTACACTTGACCATTGCAATGACCCCATGCAATGCATTATTTTAAAGCATAAAGTTACATTTTCCTCATAATTAATCCATCTTTGCCTTTATTAAGATATACTATTACTACTACGATGAAAAGACAAAAACTTTAAAGGAAACAAAAGTTATAACAATTTATTAACATGGAAATTATTTGATGGAAGAAACTCGTAAAGAAATCTAAGACTTAAATTAGGGCTTTGGTGTTATGAATATTAATCACCCTCAAGTTTCACGTTCCCCATACCAAGCTTAAAAACGAGATCATTGTTTACCATAAGTCCTCAAGTTAAAACCACTTATATAAGACAATTGTGTAATACTCTTTCTTCAATTCCTAAGTTGTATCTCTAGCTTTTAAGGGTTGTCATTCAACTGTAGGCTCATTTGACTTATTTGATAATTATTAGTCCAAAAATGAAGGCAAAACGGTACAAACCCGACACTCAAAACCTAACCTCGTCCTCAAAAACGTTGTCACTAAAGTAAGCCCACATCAAGGATGATTTAACACGATTTGGGGAATAAATTCCCGGATCCGAAATTTGGCCAATAGTACTACTTATTAATAATTCCTCCAAAGTCATGTTGACTTTATGTGGAGTTTAGCAAATTCACATCATATACCCTTAGGCTCTTTAAGATGTAAAAATGCTCCTCATCTATTGTCCACACCCTAAGGCTCCTTGAACGATAAACGAGGGAATTGATTTTTGATCAATTTTTATTCAACACTTACCATGCCATACACCCTAAGGCTCTAATGACAAGGTTCGTGCTACATGCCCCACACCCTAAGGCTCCTTGAGGTCATGTTTTAATCTTATTCTTTCTTATTTATGATATATATAGTAGGCCAAATTCCGCGGTCTCATGGTCTGAATACCTCCTACTTAGTGGTTATGAGCCACCTTAGTCGGAAGTCCACAACGCTGGCACCCTCAATGTGTTCATGCTTTAATTACAAGGAGATAAAAGATTTGGCTAAGAGCTAAGATATCGAATCTACACCGCAAAAATCCTCATTTATTAAGCAATTAAATATACAAGCGGGAAGAAAGAGCCACAAAAACACATATTAGGAAGAATTAACCCTTAAACTTATTATCAACTCTATCATCTCTCGTTCTCTACAATTTAAAATCTCAAGGAATGAGACTCGTGGATGCTTAGCCTAATAAACCAATTAAGGTCCATATGGTTAAGGATACTAGCTAGAGTAAACTTTGGATAAGTAAACTCGGGTTGAGTCAAAATATTCACGACGGGCCTAATATATCAAAGACATCTAAACGTGTTAAATCCATTTTATTCATTTATTTATTTTTTTGACTTTATTCTTGAAATGGAAAATATAAATACGATGCGATGACAAAAGGAAAGAAAATAAATAGAAATACTACTAGGCCAAAATAGATCAAAAATTTGGAAAACATTGAAAAATTTTAATTTTCTGGTTAAATGAGGTCAGTTTCATGGAAAAGCCCACTAAAATTCAATAGAAGTCCCCCCTACACTTAATATAAACATTGTCCTCAATGTTTAAGCATGTGGGAGAATAAACTCCCCTACACTTAGGACATTGAGTACGTTGTTTAAATCGAGCTAAGGAAGAGACAACTAAAGTGATTACATTTATTTGTCTTATTTATATACATGTATGAATCACAATAGTATTGATAGAACCGGGTACACGGGTACACGGAATCACGGGTCGCGTCAAAAACACCAAAAGTGGTTCATGAAAGCACACATCCCTGCAGAACATCACAACACACAAACAACCTACTTGGCTCCCCCCTACACTTATTGGTGGAAATGGGTGATGGTGAAAAAGGGTGGAAAGGATGGAAAAAGGTAAAAATCTAACCTAGTTATACGATGCTTGATTTATTTATCACGAGTCTCTAGCTCGACTCGATTTCGTGAATTAATTCAAGGGAAACGTGGAGAGGGATGGAATCATCTCGTGAGAGATGTCCTCTCCAAAGTACAACTTAACCCGTTGGCCATTCACCTTAAAATTGGGCCCATTTGGTTGAGATAGCTCAATGGTGCCATAAGGTAAGATTTGGGCCACGGTGAATGGACCGGACCAACGGCTCTTAAGTTTACCCGAAAAGATTTTCAACCGAGAGTTAAAGAGTAAAACTTGATCACCAACGTAGAACTCTCGGTTCTTAATCTTGGAATCATGAATGAGCTTAGTATTCTCCTTGTAGATTAATGAATTCTCATAAGCCTCATTCCTAAGTTCATTAAGTTCATTGAGTTGGATTTTCCTAAGATCACCGGCTTTGTTTATGTCAAAATTAGCCCATTTCAAGGCCCAATAAGCCTTATGCTCCAACTCAATGGGGAGGTGGCATGCCTTTCCGTACACAAGGCGATGAGGAGTACAACCTATAGGTGTCTTATAAGTGGTATGGAAAGCCCACAAAGCATCATCTAATTTATCGGCCCATGAGGCACGATGCTCTCCCACGGTACGCTCTAAGATTCGCTTAAGTCCACGGTTGGAAACCTCGGCTTGACCATTAGTTTGTGGATGATACGCGGTGGAAAGTCGGTGATTGACACCATACTTACGTTGACTCGTGCGAATTGATCATTTCAAAAATTAGTCCCGCGATCACTAATAATAGCACGAGGCACACCGAATCGAGCAAACAATTGTTTCAAGAAGTTAACAACCACCCTCACATCGTTAGTAGGTAAATCCTTTGCTTCAACCCATTTCGATACGTAGTCAACGGCTACGAGGATGTACTTGTTCCCTTTGGATGATATAAATGGCCCCATAAAGTCGATGCCCCATACGTCAAAGATTTCACATTCTTGGATGAAATTTTGAGGCATCTCATCTTTATGTGTGATCTTGCCTTGTCTTTGACAAGCATCACAATGCTTAACCATTTCATGAGCATCATGATAAATGGTGGGCCAATAGAATCCGGAGTCGAAAATGTTTTTAGCGGTGTAGTTAGGACCAAAGTGACCACCGATGGGTCCTTTGTGGCAAGTTTCAAGGATTTGTAAAGCCGCCGGCCCATCAACACATCTACGAATGATTAAGTCCGTACATTGCTTGAAAAGATAAGGGTCGTCCCAATAGTACGTTTTTACGTATTTAAAGAATTTTTTCTTTTGTTGAGACGTTAACCCTTCGATAAGAACACCACCCGCCAAATAGTTTGCAATGTCCGCAAACCATGGGGTATCATCAAGATTGGAATTAATAGACATTAAGGTCTCAAGGGGAAAAGATTCATTAATCTCTTGATTTGGAAGTTCCCCTTGATAAGGATCCTCAAGTCTACTAAGATGATCCGCGGCTAGGTTTTCCGCTCCTTTTTTATCATGAATTTCAATTTTAAATTATTGTAGGAGCAAAACCCAACGAAGGAGTCTCGGTTTAGCATCTTGCTTGGTCAACAAGTATTTCAAGGCGGAATGGTTGGTGTAAACGATGGTGGTGGAAAGCACAAGATAGGGGCGGAATTTCTCAAAAGCATATACTACGGCTAAAAGCTCTTTTTCGGTAGTGGTATAATCCAATTGAGCCCCCGTCATTGTCTTACTAGCATAATGAATGGGTTGGAAATGTTTATTAACTCGTTGACCTAAAATCGCTCCTACCGCGAAATCACTAGCATCGCACATGAGCTCGAAAGGTAATTCCCAATTTGGAGAGACTAAGACCGGTGCCTTAGTTAATTTACCTTTAAGAAGTTCGAAAGAGTCGAGACATTCTTGAGAAAAGATGAAAGGAGAATCCTTTTCTAAGAGATGAGTCATAGGACGAGCTATTTTCGATAAATCTTGGATGAAACGTCGATAAAATCTCGCATGGCCTAAAAAACTTCTAACTCCTTTGACGGTGGTAGGTGGAGGAAACTTAGCAATGACGTCAACTTTAGCACGGTCGACTTCGATACCGGCTTTGGAAATTTTATGACCGAGGACGATGCCTTCTTTTACCATGAAATGGCATTTTTCCCAATTAAGAACGAGACGAGTGTCTTCACACCGTTTAAGCATATGTTCTAAACTGGAAAGGCAAGAAGAGAAAGAATCACCATAGACCGAGAAATCGTCCATAAAGACTTCCATAGTTTCTTCAACAATGTCATGAAATATTGTCATCATACACCTTTGGAAAGTCCCGGGAGCATTGCATAAGCCGAAAGGCATTCGTTTGTAAGCAAATGTTCCATAAGGACAAGTGAATGTGGTTTTTTCTTGGTCTTTTGGATCGATAGGGATTTGAAAATATCCGGAAAAACCATCTAAGAAGCAATAGTAATCATTACCCGCTAAACGCTCGAGCATTTGATCCATGAAAGGAAGAGGAAAATGATCCTTACAAGTGGCATCATTGAGCTTACGATAGTCTATGCAAACTCGCCAACCCGTTACGAGTCGAGTAGGAATCAACTCGTTGTTTTCATTGGGAATAACGGTTATTCCGTCTTTCTTAGGCACACAATAGACGGGACTAACCCATGGCGAATCCGAGATAGGTTAAATCATTCCGGCATCTAGAAGTTTGATAAATTTTTTCTTAATGACTTTATGAATTTTTGGATTGACCCTTCTTTGGTTTTGTATTGCGGGTTTAAAGTCATCTTCCATGAGAATTTTATGAGTGCAAAAATTAGGATCAATTCTGTGGATGTCGGAGATTTTCCAAGCAATTGCTTTCTTATGATTTTTTAGCACTTCGATAAGTCGAGATTTTTCATCTTCTTCTAAGTCCTTAGCAATAATGACGCGTAACTTATTATCCTCTTCTAAGAAAACGTACTCTAAATGAGACGGTAAATCCTTAAGTTCTAAATCTTGTGGATTGTCGATGGAAGGCTTAGTTAAATATGGATCATCGTTTGTAACTTCCTTAGGAGTAGGTGGAGAAATATGGTCCTCATTGAGAAGTCTCTCAATGGTACGAATGTCTTCTTCCCAATCGGTGGAAGAATCGTCATATTTTAAATCCACATCTCCTAAACTTGCTTCAACTTCATGTAAAAGAAAGTCACTTTCTCCAAATGGAGTCAATGAAGGAGCAATAGAAGCTACGGTCTCAACATGAGGTAAATGAGAAATCCCGCTCTTACAAGCCTCGTGAAAATGTTCTTCACATGCTTCGTCGAGCACATCGATGTAATTCACGCATTCGGGCTCATCGGGAAGTTTGGAAAGTTTATCCATGTTAAAGAGGACTTTATCATCCCCTACCCTCATGATAAGTTCGCCCGCGGCTACATCAATCAATGTACGCCCGGTTCTCAAGAAGGGTCGTCCCACAATTAAGGGAACACGGGGATCCATCTCATAGTCGACTACAACGAAATCGGCGGGAAAAGTGAATTTGTCGACTCCTACAAAAACATCCTCGGCTATCCCCACCGGATAAGCAACCGTACGGTTAGCTAATTCCAAGGTCATACGAGTGGGGACTAGCTCGGGTAAAGATAATTGTTTCCACACGGACAATGACATAAGATTGATACTCGCTCCGAGATCCGCCAAGGCCATACAATTCTCAACACCCGAAAAATTGAAAGGAATAAGGAATCGACCGGGATCTCCTAACTTAACTAGTAATTTTCTCAAAAGAACCGCAAAACAATTCTCATTCAATTAGGTATTAGCAGTATCGAGCAATTTTTCCTTATCACTTAAGAGGTCCTTAAACATCTTAGCATGCTTAGGCATGTGAGCGAGAGCGTCGGCAAAGGTGATATTAAAATTCAATTGTTTGAACATTTTTAGGAAGTTCGAAACTTGAATATCATCCTTATTCTTCAATTTCTCTTTCCTCAACCTTGAGGGATAAGGTATATTGGGTTGAGATGAAGGCTTTGGAGTGGATTGCTCACTCACATCCTTTGGTGGAGGAGGGGTAGAAATGGAAGGTGAAGGAACCGGTTTGGGAACTGAAGGTGTGGTATAAGATTTATGTAAAGGTGGAACATAAGGTGTAGACGAAGGCATAACGGGTGGTATGTCACAAGTAGAAGGTGAAGGAGGGTGGGTAGAAGAAGAAGGTATCTCGGGTCCTTGTTTATGTGAGGAATAAGAAGGTTCTTTGGTGGTCATACCGCTCCTAGTAGTGATGGCATTAACGTTGGCCCTAGGATTGGTCACGGTGTTAGAAGGGAGGGCACCTTGGGGACGAAGGGTTTGAATCATTTGCAAAAATTTCTTATCGGTCGATTCTTGCATCTCTCTCATAATTCGCTCATGTTCGGTTAATTTTTGTAGAACCAAGTCCATTTGAGGATTATGCATGTTCATTTGATTATACCCTTGATTAGGAAAACTTTGATTAGGAAACCCTTGGTTTTGATATTGATTATAACCTTGATTAAATCCTTGATTTTGAAAACCTTGGTTATTGAATCCTTGATTTTGATTATTAAACCCTTGGTTTTGCCCTTTAAAATTCCCTTGATTTTGATTAAAACCCCTTGTATTAGTATTTCCTTGAAAATTACCCCGTTGAGGACCTTGGTTCCTATTTTGGGCGGCTGGGGGTGGTCTTTGTGGAGCTACAAAACCCGGGGGAGCCAAATAGTTATTAGACTTATAAGACAAATGGTTAACATCAACATTTGGTTTGAAATGAACCCGCTCATTTTCATTGTTGTTATAAGCATAAACTTCTTGTTGTTTATTGTAAACTTTTTCACAATTATAATATGAATGTGGTCCACCACAAGTCTCACACGTTTCATGTAAAACCTCTGATTTTACCTTATTGACTATGTCAACTATTGTACTATTTATTTTTGGAATTTATGTAATTTCACTTTTATATGACTTATTAATTATCATATACCTTTTGTCATACTACCTTTCATATTTATTTTACATTTATATGAACCTTTAGTCATTTATTGACTACTCTGGCAACTGACTGGCCACTTGATCAAATAATAAACTCATCACCTCAGTACATATTTTGAGATAAACTATAACCTTACTTAATTTATTTATTAAGTACTTGGATTTATTTTTATATGTATATATTTACATATATTACCTAAAAGGAATAAACACCTAAACACTTTAAACAATGTACATTATTTTACATTGTCACTTATTTACTTTATTTAAGTAAAATAATTTTAGTGATGTATTTAATATACACTTTCACTAAATTACCTAAAAGCTTCAACAAAATACCTACAACACAACAAATGCCTACAATAATATACAAGTACTATTATTATCATATAACACTTGGCAAAATTTATCAAAAACCCTTTCCCCATGCATATACTAGACGTGTAGATGTATGCATGCATGCACTACCATCATTTGCTATCTAACCTACTAGTAATCATACTTACTCTACTAAAACTCTATCCTAAGCCATACTTTTACTTACACAAACCATGCTTATACACTTACACACACAATCCCTCATGCATGTCACTATACTTGTAAGACTTGTCCCCCTTTGACTTGTGAAACCCACGGTTGCAAACCAAAAAGGAAGAAAAGAAGTTTGCTAGTTTTTGACACATGTGGAAATCAACCAACCAAATCACAACTAGATATGACATATCTTAGGTAGATATTTGTACAAGGTACATGGATTTGCTATGGATCTCTCTCTCTCTCTCTCTCTCTCTCTCTCTCTCTCTCTCTCTCCTTGTTATTAGCCGAAACCCACACATATCACAACATAATTCACTTGCAACCATTTTACTCCATCACCTTCACTCTCTCCTTCTCAACCTACGGCTAAACACCATCATCCACCATTTTCAAACCTTCAAATTTATCTACTACTCTTATACTATGTCTTCTACTACATAAAGATCAAGCATAAGCTCATCCTACAAGAAACCTTGATCCTTGAAGCAAGAACAAGAACCCTAGAAGCCTAGTGAAGCCCATGACTTGTTTTTGGTCTCCTAGACCTCCATTGTTGAAATCTTGTTACTTGTTTCTACTCATCCTCATATCACTCCTAAACCTATCTAAAAAAGTAAGTCCAAGTTAAAACCTATCTTTCTAATACATTACTTTCATACATATTAATGTGTACATGGTTATTCTTGGTAAAAGTTAACATTTAAACAAATAATGAAACCCTAAAAACCTAAGGTGACTCACAGCTTGATTTTTGTTATAACATAAAATGATGTAAAAACTTGTCAACCATGAAGAACACATCACCATGATCTTGTTAAACTTGAAAACCCATGAAAACCTAACCATGCATGAATTTTGGACGTGAGTTATAAGCTCATAATATTATTTTGGGTAATCTTGTAATGTTTAGATATAACTAGAAACACTAGATTTATGTTTTTAGGTGCCCTAAAATGTTAAAATCACTATTATGCCTTCTAAGATTAGTTTTAAGCTCACTATAATAAGTTGCGTAGATAAATAATCATTTTCACTAAATAAATGTTTTTATAAAACTTTTAGTGTCAAAATATAATTTTTCATGTTGAAAGTATAGATCTATAATTGTTTTCGATTAAAATAATAAATCTAAGAAGTTTTGGATTTAAATAATAGATCTACTAAATTTTGGATTAAATATAACAAGTATAAACTTTCGGGTTGGATTTATAAATTTATAAAGTAAAAGGGATCTAAATAAACAAGTGTAAAAACTTATATTTCAAAAACATAAACTTTTGGACCACTTATAAATATTGCCGAGAGTTTAGGGGTGTGTTTTGAACATATCCGAAACTTAAAGGTGTTAAAAAGGACTAAAAAGGGATTAATATAATGTTAGGGTAAGTTGTGTAAACTTTAGAAAACCTAGGGATCACTTTGGACTCTAGCCGAGACTTAATATAAGCCTTAGGGACAAAATATGCCAAGATAGCAAACTTATTTAAGCCCTAAGTAACCCTAGGGACTATTCCTGCCATTTGCCGAAACATATACAAGCCCTAGGGGGCAATAGTGTAACTTGTATTAAACTTAAATATTAACCGAAAGTTAGAGGACTAAAACTGCCAAGTTGTGAAACTTTAATAAGCCCTAATATGAGTCGTATACTTTAGGGACTATTTTTGCAATTTATTGAAACTTAAATAAACCCTAGTTACACGTGTAACTAGGGAGGGACCAAAACTGTAATTACTTGAAAGATTTAGAAACCCTAAGGGTATAAAAGTAATTTAACCGCGGGTAATTATTTAATTAAAAGGACTAAAACGTATTTTATACAAAGTATTACGAACCTTAAAATCCTATATATTTAAACCGTTATTTAAAACGTAAAACTTAAATAAACGTAACAATTGTTATTTTTCCAAACTTATAATTTAATAATTATAAACTTTACGTAAACATGGATTTTAAATAAAACGTTATACGTTTATAAACCTTATTTATATATTAAATATAAATTAAAAACGATTAACTTATAAAATAAATATATTAATTATATTTATTTCCTATCACTTTAAATGTATATAAAACTATCCTATATAAATATTTAAAGTGTTTTATAAACAACGTAAGTACAAAATATTAATTAAATGAATTAATTAATTAAACCTTATTATTTATTTTATACTTAAAATAAATACTATTAGAACTTGTACAACGATGAACAAAATACAAGTATTGTAATAAAATGCTTAAAACCAGTTTAAGCATGTAGAGATTTATTCTGGAACTTTTATGCATTATGATATGCATTTATTGAGACCTTATAATTATTCAGGTCGTTGATTGTATCGTGAGCATCCTTATCAGATTTATCCACTGACTTATTGCTGTACTACTGAGGTGAGTTCATGGCCCCACATTATATATTGACAAACTTTTAAACCTTTTTATGGGGATGAATACATCCAACATATTTTATTTTGTGGACATGGATCGAACTGTGAAACTTTTGATTACATTGCCTATTGTAGATGAACCCGCATGACCCGTGCATCTGAAACTGTTAGAATTATTGAATTACCTGAATGTTATAAATAGATCTATTTTGGATTGACCGTCCCCATCTGGGTGAGTCATGCTCAGTGTGCCTAGGCCAGGACAACAGATGTTTCACATGTCAGCACTTATTTTTGTTATGGGTGCCTTGATAATGATAAGGCGAAGGGTCCTTATTTGTTAAGGACTTAACTGTCAAGTTTCAGTTTCGGGCAATATGGGAATGTAATTACTTTTAAGTATTGATGCTTTGTGCATTACTACTTCAGTGAATATTTAATGTCCAAACTTATTTTAATTAGGCCTGTGAATTCACCAACTTTATGTTGACTCTCTAAACATGTTTTCTAAGGAAACTGAAGCAGGTATTGGTATACATGGAGTCAAGCATCATGATAGGCTGCATTTATAGAGCTCATCTGGGGTTTTATAAATTGGGAATAATTCAAACTTGCGAACAATGTTAAAGACTATTTTAATACTATTTGCACTTTCAATCATGTAATAAATGTAAGGATAATCTTTTATCTGTTGCTCTATATTATGTCTGTTGTTGATCCATCTACGTGACACCCAAATATTATTTCCGCTGCGTTTGACTCAATTTGGGGGTGTCACAGAATGGTATCAGAGCGATAGTTATAGAGAATCAGAGCAAAATTAAAATAAATATAAAAATAAAAATTTTATAAAATCTGAACTATAACTGCTTTAAAAATCTTTTGGGATTTTCGGGACTAAGAATAGTTAAGCATATAGACTGTAGAGCATACATCGATTGTGTGATTGCCTGTGCATTGATTATTAACATCCGGTTGATTAATCTTATAAGTATTAACGTAACCTTTAGCATGGCGAGTGTTAAACGGCACTATTATATAATTTTAAATTATATTTCCCAAAACTTTTAACTTGAGTAAGTTTATACTTATATCAATTAAAACTATATTACTTTCAGATTTATCATGACATCACCTACCGATACACCTGTTGCCGTATCTCTGACGACCGTCTTATGTGGATGGTTATCTGCTAGTGACTCCGGTGATAGTCACGCTTCTGCCGACGCCGCATCCATTGAGGCACTTATTTCTTCTCCACCTATTTCCCCCGCTGGAGAAGAGGTCCAGCCTCCTGCTGCTATACCACCTGTACCACTTGTGACTTCACTGCGGGAGCATGCACCCGAGTCTCTGCCACCTCGTAAGAGGAGGTATGAGGCACCTCTCGATTCCACTTATAAGATCGGTGAGGGTTCCCGGGCCAGACATGCTGACCCCGTATAGGCCCAGATCACGACACTGGCCGCACGCCAGGCCCAGGATGTAGCAGACATTCTTGCTCTGCTAGCGGCCGGACAGACTGAGCGCATTGTTCTACAATAGCGCCAGGACCTTCTATCATGGACTGTGAGTTCGGAGGCGCACGTTGCCCGAGGGGCGTGGTCGACTACTTACCATTCTCTCCAGTGGTTTCTGGATGAGAATGAGTTCCTACGTGAGCAGATCTACCTGCTCCAGAGCCAGAAGACGGACTTTCATACTGCCCTCTTGACCATGGAGGAGACTCTTGCCATATTCTTCGACCTCCAGGAGGTCCGTCATCAGGGGTTGACGTTAGAGACCGCTCATCTCCGGGGAGTTCAGCAGACTCTCAGAGACCAGTTCCTTGAGGCACTCCGACTGCTCAAGGAGACTAGGACTGCCATGACCGCGATGCAGGTTGCCATGCAGGCACCGGCTGTCTCATCTCCGCCCGTGGCGCCAGCCGTATCCGAGGAGTCAGTTAGGCATCAATAGATTAGATGTACTATATCTTTTGTACATCATGATAAGCTATTAGGGTTGCATCCCGACTATCATGATATAGGATCTCTTGTATTTGTACTTTTCTTTAGTCAATTGTATCTTTGTACTGTACTATTTAGATTAGGGATTCATAGATGATGTACTTTAGATTTCATGTACCACCATCCCAGACAGGCGGGCTGTGCTCTGTCGTGGATCAGGTTGTGCATTTTGTACTGTATTCCTATTCTAGACTTATGGAATGTACTCATTAGCTTTTGTTATATCCTGTACTGTATTATATTATGAACTTTAAACAGGTTATCCAATTTGTTGCAAAGTATATGCATGAAATTCCTTTTCGTGTAATTATATAAAAATGTGCTAACACCTTGAACTAATGATTCCATTTTTGTGTATAATTATAGAAAAATGGTAATCACTAAAACGAACCCCAACAATGCCGAGACTACCCAAAACGTCACTGCTGCCCAACTAAGGGAAATTATTTATCAAGGCATCGCATCTGCGATGGCTGCCAGCAGAAACGTAGACGACAGTCAAAATTCCAACAACCGCCGGAATAATCAGACCACCAGGGGTTGCTCTTACCCCGACTTCTTGACATGTAAACCTTCCTATTAAAAGGGAAAAGAAGGAGTGGTGGAGCTGATGCATTGGTTTGAGAGGTTGGAAACGGTCTTTCGCATCAGCGACTGTGTAGAAGAGAACAAAGTGAAGTTTTCTGCCTGCACCCTACTTGAGAGTGATCTTACTTGGTGGAACTCTGTTGTTGCTACTCTTGGACACGATGCTGTCTATGCTCTCAACTGGACTGAGTTGAAGGAGATGATGACAGAGAAATACTGTCCAATGGGAGAAATGAAGAAACTAGAGATCGAGTTGTGGGATCTCAGATGCAGGAACAATGACATCAGTGCGTACAACCAAAGGTTCCAAGAGTTGACCCTAATGTGCACCAGAATGTTTGTGGAGGAGGAAGATAAGAGTGAGAAGTATGTGGGTGGACAACCAGACGCCATTCACAACAGTGTGCTCGCATCTCGACCTACTACCGTCGAGAGTGCCATTGAGTTCGCTACTGAGTTGATAAACAAAAGAGTCCGTACCATATCCGAGAGGCATACTGACAACAAGCGAAAGGCAGACGAGTATTTCCGCAGTCAGCACCAGCAGCATCCTAAGAAGTAGAATGCTGGGCAAGTTTACAGTGCTACCTCTGTAGGAGCTAACTCATACGTGGGAGCCAAACCTTCGTGCTCAAAGTGCAACTATCATCATACTGTTGATAGCCCATGCCAGACCTGCTACAGATGTGGACAAGTGGGTCATTTTGCTAAAAGCCGTCGAGTTAATGCTGTCACTCAGGCCCGACCCACTCAAAACACTGGGAACTACAACAACATGGGTGGATACAACGCCCGTGGGAACGGGAATGGACAGCAAGGGAACCACAACGCTACTGGAGGAGCACCAGGACACGTGAGACCAAGTTTCCCTAAGCGGGCCACCCGAACAAGAACAGTGGAGGAGCTTCATCAAGAGTGTACGTGGTCGGCAATGCAAAAGCCAACCCCGATTCAAATGTCGTTACTGGTACGTTTCTATTGAACAATCGTTATGCATCTGTTTTGTTTGATACTGGAGCAGACCGAAGTTTTATATCCACTGAATTTAGTCAAGTACTAGAAGTTATTCCTACAATCTTAGATCACCATTACTCCGTAGAATTAGCTGACGGTAAAACTGTAGATGCTGACACTATCATTAGAGGTTGCACCTTAAATCTTTCCAAACATCCGTTCAACATTGACCTTATCCCCGTAAACCTTGGTAGTTTTGATGTTATTATTGGCATGGACTGGTTAGCGAGATACCGCGCAGTCATTGTTTGTGACGAAAAGCTAGTCCGTATTCCGTGGGGAAACAAAACTCTAATCATTCGAGGCGACGGTAACACCGACCTCGCTGACACTAGACTTAGTGTTATCTCTTGTACAAAAGTTCAGAAATATTTGTTGAGAGGATGTCCCATCTTCTTGGCCCATATTTCTTAAACAGATGAAGAAGACAAGCCCGAGAAGAAGCAAATCAAGGACGTACCCATCGTCCGAGATTTTCCAGAAGTCTTTCCTGATGAGTTTCCAGGCTTACCACCGACCCGACAATTGGAATTTCAAATTGATTTGGTTCCCGGAGCGGCACCTGTAGCTAAAGCTCCATACCAGTTGGCACCATCAGAGATGAAAGAACTAGCTGAACAACTTCAAGAACTGTCTGACAAAGGATTCATCGACCCAGTTCCTCACCATGGGGAGCTCCTGTGTTATTTGTCAAAAAGAAAGATGGTTCTTTTCGAATGTGCATCGATTACAGAGAGCTGAACAAGTTAACTGTGAAGAATCGTTATCCGCTTCCTCGCATTGACGACCTATTTGACCAACTGCAAGGGTCAAGTGTATATTCCAAGATTGACTTGAGATCTGGATACCATCAGCTACGAGTCAGGGAGGAAGATATTCCAAAAACAGCTTTTAGAACCCGTTACGGTCATTACGAATTCCAGGTTATGCCATTTGGGTTGACCAATGCACCAGCTATTTTCATGGACCTTATGAACCGTGTGTGCAGACCCTACCTGGATAAATTCGTGATAGTCTTCATTGACGACATACTCATTTATTCCAAGAACGAACAAAATCATGGGGAACATCTTGCACAAGTACTAAAGGTACTCAAGGAGGAGCAGCTTTATGCGAAGTTCTCCAAATGTGAATTTTGGATTCCCAGAGTGTAATTCCTTGGTCATGTCATCGATTGTGACGGTATTCACGTGGATCCAGCAAAGGTCGAATCTGTCAAGGATTGGGTATCTCCTAAATCACCGACGGAGATCCGCCAATTTCTAGGCCTTGCCGAGTACTACCGCAGATTCATTGAAGATTTTTCCAAAATAGCCAAACCAATGACCAAACTCACACATAAAGGAATAAAGTTCGATTGGGGAGAGAAGGAAGAATCAGCTTTCCAACTGATCAAGCAAAAGTTATGCAGTGCACCCATACTGGCCTTGCCTGAAGGCAACGATGATTTCGTTGTATACTGTGATGCCTCACACAAGGGCTTAGGTGCAGTATTGATGCAGAGGATGAAAGTGATTGCCTACGCTTCAAGACAATTGAAGAAGCATGAGAAGAATTACACCACTCACAATCTAGAACTTGGATCCATAGTTTTTGCTCTCAAAATCTGGAGACATTACCTATACGGAACAAAGTGCACAGTGCATACTGACCATAAAAGTTTGCAACACATATTGGATCAGAAGGAGTTGAACATGAGGCAACGCCGTTGGAATGAGTTACTGAGTGACTACGACTGCGAGATCAAATACCATCCAGGTAAAGCAAACGTGGTTGCTGATGCTTTAAGTCGTAAGGAAACGGACCCTCCTATGAGAGTTCGGGCATTGGTTATGACAATCAGTTTGGATCTACCCAAACAGATTTTGGAAGCTTAGACTCAAGCCCAATTGCCTGAAAACCTCGTGAAGGAAGATGTCGGGGGAATTCTCAGATCCGATCTTAGCAAGGAGAAGTTAGAACCTAGAGCAGATGGAACCCTATGCCTTCACGAACGAAGTTGGTTACCTTGTTATGGAGATATGAGGAACGTGATCATGCACGAATCTAATAAGTCTAAATATTCTATACATCCCGGATATGAAAAGATGTATCAGGATATGAAGAAGTTATATTGGTGGCTGAATATGAAAGCCAACATTGCTACCTACGTTTAGAAATGTTTGACCTGTGCTCGTGTCAAAACTGAACACCAGAGACCATCGGGTTTACTTGTACAACCCAAGATACCAGAATGGAAGTGGGACAACATCACTATGGACTTTGTTACCAAACTCCCAAAGTCATCTCACGGTTACGATACTATCTGGGTAATCATCGATCGACTCACCAAGTACGCTCATTTCCTGCCAATTAGGGAGAACGATTCCCTTGCAAAACTAGCAAAGACGTACCTAAAGGAGATTGTGACCAAACATGGAATACCAGTGTCGATAATCTGTGATCGAGATGGTAGGTTCACGTCAAACTTTTGGAAGGCTTTCCAACGAGCCGTAGGTACCAATTTGGATATGAGCGCTGCTTATCATCCGCAGACTGATGGTCAAAGTGAACGAACCATCCAAACTCTAGAGGACATGCTACGAGCATGTGTGATTGATTTTGGAAATGGATGGGTTGACCACATTCCTTTAGTGTAATTTTCCTACAACAACAGTTATCATGCCAGTATTAAGGCTCCCCCTTTTGAAGCACTGTACGGTCGCAAATGCCGTTCGCCTGTGTGTTGGGCAGAAGTAGGTGAATTTCAGCTCACTGGACCAGAGTTAATCCAGGAGACTACAGACAAGATCGTCCTCATCAAGCAGAGAATTCAAGCTGACCTAAAACGCAAACCTATGCAATTTGAAGTAGGTGACCGTGTTATGCTCAAGGTATCACCTTGGAAGGGTGTTGTACGTTTTGGCAAACGTGGAAAACTGAATCCACGTTATGTGGGCCCTTTCAAAGTAATAGCCAGGATCGGGGAAGTAGCTTATCGTTTAGAGTTGCCCCAGCAACTGAGTCGGGTTCACTCTACCTTTCATGTGTCTAACCTAAAGAAGTGCTATGCTGAAGAACCACTGGCTATGCCATTGGAAGGAGTTCAATTTGATGACAAACTCCAGTTCATAGAAGAACCAGTAGAAATCATGGAGAGGACAGTTAAGAAATTGAAACACAGTCGCATCCCGTTGGTCAAAGTACGTTGGAACTCTAGGAGAGGCCCTGAGTTCACTTTGGAACGAGAAGACTCGTTCAAGACCAGGTACCCACACTTGTTCACCTGACCAATAGCTTCATCTTAAGCTTTGAGGACAAAGCTAAAATAACGGGATGGTGCTGTAAAACCTCTGATTTTACCTTATTGACTATGTCAACTGTTGTACTATTTATTTTTGGAATTTATGTAATTTCACTTTTATATGACTTATTAATTATCATATACCTTTTGTCATACTACCTTTCCTATTTATTTTACATTTATATGAACCTTTAGTCATTTATTGACTACTCTGGCAACTGACTGGCCACTTGATCGAATAATAAACTCATCACCTCAGTACATATTTTGAGATAAACTGTAACCTTACTTAATTTATTTATTAAGTACCTGGATTTATTTTTATATGTATATATTTACATATATTACCTAAAAGGAATAAACACCTAAACACTTTAAAACAATGTACATTATTTTACATTGTCACTTATTTACTTTATTTAAGTAAAATAATTTTAGTGATGTATTTAATATACACTTTCACTAAATTACCTAAAAGCTTCAACAAAATACCTACAACACAACAAATGCCTACAATAATATACAAGTACTATTATTATCATACAACACTTAGCAAAATTTATCAAAAACCCTTTCCCCATGCATACACTAGACGTGTAGATGTATGCATGCATGCACTACCATCATTTGCTATCTAACCTACTAGTAATCATACTTACTCCACTAAAACTCTATCCTAAGCCATACTTTTACTTACACAAACCATGCTTATACACTTACACACACAATCCCTCATGCATGTCATTATACTTGTAAGACTTGTCCCCGTTTGACTTGTGAAACCTACGGTTGCAAACCAAAAAGGAAGAAAAGAAGTTTGCTAGTTTTTGACACATGTGGAAATCAACCAACCAAATCACAACTAGATATGACATATCTTAGGTAGATATTTGTACAAGGTACATGGATTTGCTATGGGTCTCTCTCTCCTTGTTAGTAGCCGAAACACACACATATCACAACATAATTCACTTGCAAACATTTTACTCCATCACCTTCACTCTCTCCTTCTCAACCTACGGCTAAACACCATCATCCACCATTTTCAAACCTTCAAATTTATCTACTACTCCTATACTATGTCTTCTACTACATAAAGATCAAGCATAAGCTCATCCTACAAGAAACCTTGATCCTTGAAGCAAGAACAAGAACCCTAGAAGCCTAGTGAAGCCCACGGCTTGTTTTTGGTCTCCTAGACCTCCATTGTTGAAATCTTGTTACTTGTTTCTACTCATCCTCATATCACTCCTAAACCTATCTAAACAAGTAAGTCCAAGTTAAAACCTATCTTTCTAATACATTACTTTCATACATATTAATGTGTACATGGTTATTCTTGGTAAAGTTAACATTTAAACAAATAATGAAACCCTAAAAACCTAAGGTGACTCATGGCTTGATTTTTGTTATAACATAAAATGATGCAAAAACTTGTCAACCATGAAGAACACATCACCATGATCTATTTAAACTTGAAAAACCATGAAAACCTAACCATGCATGAATTTTGGACGTGAGTTATAAGCTCATAATATTATTTTATGTAATCTTGTAATGTTTAGATATAACTAGAAACACTAGATTTATGTTTTTAGGTGCCCTAAAATGTTAAGATCACTATTATGCCTCATAAGATTAGTTTTAAGCTCACTATAATAAGTTGCCTAGATAAATAATCATTTTTACTAAATAAATGTTTTTATAAAACTTTTAGTGTCAAAATATAATTTTTCATGTTGAAAGTATAGATCTATAATTGTTTTGGATTAAAATAATAAATCTAAGAAGTTCTGGATTTAAATAATAGATCTACTAAATTTTGGATTAAATATAACAAGTATAAACTTTCGGGTTGGATTTATAAATTTATAAAGTAAAAGGGATCTAAATAAACAAGTGTAGAAACTTATATTTCAAAAACACAAACTTTTGGACCACTTATAAATATTGCCGAGAGTTTAGGGGTGTGTTTTGAACATATCCGAAACTTAAAGGTGTTAAAAAGGACTAAAAAGGGATTAATATAATGTTAGGGTAAGTTGTGTAAACTTTAGAAAACCTAGGGATCACTTTGGACTCTAGCCGAGACTTAATATAAGCCTTAGGGACCAAATATGCCAAGATAGCAAACTTATTTAAGCCCTAAGTAAACCTAAGGAATATTCCTGCCATTTGCCGAAACATATACAAGCCCTAGGGGGCAATAGTGTAACTTGTATAAACTTAAATATTAACCGAAAGTTAGAGGACTAAAACTGCCAAGTTGTGAAACTTTAATAAGCCCTAATATGAGCCGTATACTTTAGGAACTATTTTTGCCATTTATTGAAACTTAAAGAAACCCTAGTTACACGTGTAACTAGGGAGGGACCAAAACTGTAATTACTTGAAAGATTTAGAAACCCTAAGGGTATAAAAGTAATTTAACCGCGGGTAATTATTTAATTAAAAGGACTAAAACGTATTTTATACAAAGTATTATGAACCTTAAAATCCTATATATTTAAACCGTTATTTAAAACGTAAAACTTAAATAAACGTAACAATTGTTATTTTTCCAAACTTATAATTTAATAATTATAAACTTTACGTAAACATGGATTTTAAATAAAACGTTATACGTTTATAAACCTTATTTATATATTAAATATAAATTAAAAACGATTAACTTATAAAATAAATATATTAATTATATTTATTTCCTATCACTTTAAATGTATATAAAACTATCCTATATAAATATTTAAAGTGTTTTATAAACAACGTAAGTACAAAATATTAATTAAATGAATTAATTAATTAAACCTTATTATTTATTTTATACTTAAAATAAATACTATTAGAACTTGTACAACGATGAACAAAATACAAGTATTGTAATAAAATGCTTAAAACCAGTTTAAGCATGTAAAGATTTATTCTGGAACTTTTATGCATTATGATATGCATTTACTTAGACCTTATAATTATTTAGGTCGTTGATTGTATCGTGAACATCCTTATCAGATTTATCCACTGACTTATTGTTGTACTACTGAGGTGAGTTCATGGCCCCACTTTATATATTGACAAACTTTTAACCTTTTTATGGGGAAGAATACATGCAACATATTTTATTTTATGGACATGGATCGAACTGTGAAACTTTTGATTACATTGCCTATTATAGATGAACCCGCATGACCAGTGCATCCGAAACTGTTAGAATTATTGAATTACCTGAATGTTATAAATAGATTTATTTGGGATTGACCGTCCCCATCTGGGTGAGTCATGCTCACTGTGCCTAGGCCAGGACAACAGATGTTTCACATGTCAGCACTTATTTTTGTTATGGGTGCCTTGATAATGATAAGGCGAATGGTCCTTATTTGTTAAGGACTTAACTGTCAAGTTTCAGTTTCGGGCAATATGGGAATGTAATTACTTTTAAGTATTGATGCTTTGTGCATTACTACTTCAGTGAATATTTAATGTCCAAACTTATTTAATTAAACCTGTGAATTCACCAACTTTATGTTGACTCTCTAAGCATGTTTTCTCAGGAAACTGAAGCAAGTATTGGTATGCATGGAGTCAAGCATCATGATAGGCTGCATTTATAGAGCTCATGTGGGGTTTTATAAATTGGGAATAATTCAAACTTGCGAACAATGTTAAAGACTATTTTAATACTATTTGCACTTTCAATCATGTAATAAATGTAAGGATAATCTTTTATCTGTTGCTCTATATTCTGTATGATGTTGATCCACCTACGTGACACCCAAATATTATTTCCGCTGCGTTTGAATCAATTTGGGGGTGTCACATTTCACAAGTTTCTTTTAAGGCATTTACTTGCACATTAATGGCTTTGGTATTCTTAGCGGTTTGTAGAGCAATTGATTCAACAAGAGAAGTAAGCTTATCAATTCTCTTGTCACTCTCACTAGAACTAGCACTTGCCATAGTAGCCCTAACACTCTTGGTTTGTACTTTTGCCTTGTTTTCAATTATGGCCCAAGCCTCGTTCATGGACTTCACAAAAATATTACCCCCCGCGGCACTATTAAGTGAGTCTTGGTCATTAAGAGTTAAACCATTGTAAAACGTATTGATTTGATGCACTTTAGTGAAACCATGTTGTGGACATTTTCTTAAAAGCTCCTTAAAACGATCCCAAGACTCACTAAACGTTTCCCCATATTTTTGTTCAAAGGTAATGATGTCATTCCTTAAAGAGGTGGTCCGTGATGGTGGGAAAAAGTAGTTAATGAACTTGGTCTCTAAATCAATCTATGTGGTAATACTTTGGGGTGGTTCCTTATCAAGCCAAATCCGGGCTTGTCCCTCGAGGGAAAAAGGAAAGAGTTGTAAACGAATGGCCTCTTGTGGCACCCCATTGTATTTGACGGTGTTTGCCAATTGTATGAAATGTTTGATATGAGCGTGTGGGCCATCATTAGTACGGCCTAAAAATGGTGTAGCGAAAACCATTTGAATAAAATCCGTTTTTAGTTCAAAATTATACGCTCCAATATCCGGCACTACAATCGCGTCATCGTTTCCTTCAACGTGAGATTGTAGAATCTCAATCATTGGTCGATTATCCGTTGCCATCGTATTGTTCAAAGCTTGATTCTCGGGATCGGCTTGATTGACGGTCTTTTTGTTCTTCTTCTTCTTTTTGGAAGAATTAGAAGTATTTGGTACACCACTCGGTATGTGTGCACGCGCGCGAGTGCGCATACAACTAAAATCAAGGAATGAGGTAGGAGACCTTGGTCGACTTTGAGAGGAAAGGGATTATCCCTCTCGAGGTTCAATATTAAAAAGCTACAAAAATATATACGTAATACTACTTGAGTTGGCAAACCAATAATCGGTCGTCCCTCTCAATATACACACAAGCAAGCGGAGAAACGAGGTGGCACAAAGCACTTAAAAACCTTTTTCCTTAGACGGCCTTTTATAGCTCGTCGCCTTATACCCAGCTTATAGTTTGTATAAATCGAGTTCAAACTTTTTATTAGTATTTATCTGTTTTGCCTTGATTTTTTGTTTAGGATTCGAATACAATAGTTAGGTGATGAAATCCCAACTAAGGTCTTATTTGAAAGTAGGTAAATTAATTGTTCTACGTAATATAATATAGTAAAAGAAAAATATTTTCGTATTTTTTTAGAAAAATATATATTCACAATAAAAACGAAAGGAATCGAAATAAGAAAAATAACAATAATACGTAATATTTTTGGTGTAATAATTTAGGAAAAGTATTACTTTTGGATTTTTTTAATTTTTTTGGTGCAAATCTTAGGAAAGAGTTTGCTTTTGATGATTTTTTATTTTTTGTATTTTTTTGTATTTTTTTATGTTTTTGATTTTTTAACAATAAAAATAACGTTCAAAAATGAACGGATCCCAAAATCCAAAGCTTCTCACGAAAAAAATCGTCAATCGTAACGAGCGAAGCGGCAGCGGCGCCAATTTAATATAGTGAATTTTGCAATTATCGTTTTCTCCTCGACTCACTCGAATTGATATCGGATTTAAACACAAGATTAATTGTTCTTGGTAAAACGTACTTTGTTTGGTATTTTTTAAAAACTAAAACTATTAAAAAACTATTTAATCTAGTTTAAAAGGAAAAATCTTTAATTAAAAATACTTAATTAAAACTAATTAACTATTTTAAAACTATTTTAAATTTATGTCTAATTTAATTAACTAAAACTTAGCTATATAAAATTTAAAACTAATTTAGACTATATTTAAAACTATTTAAACTAATTAGAAAACTATTTTAAATTCAAATAAAACTAAAATTTATTTAATCTAATTAAAAAGTAAATACTTTTATACTATTAAAATCTTTAAAACTAATTAAACTAATTAAAACAAATCTATATTTAAAATTATAAACTAATTTTAAACTATTTAGAATGAATCTATTTAAACAAATAAAAACTAAATAAAACTAATTTAAAACTAATTTTAAATAAAAATAAATAAAAATAAAAAAACTAATTTATAAAAGCAATTTAAAATTTCTAAAAGTAATAAAAATATTTATTTTGTTTATTTTTATTTTTATTTTTTAACTTTATAAAAGTAAATAAAAAAACTTTTAATTAAAAATTAACTAAACAAAACTAATAAAAACTATTTAAAACTGACAGTCGACTTTAATGAACCTATATTAAATATTCAATCAGTATTTAAACACAAATAAGTGGCTAGATGAGTTGGTAAAGACGTTAGGCTATTGTACGGCAGGTCACAGGTTCGAGTCCTAGGAAGGACGTTTTTTGCTATATTTTTGGAATTAAATTTTTGGCAGTTTAAAACACACAGACCAAGTGAGTCTGTTGCTTTTTGCAGCAATATCAGCAAAACAATAAAACCAAATAAGCACAATATGCTTAAACAGAAAATAAGCAGATAAGATCTAATAAGCCAGCAAATCTAACCCCAAACTCAGCAATATCGAATAAGCTAACAGACTGAACAGAAAATAAGCAAATAACATTAAGCAAATCTAAACACAAGAACTAATAAGCAAATCAATCCTAGTAAATAAGCAATAATAACTAATCAATCGGCACAAAACTAATCAGCAACTTAGATCTAAACCAATACCTTAGAACAAATTAAGCAGACTATAAATCAAAGCTAGCAGACTTGAAATCAGAAAACTAATATCAGAAAATAAAAATCAAACATAAGCAAACTCAAACAAACTCAAACATAAGCAAAACTTAAACCAATATCAGCAACTAATAAGCAGTTTAAAACTCAAACAAGCAAACATCTAAAATCGGATAATCGGCTTCTTATCTCGGCAGACTAAATATTAATCGAATACACTTCTAACAGATTTAAGCAAAACACAAGCATAACAAATAACAAATAATCCTAATAAATCTAAAACTTATAAAATAAAAGAAGATAGAACCTGATGATGAAAACCTTTGAGTAGAAGGGTAGCGCTGAACCCCCTTTTAATCTAAATCGAAACCGACACCACCTTCTCAATCAATCATCACCGAATCATCAACACCACAAAATATAAACTCTCGAACCAAATTCAACTATTCGGACAGTTTATTAAAATCTTCCCAGTGGGGGAAAATTATCAACCAAAATTTATCTAATATTATCTAAATCAAATTATTAACTAATATGATTAAATAATATTTATTATTATTATGACTAAATAATTCCAAGATTAAAATACAATAATAAATAACTTCAACAGAAAAGAAATGAGACACGATTTTAATCAAACTTAAATAACTTTCAATAATTAATAGATCATTACAATACTGAAGAAATTGAAAATACAATTTACCTAATAACTATTTTTGCATAAAAATAAAAATAAAATAAAAATTGGCACACCCACATTACAGAAATATGGAGGTATTTATAGCCAACCCTCATGGCTTCTTCAAGAAGATTTGTGGAGCAATCTTCAATCTTGGCCGCTGAACGCATCTTTTCTCATTCTCTTTCTTTAATTCTTCGATCCAACGGCTAAAAACACACCCCTTGCACACGGATTGCCAACGTGTCAAGGGGTTATGTTTCTTGTGCTTCTTCCATGCTTATGTGGCTTGATATTATTAGAGGATTGGTGGTGGTGATTTGTTTAAGCCCATCTAATGGGAGAGATTGTCCACGTCAATTGAGGACCACATCGTGTTGCTCCGATTAAAAGGGTGATTTAATTTAGGCGCGTGAGTTTCAATTGAGGGCAGATTGGAAACCCCCAAATTGGGGATTTAGGGTTTGTGGTGTGGGTGACTGCGTTTTGTTTGTGAGAGAGAGAGATAAAAGGGTTTCATTGTTTGTATCGAATAAGTGTGAGTGGGTGAAAGTAAGGGTAATAAATGGTTGCAAGTTTTGACCAAAACTTTGACCTAACAAAGTTTATAAACTTTGTTTTCATTGTCCCTTTCTAATTTTGTAAATGGGCTTGGCCCAAAACTGCCAAATACTCCTATCCATATCAATCTGATTAAGTTAAATGGGCTTTTCAATCCGTGTCATGGTAAATTATTTTTGGGCTTTTTTTGGGCTTTGGGTAAAAAGTAAGTAACTTGTTTTCATCATAGGGCTTAATTTCGGCTTCCTTGTTCTTTTCTTCAAAACCCGTGTCGATTTTGCCGTTTTTCGCGATCTTTAGCACACTTTTGGTTCTTTGACTTTGTCTTTGTCTCTTTCTTGGACTTTTCTTCAACATTTGACCGTGAAATCCCGTGATTTATTTCCTTTTGATCTTTTGTACCTATTTCATACAAAAACATAAAACCACGCGTGATTCTGACTTTTACGATATTAAACACATGATTAGGTCTTGTTTTTCCTTGATTTTTGTGGCAAAAGGATAAGTGTTTACACACTTATTAATGTATCCAGCATGCCCGGGTGTTTTGCTTTATATAATCTCAGAAGATAACTTAAAGGTGGTAGGGGGCCTTTTTCCTTACGTTACGTGTTTGTTTAAATCTGTATGACCTTATATTTGTTTGCTTATGTAAGTGTTTGTTAGACCTGTTAAGAGTTGCCACAGTATAAGGTGCATGTGTGCATTTTTTATTTGTATGCTTTACGACTTTATCAAGTACGATTCTATTCAACATGTGTTGTATTAGAGTTGGAGGCCACTCATATTTATACACGAGGTGACCTCAAAAAAAAAATACTTTTCATGGCAACCGAGGTATTTTATACTCGAGGCGACCGTAATAAAAATATTATTAAAAATTCTAAATTTATAAATAAATACATAAATTTATAAAAAATAATAATATTTTTTAAAATTTGAAGAAAATATATAAAAATAAATTAATTTATTAAAAGGTATATATTATTTTATTTAAATTTTTTATTAATATTTAATAATTTTTAAAAATATTTAATAATTTATTTAAATATTTAATAATTTTTTTTATAAATTTAAAAAACAGAATTTATAACTTTTTTTAATTGCAGTCGCATCAGTGTACAATACCCTTGTCTCCTCGAAAAAGATGTATTATTTTAAGGTCGTTTTTTATATAAATATGAGGTGGCCTTCAGTTCAAATACAGTACATGTTTAATAGTAACGTATTTGAATTTGGCACGTGTCACAGTATAGTACAAGTTGCCCCAGTTTCCTTTGATGCCTCGATCATCTTGGGGTATTTTTGAGATAATTCATGTTAAGATCCAAAAAATGAAGCAACCTTTGTCTAGGGTGAAAAAGTGGCATTTGCCCTAATATATATCTTCATAAAATATCTCATCCTTAAAAAAATAAATGATAATGATGAATACCCACTTGTGCGGGGTGTGAGGTCGAGGTTAAGGGCGGAATAACTCTGCAACAGACTGATAACCCTCGAAATATTTACGTTAATTGTTTTTGAATATTTTTTAACATAAATAGATTTAGGTTAACCTTTTATTACTAAGTTAGTCATTAATGACTAACATTGTAATATATCTATAGCATTAAGAACCAACTATGTAAAATCTGTGTTATAAAGCAACAAATACTATCAAAATAAAAAAAAGCTAAATTTAAGTTAACAACCACCACCTAATATTAACGTTTAAAAAAACGTTAACGATCATAAGTTATTAACCTTTAACTAACAGACGTTAAGTGCTTCCATTTAATGTCATATAACTAACTATTGTTTTGATTATGTGTAACATTAGCAAAAGTAGGAGCGCCCGAAAGCAACTCCTACAAATGTATGTTTATATAATATTTATCGAGTAATACTATTTTGACCTAATATAATGCTTAAATGCATGACTAATGCATATATTACGTGTATGTATGTATTACACATATTTTTTTTCCAAAGACTCACCAATCATTTATTCAAACCAACTAATAAAATAACTAAACACATAAATCAACATCATTACTAAGTACGATAATTATTTTTCATATTGATCAACTTAAAACATTTTTTTACATAAATGTTGGTAAATTTTTAAATGATTTTTTGTTGATAATTCATTTATTTTAAATAGTCATTTTAACACGTTTGGGATGCACATGTACCATTAATGACTAGCAAAGTTCTCGTGCATTACGGTACCCTGAGACTAAAATTCTGCGAGCATAATATTTTATGAGTATACGTGATTTTCAATAATAACTTTATAAGTAATGATGATATTTTAAGTTATAATAACATTAAGCAATAATCGACCACTTCATATAAAATAGTATTACGGAATAGTAATGATTTATCGTAAAACGTATTTGCCAATCTCTATAACATTCATCATCATATTATATAACATGTAGATACAGAAAATCTTTATAGTTTATATCTTTACAGGTTTTCATATATTATAATAACCTTAAAATCGTCTTATTTTCATATGTACAATTTAAGCGGATTATTTAGCAAAATGATTAGCATTCACCAAATTTGTACTAAAATACATACATAGACTACATGTGTTTTCGAACAAGAAACTTTATAAACAACTGAATTGTTTAAAATCTAACTCCGATTTAATATTTGTAGAATATTGGCAATCCAAGTATGGAGTGAGGTTAGAAGATTTTCTAGAGAGAAAAAGTTAGACAGAGAAATGAGAGAAAATGTGTGAAATATTATTAGATATCCGGTGTTAGGGTTTTTGGCTTGCTTTTTGTTTTGATAATATGTGGCCTATAAGTTCATTGTTGGGTCTTATTCACTTTTGTTTTTGCTAATTGTTCACTCCCCACAAGTCAATTGCTTGTGCGGTAGCTTTTGCCCAAAAAGAAAACAAAATAAATAAATAAATGAAGATTAAAAACATTGGCCTCGTTTCGAACCCATGAGCCCTCGCGTGGAGGAGTGGTGTTCTTACCAGTGTGCCAAGTTTTTAATTTGGTAACTCTTTTGCTTGTTTTATTCTTGTACCATTCTAGCTTTCTTTAGACAATAATAAGCCGTAGCTTATTATTGCTCTTTCAGCGTATTTTGTTCAGCTTTTTCCTATCTTATATTTTTCTCTCATTTTAGATCACTTAATAGATTTTCTGAGAAATTTTTTGATTTTTCCACATAAGGTTACTATTTTTTAATCATTTATTTAATTTCTGTTTCTGTAAAATCATTTAAAAATAGTAAAAATGTTTTTCATTTTTAGGAAAAATACTTTTTAGGTTTTAATTTATATATTTTAGGTTTACAATTGATAAAGTCTTGGTTTAGACTTTTTCTTAATTATTTTTATTTTTATGTTTTTAAACAAACTTTAAAATTTAATATTAATTTTTATTTTTTTACAAAGTTTTGTTAATTTTTCATTTATTATTACATATTTTAGAATTTATTTGCAATTTTTTAGAATTTTTTTAATTTTTATCGATTTTTAAGTCTCGATTCGCGCGTAACGCGTTTTCGTGTTAGTATCATTGTAGCGTAATCCGTCTTCGTTTTATCATTTTGTCTCACCAAAAACGTAATTATTCCAAAAACGTCTTTAATTTCAAAAACGTCTTTAATTTACTTAATACTTACCATTTGTTGCTTTTTTTCCTATGAGTAAGCATACATCTAAAGTACTCCTCGTCATATACCTGTCTATAGCTCCTAAGAACCTAAGATGTATCAAGCATGTCCGGGTGTTTTGCTTTATATAATCTCAGAAGATAACTCAAAGGTGGTAAGGGGGCCTTTTTACTTATGTTACGTGTTTGTTTAAATTTGTATGACCTTATATTTGTTTGCTTATGTAAGTGTTTGTTAAATCTGTAAAGAGTTTCCATAGTATAAGGTGCATGTATGCATTTGTTATTTGTATGCTTTGCGACTTTATTTTTTTATGGGTAATATTAGGCCTATTTAGATACAAATTTAACATAAATATCTTTATAAACAGGTGGACATATGGATTTTTGAAGATTGGTACTACTTTGCAAGTTGGCTCACTTGGATGATCTAATTGAAAACTACACAAAAAGAGATGAAGCTTGTGTGCAAAGTATAGGTGGTGCTGAAATTAGAAAGAAAGATATATAACTTATATTAAAAGTGGAGAGTGCTACATTCTAAATTTGTTTAAGTAGAAATAAGTTCAATAATAGAAAATTTAGTATTAGTTGGTTAAATTGACATGTATTAACACTTCTGCACATTAATTCATTTGTATTATGGAATGATAAAATTTATATTATTCATAAAAGTTGAAATTATTTTTTATAAAAAAAGAATTTTTCACCAAGACTGGTTCTTATATGTTAACTACTCACTTTACTCTATAAAGAGGCATGTAGACACTAGAGATTGACACTAGTTTTTACTAGTAAACCGATATTGATGCTTATAATAGAGACATGTTGCGTAACAGGTTTTCATATGTTTCGATCATGAAGATACCCCCTTTAGAAAGTGGTTCAAAAACCACTCTTTATGGGCTATTTTGACCAGTTTTTTTAAGTAGTGCGTGTATAACATACAAAAAATCACATATCATAAGATTTTAATCCATGAGACATTAAACATATACCCTAAACTCTATAAAAAATAAACATGTGCATGATATCTTAAGCCACTTTTTAAAAATTAAAATTGGACTCCACCCTTAGAATCCCGCGAACTAACGAATTTATTAGTAGTTTTTAAAAACCCAAACGGACCAGTATATAACACCACGCGTTCCAAAGTTGCTTCAATTGTTTTATCCCGCGAACACGGGGGATTATTTCCAAAAAACAAATCGGGTGTTTGTAGGACAACGTCTATTCGGATGGGTCAAATATGTCACTTTTGCTTTATAAAAAGGTGTAGTTAACTATGTGATATTACGAGAAATTAAGTCATTAACAACATGATTATTACTTTTCACTCATACAACAGTGACAAAAAGTTTCAAGACAATTTGAATATGCTATGGAGCCTCCAATTGGTCGATGAGCTAAGCATGCATCATCACAAGCAGATTTTTTGCAACGTTGTGGATCAAAGTCATACATGTAAGATTTATAATCATGACCTGAAAGGCAAACAAAATATTAAAAAATTTAAAATAAATAGTTGAATTTGTAAAAGTGTATCTTTCACTATTCGAGTATACTTTTTCTTAAAAGAAAAATAATTGATAAACATAAAAATTTATGAATGTAATACCAATAGTAGAACAAAACTCTTTATCTGGAATAGCAATCCCGTTCACAAATCCTGTAAATAACACGTAAAAAACAAACAAACACGACATATTTTTCTTCATTACTAACAAATATTAGAAATATCACCAAATCTTTTCGAGTTATGTTTGTGCAGGTGATTATCATATTTATAGTCAATTCTTCATATAAATTACAATAAATGGACATTTATGTTATTTACTCTCACCCTTAAATATTTATAATACTATATAATTAATATATAGGGAAAATTTTACTTTTGCACCCAAGGAAAAGGTTATTTCCTTTTTTTACACCCCAACTTAGTATTTTCTCTAAATATCCTAAGGCGACCGAGACATCTAAGGCATCCGAATCAACATGACGATAGTGTGACATGGGAAAAAATCAAGTACGATTCTATTCAACATATGTTGTATTAGAGTTGGAGGCCACTCATATTTATACACGTTGCGACCTCAATAAAAAATTATTTTTCAAGACGACCGGGGTATTTTATACTCGAGGCGACCGCAATAAAAATATTATTAAAAATTCTAAATTTATAAATAAATACATAAATTTATAAAAATGTTAATATTTTTTAAAATTTATAGAAAATATATAAAAATAAATTAATTTATTAGATGGTATATATTTTTATTTAAATTTTTTATTAATATTTAATAATTTTTAAAAATATTTAATAATTTATTAAACTATTTAATAATTTAGTAAAATGATTAGCATTTCACCAAATTTGTATTAAAATACATACATATACTACATGTGTTTTCGAACAAGCAACTTTATAAACAACTGAATGGTTCAAAATCTAACTCTGATTTAATATTTGTAAAATATTGGTAATCCAAGTATGGAGTGAGGTTTGAAGATTTTCTAGAGAGAAAGAGTTAGAGAGAGAAATGAGAGAAAATGTGTGAAATATTATCAGATATCCGATGTTAGGGTTTTTGTCTTGCTTTTTGTTTTGATAATCTGTGGCTTATAAGTTCATTGTTGGGTCTTATTCACTGTTGTTTTTGCTAATTGTTCACTCCCCACAAGTCAATTTCTTGTGGGGTAGCTTTTGCCCAAAGAGAAAACAAAATAAATAAATAAATGAAGATTAAAAACATTGTCCTCGTTTCGAACCCATGAGCCCTCGCTGGGGGAGTGGTGTTCTTACCAGTGTGCCAAGTTTTTATTTTGGTAACTCTTTTGCTTGTTTTATTCTTCTATCATTCTAGCTTTCTTTAGAAAATAATAAGCCGTAGCTTATTATTGATCTTTCAGCTTATTTTTTCATCTTTTTCCTATCTTATATTTTTCTCTCATTTTAGATCACTTAATAGATTTTCTGAGAAATTTTTAGATTTTTCCACATAAGTTTACTATTGTTTATCATGTATTTAATTTCTGTTTTTGTAAAATCACTTAAAAATAGTAAAAATGTTTTTCATTTTTAGAAATAATACTTTTTAGGGTTTAATTGATATATTTTAGGTATACAATTGATAAAGTCTTGGTTTAGACTTTTTCTTAATTATTTTTATTTTTATGTTTCTAAAACTTTAAAAATTAATAATAATTGTTATGTTTTTACAAAGTTTTGTTAATTTTTCATTTATAATTACATATTTTAGAATTTATTTGCAATTTTTTAGAATATTTTAATTTTTATCTATTTTTACGTCTCGATTCGCGCGTAACACGTTTTCGTCTTAGTATCATTGTAGCGTAATCCGTCTTTCGTTTTCTCATTTTGTCTCACCAAAAATGTAATTATTCCAAAAACGTCTTTATTAGGCTAAATACTCATACCTCCTTGGAGAACGAACTTAATGGTCGGTATATACGTTTCCTAACGTATTTACTTAATACTTACCATTTGTTGCTTTTCCTAAGACTAAGCATACATCTAAAATACTCCTCATCATATACCAGTCTATAGCTCCTAACAACCTAAAATGTATCCAGCATGCCCGGGTGTTTTGCTTTATATAATCTCAAAAGATAACTCAAAGGTGGTAGGGGGCATTTTGCTTACGTTACGTGTTTGTTTAAATCTGTATGATCTTATATTTATTTGTTTATGTAAGTGTTTGTTAAACCTGTGAAGAGTTTCCACAGTAAAAGGTGCATGTGTGCATTTTTTATTTGTATGCTTTACGACTTTATTTTTTAATGGGTAATATTAGGCCTATTTAGATACAAATTTAACATAAACATCTTTATAAACAGGTAGACATATGTATTTCTGAAGATTGGTACTACTTTGCAAGTTGGCTCACTTGGATGATCTAATTGAAAACTACACTAAAAGAGATGAAGCTTGTGTAGAAAGTTTAGGTGGTGCTGAAATTAGAAAGAAAGATATACAACTTATATTAAAAGTGGAGAGTGCTACATTCTAAATTTGTTTAAGTAGAAATAAGTTCAATAATAGAAAATTTATTTTTAGTTGGTTAAATGGACATGTATTAACACTTCTGCACATTAATTCATTTGTATAATGGAATGTTAAAAAGTTATATTATTCGCAAAATTTGAAATTATTTAAAAATAAAAGAAACTTTCACCAAGACTGGTTCTTATATATTAACTACTCTCTTTACTTTATAAGGAGGCATGTAGACACTAGAGAATGACACTAGTTTTTACTAGTAAACCGGTGTTGACGCTTCTAATAGAGACATGTTGCGTAACAGGTTTTCATATGTTTCGATCATGGAGATACCCCCTTTTGAAACTGGTTCAAAAACAACTCTTTATGGGCTATTTTGACCAGTTTTTATGAGTTTTTTTGTATAGTGCGTGTATAACGTACAAAAGATCACATATAACCAGATTTTAATCCAGGATACATTAAACATATACCCTAAACTCTATCGAAAATAAACCTTTGCATGAAATCTTAAGCCACTTTTTAAAAATTAAAATTGGACTCCACCCTTAGAATCCCGCGAACTACCGAATTATTAGTAGTTTTTCAAAACCCAAACGGACCAGTATATAACACCACGCCTTCCGAAGTTGCTTCAACTGTTTTATCCCGCGAACACGGGGGATTTTTTCCAAAAAAACATATCGGGTGTTTGTAGGACAACTTCTATTCGGATGGGTCAAATATGTCATTTTTGCTTTATTAAAAGGTGTAGTTATCCATGTGATCTTATGGGAAATTAAAACATTAACCACATGATTATTACTTTTCTTTCATACAACAATGACAAAAAGTTCCAAGACAATTTGAATATGCTATGGAGCCTCCAATTGGTCGATGAGCTAAGCATGCATCATCACAAGCAGATTTTTTGCAACGTTGTGGATCAAAGTCATACATGTAAGATTTATAATCATGACCTGAAAGGAAAACAAAATATTAAAAAGTTTAAAATGAATAGTTGAATTTGTAAAAGTGTAACTTTCAGTATTCGAGTATACTTTCTCTTAAAAAAATAATAATTGATAAACATAAAAATTTATGAATGTAATACCAATAGTAGAACAAAACTCTTTATCTGGAATAGCAATCCCGTTCACAAATCCTGTAAATAACACGTAAAAAACAAACAAACACATCATATTTTTCTTCATTACTAACAAATATTAGAAATATCACCAAATCTTTTCGAGTTATGTTTGTGCATGTAATTATCATATTTATATTCAATTCTTCTTATAAATTACAATAAATGGACATTTATGTTATTTACTCTCACCCTTAAATAATTATAACGCTATATAATTAATATATAGGGAAAAATTTACTTTTGCACCCAAGGCAAAAGTTATTTCCCTTTTTTTACACCCCAACTTAGTATTTTCTCTAAATATCCTAACGCGACCGAGGCATCTAAGGCATCCGAATCAACATGTGCGATAGTGTAACACGTGCAAAAATCAAGTACGATTCTATTCAACATGTATTGTATTAGAGTTGGAGGCCACTCATATTTATACACGTTGCGACCTCAATAAAAAATTATTTTTCAAGACGACCGGGGTATCTTATACTCGAGGCGACCGCAATAAAAAAATTATTAAAAATTCTAAATTTATAAAAAATACATAAATTTATAAAAAAATTTAATATATTCTAAAATTTATAGAAAATATATAAAAATAAATAAATTTATTAAAAGGTATATATTTTTATTTAAATTTTTTATTAATATTATATAATTTTTAAAAATATTTAATAATTTATTAAACTATTTAATAATTTAGTAAAATGATTAGCATTTCACCAAATTTGTACTAAAATACATACATATACTACATGTGTTTTCGAACAAGCAACTTTATAAACGACTGAATGGTTCAAAATCTAACTCCGATTTAATATTTGTAGAATATTGGTAATCCAAGTATGGAGTGAGGTTAGAAGATTTTCAAGAGAGAAATGAGAGAAAATGTGTGAAATATTTTATAGATATCCGGTGTTAGGGTTTTTGGCTTGCTTTTTGTTTTGATAATCTGTGGCTTATAAGTTCATTGTTGGGTCTTATTCACTGTTATTTTTGCTAATTGTTCACTCACCACAAGTCAATTCCTTGTTTGGTAGCTTTTGCCCAAAAAGAAAACAAAATAAATAAATAAATGAAGATTAAAAACATTGGCCTCTTTTCGAACCCGTGAGCCCTCGCTGGGGGAGTGGTGTTCTTACCGGTGTGTCAAGTTTTTATTTTGGTAACTCTTTTGCTTGTTTTATTCTTCTATCATTCTAGCTTTCTTTAGACAATAATAAGCCGTAGCTTATTATTGCTCTTTCAGCTTATTTTGTTCATCTTTTTCCTATCTTATATTTTTCTCTCAATTTAGATCACTTAATAGATTTTCTGAGAAATTTTTAGATTTTTCCACATAAGTTTACTATTTTTTATCATGTATTTAATTTCTGTTTTTGTAAAATCACTTAAAAATAGTAAAAATGTTTTTCATTTTTAGAAAAGATAATTTTTAGGTTTTAATTGATATAATTTAGGTATACAATTGATAAAGTCTTGGTTTAGACTTTTTCTTAATTATTTTTATTTTTATGTTTCTAAAACTTTAAATATTAATAATAATTGTTATGTTTTTACAAAGTTTTGTTAATTTTTCATTTATAATTACATATTTTATAATTTATTTGCAATTTTTTAGAATATTTTGATTTTTATCTATTTTTACGTCTCGATTCGCGTAACGCGTTTTCGTCTTAGTATCATTGTAGCGTAATCCGTCTTTCGTTTTCTCATTTTGTCTCACCAAAAAAAAATTATTCCAAAAACGTATATTAGGCTAAATACCCATACCTCCTTGGAGAACGAACTTAATGGTCCGTATATACGTTTCCTAACGTATTTACTTAATACTTCCCATTTGTTGCTTTTCCTAAGACTAAGCATACATCTAAAATACTCCTCATCATATACCAGTCTATAGCTCCTAAAAACTTAAGATGTATCCAGCATGCCCGGGTGTTTTGCTTTATATAATCTCAAAAGATAACTCAAAGGTGGTAGGGGGCATTTTGCTTACGTTACGTGTTTGTTTAAATCTGTATGATCTTATATTTGTTTGTTTATGTAAGTGTTTGTTAAACCTGTGAAGAGTTGCCACAGTATAAGGTGCATGTATGCATTTGATATTTGTATGCTTTGTGACTTTATTTTTTTATGGGTAATATCAGGCCTATTTAGATACAAATTTAACATAAAGATCTTTATAAACAGGTGGACATATGGATTTTTGAAGATTGGTACTACTTTGCAAGTTGGCTCACTTGGATGATCTAATTGAAAACTATACTAAAAGAGATGAAGCTTGTGTGCAAAGTATAGGTGGTGTTGAAATTAGAAAGAAAGATATAGAACTTATATTAAAAGTGGAGAGTGCTACATTCTAAATTTGTTTAAGTAGAAATAAGTTCAATAATAGAAAATTTAGTATTAGTTGGTTAAATTGACATGTATTAACACTTCTGCACATTAATTCATTTGTATTATGGAATGATAAAATTTATATTATTCGCAAAAGTTGAAATTATTTTTTATAAAAAAAGAATTTTTCACCAAGACTGGTTCTTATATGTTAACTACTCACTTTACTCTATAAAGAGGCATGTAGACACTAGATATTGACACTAGTTTTTACTAGTAAACCGATGTTGATGCTTATAATAGAGAAATGTTGCGTAACAGGTTTTCATATGTTTCGATCATGGAGATACCCCCTTTAGAAAGTGGTTTAAAAACCACTCTTTATGGGCTATTTTGACCAGTTTTTTTAAGTAGTGCGTGTATAACATACAAAAATCACATATCATAATATTTTAATCCATGAGACATTAAACATATACCCTAAACTCTATCGAAAATAAACTTGTGCATGAAATCTTAAGCCACTTTTTAAAAATTAAAATTGGACTCCACCCTTAGAATCCCGCGAACTAACGAATTTATTAGTAGTTTTTAAAAACCCAAACGGACCAGTATATAACACCATGCGTTTCAAAGTTGCTTCAATTGTTTTATCCCACGAACACGGGGGATTATTTCCAAAAAACAAATCAAGTGTTTGTAGGACAACGTCTGTTCGGATGGGTCAAATATGTCACTTTTGCTTTATAAAAAGGTGTAGTTAACTATGTGATATTACGAGAAATTAAGTCATTATCAACGTGATTATTACTTTTCACTCATACAACAATGACAAAAAGTTTCAAGACAATTTGAATATGCTATGGAGCCTCCAATTGGTCGATGAGCTAAGCATGCATCATCACAAGCAGATTTTTTGCAACATTGTGGATCAAAGTCATACATGTAAGATTTATAATCATGACCTGAAAGGCAAACAAAATATTAAAAAATTTAAAATAAATAGTTGAATTTGAAAAAGTGTATCTTTCACTATTCGAGTATACTTTCTCTTAAAAGAATAATAATTGATAAACATAAAAATTTATGAATGTAATACCAATAGTAGAACAAAACTCTTTATCTGGAATAGCAATCCCGTTCACAAATCCTGTAAATAACACGTAAAAAACATACAAACACATCATATTTTTCTTCATTACTAACAAATATTAGAAATATCACCAAATCTTTTCGAGTTATATTTGTGCAGGTGATTATCATATTTATAGTCAATTCTTCATATAAATTACAATAAATGGACATTTATGTAATTTACTCTCACCCTTAAATATTTATAATGCTATATAATATATAGGGAAAATTTTACTTTTGCACCCAAGGCCAAGGTTATTTCCTTTTTTTACACCCCAACTTAGTATTTTCTCTAAATATCCTAAGGCGACCGAGGCATCTAAGGCATCCGAATCAACATGTACGATAGTCTGACACGGGCAAAAATCAAGTACGATTCTATTCAACATATGTTGTATTAGAGTTGGAGGCCACTCATATTTATACACGTTGCGACCTCAATAAAAAATTATTTTTCAAGACGACCGGGGTATTTTATACTCGAGGCGACCGCAATAAAAATATTATTAAAAATTCTAAATTTCTAAATAAATACATAAATTTATAAAAATGTTAATATTTTTTAAAATTTATAGAAAATATATAAAAATAAATTATTTTGTTAGATGGTATATATTTTTATTTAAATTTTTTATTAATATTTAATAATTTTAAAAAATATTTAATAATTTGTTAAACTATTTAATGATTTAGTAAAATGATTAGCATTTCACCAAATTTATATTAAAATACATACATATACTACATGTGTTTTCGAACAAGCAACTTTATAAACAACTAAATGGTTCAAAATCTAACTCCGGTTTAATATTTGTAGAATATTGGTAATCCAAGTATGGAGTGAGGTTTGAATATTTTCTAGAGAGAAAGAGTTAGAGAGAGAAATGAGAGAAAATGTGTGAAATATTATCAGATATCCGGTGTTAGGGTTTTTGGCTTGCTTTTTGTTTTGATAATCTGTGGCTTATAAGTTCATTGTTGGGTCTTATTTACTGTTGTTTTTGCTAATTGTTTACTCCCCACAAGTCAATTTCTTGTGGGGTAGCTTTTGCCCAAAAAGAAAACAAAATAAATAAATAAATGAAGATTAAAAACATTGGCCTCGTTTCGAACCCATGAGCCCTCGCTGGGGGAGTTGTGTTCTTACCAGTGTGCCAAGTTTTTATTTCGGTAACTCTTTTGCTTGTTTTATTCTTCTATCATTCTAGCTTTCTTTAGACAATAATAAGCCGTAGCTTATTATTGCTCTTTCAGCTTATTTTGTTCATCTTTTTCCTATCTTATATTTTTCCCTCATTTTAGATCACTTAATAGATTTTCTGAGAATTTTTTAGATTTTTCCACATAAGTTTACTATTTTTTATCATGTATTTAATTTCTGTTTTTGTAAAATCACTTAAAAATAGTAAAAATGTTTTTCATTTTTAGAAAAGATAATTTTTAGGTTTTAATTGATATATTTTAGGTATACAATTGATAAAGTCTTGGTTTAAACTTTTTCTTAATTATTTTTATTTTTATGTTTCTAAAACTTTAAAAATTAATAATAATTGTTAAGTTTTTACAAAGTTTTGTTAATTTTTCATTTATAATTACATATTTTAGAATTTATTTGCAATTTTTTAGAATATTTTAATTTTTATCTATTTTTACGTCTCGATTCGCGCGTAACGCATTTCGTCTTAGTATCATTGTAGTGTAATCCGTCTTTCATTTTCTCATTTTGTCTCACCAAAAACGTAATTATTCCAAAAACGACTTTATTAGGCTAAATACTCATACCTCCTTGGAGAACGAACTTAATGGTCGGTATATACGTTTCCTAACGTATTTACTTAATACTTACCATTTGTTGCTTTTCCTAAGACTAAGCATACATCTAAAATACTCCTCATCATATACCAGTCTATAGCTCCTAAAAACCTAAGATGTATCCAGCATGCCCGGGTGTTTTGCTTTATATAATCTCAAAAGATAATTCAAAGGTGGTAGGGGGCATTTTGCTTACGTTACGTGTTTGTTTAAATCTGTATGATCTTATATTTGTTTGTTTATGTAAGTGTTTGTTAAACCTGTGAAGAGTCGCCATAGTATAAGGTGCATGTGTGCATTTTTTATTTCTATGCTTTACGACTTTATTTTTTAATGGGTAATATTAGGCCTATTTAGATACAAATTTAACATAAACATCTTTATATACAGGTAGACATATGTATTTCTGAAGATTGGTACTACTTTGCAAGTTGGCTCACTTGGATGATCTAATTGAAAACTACACTAAAAGAGATGAAGCTTGTGTAGAAAGTTTAGGTGGTGCTGAAATTAGAAAGAAAGATATACAACTTATATTAAAAGTGGAGAGTGCTACATTCTAAATTTGTTTAAGTAGAAATAAGTTCAATAATAGAATATTTATTTTTAGTTGGTTAAATGGACATGTATTAACACTTCTGCACATTAATTCATTTGTATAATGGAATGTTAAAAAGTTATATTATTCGCAAAATTTGAAATTATTTAAAAATAAAAGAAACTTTCACCAAGACTGGTTCTTATATATTAACTACTCTCTTTACTTTATAAAGAGGCATGTAGACACTAGAGAATGACACTAGTTTTTACTAGTAAACCGGTGTTGACGCTTCTAATAGAGACATGTTGCGTAACAGGTTTTCATATGTTTCGATCATGGAGATACCCCCTTTTGAAACTAGTTCAAAAACAACTCTTTATGGGCTATTTTGACCAGTTTTTATGAGTTTTTTTTGTAGTAGTGCGTGTATAACGTACAAAAAATCACATATAATAAGATTTTAATCCTGGAGACATTAAACATATACCCTAAACTCTATCGAAAATAAACCTTTGCATGAAATCTTAAGCCACTTTTTAAAAATTAAAATTGGACTCCACCCTTAGAATCCCGCGAACTACCGAATTATTAGTAGTTTTTCAAAACCTAAACGGACCAGTATATAACACCACGCCTTCCGAAGTTGCTTCAACTGTTTTATCCCGTGAACACGGTGGATTTTTTCCAAAAAACAAATCGGGTGTTTGTAGGACAACTTCTATTCGGATGGGTCAAATATGTCATTTTTGCTTTATTAAAAGGTGTAGTTATCCATGTGATCTTACGAGAAATTAAAACTTTAACCACATGATTATTACTTTTCTTTCATACAACAATGACAAAAAGTTCCAAGACAGTTTGAATATGCTATGGAGCCTCCAATTGGTCGATGAGCTAAGCATGCGTCATCACAAGCAGATTTTTTGCAACGTTGTGGATCAAAGTCATACATGTAAGATTTATAATCATGTCTTGAAAGGCAAACAAAATATTAAAAAATTTAAAATAAATAGTTGAATTTGTAAAAGTGTATCTTTCACTATTCGAGTATACATTCTCTTAAAAAAATAATAATTGATAAACATAAAAATTTATGAATGTAATATCAATAGTAGAACAAAACTCTTTATCTGGAATAGCAATCCCGTTCACAAATCCTGTAAATAACACGTAAAAAACAAACAAACACATCATATTTTTCTTCATTACTAACAAATATTAGAAATATCACCAAATCTTTTCGAGTTATGTTTGTGCAGGTGATTATCATATTTATAGTCAATTCTTCTTATAAATTACAATAAATGGACATTTAGGTTATTTACTCTCACCCTTAAATAATTATAACGCTATATAATTAATATATAGGGAAAATTTTACTTTTGCACCCAAGGCAAAGGTTATTTCCCTTTTTTTACACCCCGACTTAGTATTTTCTCTAAATATCCTAACGCGACCGAGGCATCTAAGGCATCCGAATCAACATGTGCGATAGTGTGACACGTGCAAAAATCAAGTACGATTCTATTCAACATGTGTTGTATTAGAGTTGGAGGCGGCTCATATTTATACACGTTGCGACCTCAATAAAAAATTATTTTTCAAGACGACCGGGGTATTTTATACTCGAGGCGACCGCAATAAGAATAATATTAAAAATTCTAAATTTATAAATAAATACATAAATTTATAAAAATTTTTAATATATTTTAAAATTTATAGAAAATATATAAAAATAGATAAATTTATTAAAAGGTATATATTTTTATTTAAATTTTTTATTAATATTAAATAATTTTTAAAAATATTTAATAATTTATTAAACTATTTAATAATTTAGTAAAATGATTAGCATTTCACCAAATTTGTACTAAAATACATACATATACTACATGTGTTTTCGAACATGTAGAACAATGATAATCTTGTGAAACAAGGGGGTTGATGTTTTTCTAGAGAGAGAAAGTTAGAGAGAGAAATGGAAGAAAACACATATATTAAAATGAGAGAATAAAACAACCAACACCTCTTTCCATGGTGGAAAGAGGTTTAAATACCCCAAGTCCTTAAAGGACTTGGGCTTCCGGCCCATGAACATGCTCATGGGTCGGGCTATGTAATAAATACTACTTAACTTAACTACGAGCCTATAACTACATGGTTGGAGTGACCGAGACTTTCTAAATGCGTAAAACGTATTTCCAACAATCTCCCCCAAAGGGAGGTCACTCCAAGTTTACAAAGTCCTAATCTAGCATGTTAGATTCTGTTCTTGAGCTCGTAGTCTTCTTTTCTTTCTTTTTCTTTTCTTTTGTGAATATGTATTGAATGATATCAGCCTTTTTTGCTTGAAACATGTTCTTTTGGCCTTTCACGTGCGATCTTTGCCTTTCTTGTGAATTTGCCTTCTCGTGACTCCATGTTCCACACACTTATGTCTTTTTGTTGAATTCTCGAAAGTTTCAGAGTTTGGTACAGCGGAAGACTTTATCTTGTACTTTCTTGAATTTTTGTTAAACTTTGATGCAGAAAGACATAAGCATGTGAGAACGACTTCTACAGGTACACCGCAACACCACCGTCTTCACTGGTACTCAGCAACGCCACCGTCTTCAACAGCAACGCCTCCGTCTTTGACAGGTACACAGCAACGACACGAATAAAATGGCTTTGAACATTTTATTCTAATTCGGTAGCATTTTACCTCCGGTCGGTGAAGACCGTTGGACGATATTAGATATCGTACCCGTGACGGATAGTTTCAATTAAGTAACTTCCTGACAGGATTTCGCGGGTAAACCCGTTCTCTTTATTCGACCGTCCAAAGCTGACTGCGAACATAAAGAGTGAATCACTTGGATAATTTATCCTTGTGATTAGAAGCCGTCAATTCATGAAACCTGGAACAAGTGAATCTCAATTAAGATTTTCACCATCGTTGCTTTCCAGTTGTCACGAGCTTAATTCATAAAGAATCTTGCACGTCACCTACCAAGTGCTGTTTGATGTTGACACTAGAAGGATTTCCACTCGTCACTGTGGTCAATAAAGAGTCACTCTGAGTGTTCTGGCAAGATCATATGATAATGCGAAGAGGCCTGGAACGAGTTTAAGTTCAATTAAGAATTAAACCACTGTTACCTTCCAGTTTTTTACAAGATTGATTCTAAAAGAACCGCACGTGTAACCTACCATGAACTTGTTTGATGTTGGCTCAAGCAGGATTTCCATCTTCATTGTAATACTTACGTATTACTCGGATGTTCTGGCAATATTACAGGAATATTGCGTAGGACTCATGAAAATCTCTTACTTTTCACAGTGTGTGAGAAAGCAAGGAATAAATGAAAAGTGTCCTAATGAGACTTTTGATGATCTCTTGGCTCTAGACTCGATTGTGCGTTTTGATTTAGTGAGCGATGGCTGGAGAGGAGTGCCACATTTTCAATACCAGTCTATTCGGAGTGAATAAACCAGTAGATAACGTGTTGATCTCCGTGTGATTAAAACAAATACCTTTTGAGAGATATTTGAGTTAGCTGGGAAGGGTTGTGCATTGCATCACTGGGTCCATGATGTCTTTCTTCAATACCGAGAATCATTAGCAAAAATGACCTCAATAGCATATGTATTGACCCGGTTTCTGCCTAAAGTTGTAAGGAGGGCTTCTTTCTTTACACCCTTTATCTTTACAATTCTTTTTCATTCTTCAACCCCTTCAATGCTTACCAATACGTCATCACTAGCACCTTGTTGTGATTGTTCCAGTGCTAGCTTAAGTACTTGGTCGGCATTCAGCTACGTTCACATTCTTTCTCCATCTTTCCTAGGACTTCTAATTCTATCTAGGGAATTGTCCTTGGGAAGATTCCATCGGCTCTGATGAATCATTGGACTAAACCTATTCCTACCACCCTTTTGTCACCACATCCGTCGTGAATTAAGCGTGTTTTGGGAAGGAATTGCCACCATGAAAAATCATTGAAAATCACCTAAGGTACTTGCGATATTGAAATCAAAAGTTTTGTACCTTAGGTGTTTTGTTTATCAAAAACGCTCCCCCTTAACACGTGCTTTACACATATTGGGTTATCGTTAAGTCTTTTTCATCTTTTAGCCAAGTATCACTTAAGTCTCCTTAATCCCATTTTCTCCCCTTATCCAAAATGTTAACCATTAATATTTGGGATATTGAATGGATTAACCGGTCGTTGGGTAAAAATGAAATTGATGTTTGGCCATAGAACATGTCAATGCTCCCCCTTAATTAAATAAGGGATAGTTGTAGTGCTTTAGTATGATATATTTTGAAAGATTTAGAATCTCGTGAGAAATTCTTGAAAAATTATCATACCTTAACACTACAACAAGCCACAAAAGCTGATAAAGTAAAAAGATAACATATTCACAATAATGTACATATGGAGTTGACCTGTAATGAGACGAACCAAAATTAATTGGTTCGTTCCGTGAGCCGATGGTGAGCTCCATATGGTCGTCCACCGACGAATCGTTCTATGCTTCGTAGCAACCGGCGCTTCCTTAGCACTTCCTCAATCTTCCTGATTGCATACGAAGATCCTTTTCGGCACTGGGTTGTCCAGGTGTATGTGACTGCCGGAAGAGGTAAGTTGGAGTTGAGAACGGACAAATCATCTCGAACATTCTTTAGCGTTCCATTACTGAATTTGTGCAGTTCTGAGAATCGCATGTATTGCATGACGCCAGTCTGATTCGGATAAAAGATTCCTGCTTCCGGCTTGGTAGTCCCCATGTAGACCTTCTTGTCTTTGTGGAAGTTACTAAGTGGAGTCGTATGGGGACGTTGCAGGTTTAGCTTCTTTTGATAGCTTTCTACCCCAAGTTGAAAATCTTCCACCCGGTGTTGAATGACAATTTTCCTGGCATATTGATGAAAGTTTGAACTCAAGGCTATGACAATATCAGGTGATAGATGGTCAACTTTCTCTTGAGCCAAAAGCAGCAATAGATCTTCTATGTCTTCAAGTTGAAGGTACTGGAGATCACTTTCGTCAATGCGGAATTCTTTCTCATCGGTACGTTTGAGCAAGATTACATTTAAGTAATCGTAACCGAAAACCGTCTGAGTAGTTGCCCCAAGGATACTTTTGATTCTGTGAGATGAGACGATAGAAGCACCTCTCTTAGGACGATGGAAGTGATTATAGGCTAACTTCTTCTTTTTGTCCCAGTGAGATATGCCAAGTGAAGCATAGGTGTCATAAAATTTTAGCAGCTTCTTTCTCCAGATTGAGTCAGGCACTTTGTCTTCTATCCAAGGAACATTCTCCAAATTGACAGCCTTGAGCATTGTTAGTGATGTGGCATACTTCTTTGCTCCATTCTCAAGGTATTCAAGATCGTGAGAGACAAAATACTCGATAGGGATAGTGGCAGAACTAGCGATGACCGTTGGTGTAAGAGGTTGCAATACGGGAGTTTGAATTCCTGTAGTTGTCGCTCTCATTGCTTTGGTAAGCTCATTCAGGTGATATTCTGCTTCATTATGGGTGATCTTTAAGGTATCAAAGAAGTCCACATTTGCAGCTGCCATTTTGATCAGATCCGGGGTCATCGTTGGTTTCCCATGAGAGTACCTTAGAAAAGCCGAGAAGTCGATAGGGTTGTTGAGGAATTGAGTCATCTCCATTACAGTTGCAGTTTCAAATGGATGATGTGGTGCTGCGTTTGTTAGCCAAAGTTGTTCTTGTATCGTATCATCTATGATAAGAGACTCAGCAAATGTCGGTTCTGGAACATTTAAGTCTTCAACTTCCATGTCATCATCATGCTGAGCTGTAGAGGATGTGGAAGGTTGAGTTTGCGTCACCGGTATATCATCGTGATGTTCTTCTTCAAGCATTGTGTCTGTCGGTTCTTCTGCTTGCATGTATTCTACAGTCTCAATATGAGAATCAGTAGTGAATTCTGGTGCAGTAGATATACCTGAAGCAGCCTGCTGAGTTTCTGATACTGTTGTCTCCAGTGGCTTATCTGTGGTGTCAGCAACCGTTTCTGCAATGTCCTCGAAACCTTTCTCGGTGGCCGTTTCATTATCATCCTTGTTTGTCTCGTCGGCATTTGTACCAGTGTTGTCATTCTTATCACCCTTGCTGACTTCATTACCCTTGTCATTATCGTCATCGTCATCCTGACCATCATCTGTATCCTCGTCCTCGTCCTTATCGTCATCAACATTCTTATCCTTTCCTTGTTCATCCTCTTCATCCTCCTTATCTCCTTCCTTATCCTTATCCTCATTCTCATCATCCTTTTCACCATGTTCCTCGTCATCTTCCTCTTCTAACACATTCTCATCATCAGACTCAGAGTCGGTAGTGTCTGCAGGATTCTCTTCATCAATTGCGTAGTTGAGATATTGCAGAACTTTGCGTTTGTATTTTGATTTATGAGCTCCCAAGTCTAGCAGACGTTTCTGAAGCAATGTCATGATTTGAAGAGTAGATAGACCATTACCGACCAGATGTGGTAATTGTTGATCAACATAAGACTTGACTTCTCGTTGAATGATCGCGGTCATCTGCTCGTCAATTGACCCGAGAAAAGCAGCGTTTTCTTTATCCCGAGTTTTCTTCTCTTTACGAAATGCTTTATGTTGTTCTTTGAGCTTTGACACTTTGTCTGATAGTTTTTGAAGAATGGGCTCATCAGGATGCGGTTCCTTTGGAGGAGTAGCAAACCTTTCTGTCAACGTAGCTATTTGGGTAGCTTGAGCCTCTAGCTGTTGTTGAAGAGACAGGATCAACGGATCATTGATTGTGAGAAAAGGATTTGATGTAGATGAAGCTTGTGGTTCTGTTGGTGGAGGTGTAACCAAAACCGTTAAAGTGGTCGTGGATGATACTGGTTGTACCGGGATAGGTGATGATGTCGATGCAGTGGTTAGGACGGTGGTTAATACAGGTTGTTCAACTGTAGATGCCGGTGTAGATTCCGTGGTAATGGTGGTGGTTGATACTTGTTGTTCAACAGTTGCGGGTGTGATGGTGGTGGTTGGGACCTCACTGATAATTGGGGTTGAAAGTAGGGAAGTGTTGGTCGATGTAATAGTGGTTATAGGGACATCCACCATTTGTTCGTTTGTTGACGGATCAGTGTTGGTGACCTCAACACCCTCCCCTTCGAAATTAAGATATTTCAACACATCATCAGAATTTGAAGTAGACTTACTTTGAAGTTGTGTGTCTGGAATGAAAGTTGCATGAGCATCTTCATTTAGTACCATGTGAGTCGGTTCAGGCAGAGATGTGGTGATATTTGCATCCCGATACATCATACTTGTATCTGTGTCAGCACTGCTCTCACGTTCTTCACTTGGTTCCCGACTTTCAAGTTGAAAGGTATCAGTATCTTCATACTCAGCTTCATAAGTATCTTCTTCGTCGAAGAATTCCGTATCATCATCAGGATTACCAAAATCTTCTAAGTCATCAAATACCCTTGAGCCTGATCCACCAAAGGCTTCCTGTCGACTTTGTTGAAGAATAATACGAAGTCTTTTTTCTTCAGAAAGTTGTTGTTGAACAGGATCATTTTGAGCAACACTTGCCTCTTTGCCTTTAGCTTTCCTTGCTTTCTTAGTCCTGCGGAGTGGTACTTCTTCTTCTTGTTCATCTTCAGTGTGGATCAGCTCATCTTCATCATCTTCATCAACAATTTGCATTTTTCCTGAGCGTTTATCTTTAGGAGCAGCTGGTTGACGCTGTGACACTCGTTTCTTGCGTTTACCTTTTTGTTTCTCTGATGGTGGTAAATTTGCCCGCTTGAATTGTGCGTCGATGTCACGAAGCATTTCTTGGTATTTATCACTCTCCTTGATTCCATCATTAATCATCGTGTAAGGTACTAGTGCAGGAAGTAATGCATACTTTGTGGAATTTGTGTCTGCATTCATTGAGAGAATCACATAATCATCATCTTTCGTGTGATAAAAGAACTTCCCGCGAGTGTCAATGGTTGGATCATTCTTCATAAAATAGTGGATAATGAGCTTGGTGAATCTCGGGAATGGGAGATGCACGGATTTCTTCTTCGTTCCAGTAATTTGATAGCAAAATTCTTGCCAGAGAAGAAGTGCATAATCGACTTTTGATGCAGTATACAATCCCCAAAATAAGTGAGCCTGTGGTGGTCTCATTGCATCGGTTCCCCTAGTTTTACCAGTGAGACACTTGACGATGATGGTGATAATTGCTTTCCAGGGTTGCCCTATGTGTGAAGTGTTAAATTGTGATGGACTGTTAATTTCACCCTCATAATTCATGGCGCGAATAACTCGAAGCACTTCATCATTCTTTGGGTTAGGCACAAATTGTTCTCCTTGTGCCAACCTAGGGAGCTTAAACAATTTCCTAAAAATGCTCAAGTTGAGTACCCTTGGTGTTTTGTTCAGTTCGAAAGATATGATCTTGTTATCGAAAGATGCAGTATTCCAGAATTCATGGATGTAGACTTCGGGGACAGATGCAGTACGTCTGAGTGTGTCGCTGATGGGTGATATGTCTAGGATATCCGTGGCAATTTTGAAAGCAGGTAAAAGCGGATCAAAATCATCTTGCAACCTAGTGTTGTTCTCGGCATATGGGAGCCTATGACTTAGTGGGACAAGTTCAAGATCACGGATTCGTTGTTCTTCCTCGGTGATTGACATTTTCCTGCTTTGATGACATATTCACAAATGATATATACAACATATGTAGATATATTCAATCAATGCCAATTTTAAACACAGAAAAAATATCATTACACTTATTACCACAACATTCACACATACATCAGATGAACAAGGTCTTTACATATAGCAATGCACTTAGGAAAATAGCATGAATGCCAGTGATAATTTTATTCTAAGGAGATACCGTCCTAGCCTTAGTTCTTACAATATTTGGATTTCTTGGTGGTCATGACCAAAACCTCAACAGGTTTTGGGTTGATTTCAACCAAAACTTCAGTGGGTTTTGATTTAGTTTCAACCACTACCTCAGTAGGTTTGGGTTTGATGTCTACTAACACCTCAGTAGGTCTTGGTTTGATTTCAACCAAAACTTCAGTGGGTTTTGATTTAGTTTCAACCACTACGTCAGGAATTGTAGGATTACCCTCAATCCAAATGATAGTGGGCTTGAACAAAGATGAAGCTTTGTCTGCCATGGCTTGGAAACATAAACCCAAGATATTGAGTAAGTAATTTGTATCTCTTTTGTTTACATCAGAATCAACTTATTAACTAAGATGAACTTTTGTAATAAGAAACCGTTCAAGTATTCTTATGAGATAAAAATTGGCTTATTTCAACAACACTTGGTTTCGTTTAAATGGCCCTAAAGAACTTAAAGCTAAAGAAGGATTAGTGCAATCTAGGCAGAACTCATGGTATATCCTAAGGCAATAGCATAAGAATAAGAGACCAAATTCCATCGCAATGTAGCAACCTATCAGAATCCTAGCCATACCATCGCAATGAAACAATCATCGTAATCCTAATGAAATCCTATCGCAATATCTAAGGCTATCGCAATATGTGCATTTCCATCGGAATAACTGAATAATCATCGCAATATACCCTATCGCAATACATAGTGCGAAACCATCGCAATGATACATCGGAATGTGCCATCGCAACATTCCATCGCAATGAATCAACGAAAGTCCATCGCAATGAGCCTGTCGCAACGAACCATCGGAATGATTCGTCGCAACAACCCATCGCAATAGAACCATCGCAATGACTCATCGCAATGAGTATCGCAGTGAGTCATCGTAATAACTCATCGCAATAGCCCATCGCAACGAATCATCAAAATGACTCATCACAATGATGTCATCGCAAAGCAGTATCGCAATCTACATCGAAATCCGTGACTGGGATTCGATCTCATGTTTGACTTCACGATCTGGAGTTTTAGGCAGCGTTTTACGCGATTCTGAACAAAACCATTGTGTAAAAAGGTATCCTTAACAAATCCCAGCACTAAAACTACATGTTCATCGCAAAAATTACAACCCTAAATCGAAAGATTTGAGACAGTAGTTTCTATGTTTGATTGATGATGAAACAAGTTTGACGAATGTTAATAAGCAATAGATTTACCTAGATAATGAAGCACTTAATCAGTCTTGAATCAAGTTAAAGCTTTTGAGATCCTTAACAATGGCAGAGAGAGAACTGTGTTTTGTGTGTGTTTGAAATGCGACGGGAAGGAGAGATAGGGGGGGGGGTTGTTGTTGACTTGGTCAAAGTTAATTCAAGCCCCTCCCATTATTGCCAAATTGCAAAACGAGTCCCCCTATTTTGTAAGTGAAAGTGCAAGTTATCTTGGCACATAAGAAACTTATTCCCAATCATAAACACAAATACTATTCGCCAAAATGTTAATGACCTATCCAGATTATACTTAATTCACACATAGCACACATAGCGTAACTGAAGATGATGGGTAGCTAATATTTTCTGAGTAACCTGTTGAACGACCAAAATTTGTTAACTTTAAAGAATTAATATTTGCTCCCCCTTAATCCCTGACCCGTTTTCTAATTAAAGAGCTGTAATCAAAGATATTAGGGACACAACTATTAATGAGGACATTTGCCGATTAAGTGATTGTATAGAACGATTCTGGTGGAAATAAGATTTCTCTTATTTAAACAAGATAAGTGCACTGAAACGTACACGAATTTGTGTTAGACCAAGTTATTAAGTAAACTTGGCCCCTTACAAGGTTTTAAAGTAAAAACCTTGCCCGAGAAACTTAATTCCCGTTGTGAGCCAACGTTTTCAAAAGAAATACGTGACTTTAATATGAAAAGCGGGTTGCAGTCAGAAATAACTACAAGCCATAATGGGCATGTTTTAAAACTTGTACAACTTTTATACGGACTCTATTTATGGCGCCGTGTCAATAGTAATCGACATTTCTAAAGCCGTAAATATTACCGTACTAAAAGACATGCCCGAATTGAACAGAAAAAAAATATTTTTGGGTTTTCTTGATTTTATATTTTTTATGGATTTTCTTGGTTTTATATTTTTTATGGTTTTTCTTGGTTTTATATTTTTGTATTTTGCTTTTGATGGTTTAAGTATGTACTATAATATACAAGATCACGATTAAAAGGATACTCGAGAATAGTTTACCAGTACTATTCTTCAGACTCTTCTGCCAACTCTTTGAGTGTCGCTGGTGAAAATGATTTCATGCCTAGCTTTTCGATCAAAAACTCGATGCGTGCTCGATCTAAGGCCTTTGTGAATATGTCTGCCAGCTGATACTCAGTGTTGACGAAGTATAGTTCGATCACTCCATTTTCCACTTGCTCCTTGATGAAATGGTAGCGGATGTCAATGTGCTTTGCTCGAGAGTGTTGAACATAGTTGCAGCATAGAGCGATTGCGCTTTTGTTATCACAGTACATCGGGATTTTGTTGAAACCAAGGCCGTAGTCAGTCAATTGTGATCTCATCCAAAGAACTTGAGCACAGCAACCGGACATAGCTATGTATTCAGCCTCCGTACTTGATATCGCAGCGCTTTTCTGCCTTTTTGATGCCCAACTGATAAGTCTATCTCCAAGGAGTTGCACACTGCCAGAAGTGCTACGTCTTGTATCTTGACACCCGGCATAATCTGCATCTGCATATGAAATTAATGCAATAGAAGAATCCTTCGGATACCACAGACCACGATTAAGTGTTCCTTTTAGATACCGAAAGATCCTTTTCACAACATGTAAGTGCTTTTCGGTAGGCCGAGCCTGATACCGGGCACACATGCCTATAGCAAATTGCAAATCAGGCCTGCTAGCAGTCAGATAGAGAAGGGTGTCGATCATTCCACGGTAAAGTTTAGGATCGACAGCTATCCCTTCCTTATCTTCATCTAACTTGGATCGCTCCACCATTGGAGTATCCACGGGGTCACAGTTTTCAAAGTGATATTTCTTTAAGGATTCAAGAGCAAATTTGGATTGATTAATAAAGATGCCTCTGGGATTCTAAGAAATTTGCAACCCTAGAAAAAATGAAATTTTGCCCATCATTGACATCTTAAAGCGTGTGGACATAATTTTCTCAAAACGGTCAGACAAACGTTGATTAGTAGCAGCAAATATTATATCATCAACATAAATTTGTACCAGTATCATGTCGTTGTCCTCCTTGAGAATGAATAATGTGGGGTCCACTTTGCCTTTGGAGAAGCCTTTGGAGATGAGATACGTCGATAAGAGATCATACCACGCGCGTGGAGCCTGTTTCAACCCGTAAAGAGCCTTCTTGAGCTTGTACACATGATTAGGATACTCTGAATTGACGAATCCATTCGGCTGGCTTACATAGACATCTTCCCTTAATTCACCATTAAGAAATGCCGTCTTAACATCCATTTGGTAGACGATCATATTCATGTGAGCAGCATAAGCAAGGAATAGTCTAATTGCCTCCAATCGTGCAACAGGAGCAAAGGATTCTTCAAAATCGATACCCAAAGCTTGTTTGTAACCTCTAGCGACCAATCTAGCTTTGTTTTTCAGCACACTACCTAACTCATCAAGCTTAACCTTGTATACCCACAACAGTGTTAAGATTTCCACGTTGCTGGGTAACGGAACTAATTCCCACACTTCAAGACGTTGGAATTCATTGAGTTCCTCTTGCATTGCTTCAATCCATGATGATTTGGTCATGGCTTGTTGCCAGTTTTTAGGTTCAGTGTCTGACAGAAATGCATCAAAATAGCAATATAATGCATGTTCTTGGAGTTGATGACGTGTTAAGACTGGTCGATCGATGTCACCAATAATATTTCGGATTGGGTGATCCTTTGTCCATTTAGTGTTGTGAGTTTCAATCCTTGGTGGACGGGAGTGAACGATTGCAGGAGCTTCCTCTGAAGTAGACGTACCCGTAGGGTCATCAGGTATGTGTAAACCAAAGAAAGGAAGCTCTTGTAAGTGAGCGTATTCCAGATCGTGATCATATAATTCCTCTTCAACATCATTAGGAACGAGTGGGGGTGATGATTCAGGTGTTGTTTGAGAATTGGTAGGGGATGGTACATCTTGATCAAGAGTGACAGTAGTTGCCTCGGATTCATTTCCATTATCTTGAGCAACAACTACGGGAATCGGAGCCACTGCTACGGGTACTGAAGAATCATTACTCTGTGGATCAAAGAATTCATCAAACATAGGTTGAAATAACTTATCCCACTCGGACCTTGTTGGTGGTATGAATGATGGAGAAGTAGGGTTGTTGGGAAGTAAGCCGGAACTGATTGTACCGGTTCCCATCTCGTGTAAAGCGGGTTCAGAGCTGTGTTGCTCAGAAGCCATTGCTGTCAGCTCATCAAAATCGACATCCAAAGTTTCTACAATCTTGCCAAGACGACGGTTATAAATCCGGTAAGCCTTCTTTGCAGGTGAATAGCCAATGAAAATTCCAATATCAGCCTTCGGTTGAAGTTTTCCCAGATTTTCACTATTTGTATTTGGATAGCAAAGTGCACCAAACACATGAAGAAAGGAAATATCGGGTTTATGTCCATGAAGAAGCTCATATGGAGTTTTACCATGACGTTTGCGAATGATTGATCGGTTTTGGGTATAACATGCGGTTGCCACTGCTTCTGCCCATAAGAATAAGGGAGCATTCGCATAAATTAACATAGTTCTAGCAGCTTCCATCAGTGTACGGTTACGTCTTTCAACGACACCATTTTGTTGTGGAGTGCGAGCCACAGATGTTTCATGAGAAATACCAACCTTTTCGTAATACGTTCGAAGAGTCTGATTAACGAACTCAGTGCCGTTATCAGTCCGAATGCGGCGAACAGTAGCATTCCGACGGACTTGGATCATTTTTAAGAAGGTGATGATACATTCTGGTGCTTGATCCTTAGATGCTAAAAACTTTACCCATGTAAACCTTGAGAAATCATCCACTATGACGAGGATGTATTTTCTACCACTCACACTAGCTGTACGCATTGGCCCACAAAGATCCATGTGCAAAAGATACAGTGGTTCTTGGTTGGTGTCTTCTGCTTTAGGTTTGTAAGATTTCTTGGTGCTTTTCCCCAATGAACATGCGGAACATAAATGATCCTTGTCGAACTTAAGTTTCGGAAGACCACGAACAAGTTCGTTTCTAGCCAAATGGTTAATAGCATCAAAGTTAAGATGAGATAACCGACGATGCCACAACCATGACTTGGTCTTAGATGCTTTGGAGAGTAAGCAAACAGGAGAGGCGGCCATCATGTTTTGAATAGACAAAGTATATAGATTATCCCCTCGAGAACCCTTTAACAAATCATTTCCTGCAAGATCGCGAATGAAGCAAGTATGTTGTCGAAAGGCCACTTCAAGGTTAGAATCGCAGAATTGTCCTACTGAAAATAGATTGTGACCAAGTCCCTCTACATAGTAGACCCTTGAAATCGTGACATTCCCAATTTGATATTCACCATAACCCATAATCTTTGCAATATGGTCGTTGCCGAATTTTACCGTTCCTAGAAACTTGCTGACGAAATTTTTGAGCATCGAGCGGTCTCCAGTCATATGTTTGGAGCACCCCGAGTCCAAATACCAAAGAATAATTTGGACGACCTGAAAATTTTACCAAACATAGACGATGTATCGGATTCTAATTGTTCTTCTGAGTTAGCAGGTACATATATAGTTATCTTAGATTTGCTATCAGACAAAACTTTAGGTTTCCAGATTTTCTTACTAGTGATTGGCTTAGATTCTAGTTGTCTAGTATTCTGAGGTACTTTGTGACTGGGGACATTACCACTGGTAGGCACATTAGTGGGGGCAGACCTAGTTAAAGGGCGCTTGTTCCTTTTCTTAGTGCTAGTGTTCCTATTTAAAGGACGCTCAGACCTAACTTCCGTGGATGTGATCCTAGTTAAAGGGCACGTAGTTCCATTTGCAGTAAAGGTCCTACCAGTGGGTTTCCATTGCCACCCAACTTGAGTAAATTTCTTACCTGTTGGCTTCCAATCAATATTGTTCTTAATAGCATGCATTTCATTCACGTGATCAATAAGGCATAAATCATGATGCTTAGAAAACATACATTCGTTACAATTCCAACATTTAGCATTAGAATTCACACTTTGCTTAGGTTTCCACTCATAAAAAGGACCTTTTGTCTTAGCTACATGATTCTTTTTATTTAAAACTGAAACAACGTTCCTAGGGTGCACTTCTACTTTCTTCTTCTCAGTCCTATTAGTGGAAGGCTTGATCCTATCTTTCTTTCCTCGAGATCCTTTAGCCTTAGTGGACACTTTTACTCCTGTAGAAGCCAAGGGAACATTAGTGACAGATTTTAAAGGTGCCTTGCTTGATAGTGTCAATGACGGTTTTGCTCCTGGAGTCTTATTGAATGGAGTGACAGCAATGGGCTTATTATTAAGTAGTGCAGAACCTGGTGTACCTATGTATTGCAAATATGCTAGGCAATATTGAACTCGCTTAACATATTCATGAGCCGAATAATAGTCGCTACTTGAGGGATCTAAGGCATACAGATCGTCTAAAATATCCCTAAGAAGATCGACATGCTTAATGGCATTCCTCATATAATCATCATAGGTAACCTGGTTTCTCTTGTGAAGTGGATTCTTATAAAGCACTACTGACTTGGTTGTTGGAGCACTAGTGGACGGTGCAGAGTCAGTAGCTAAGTTATCAACAACTTCTTGTCGGGTGACAAGAAGTGTCTCCTTTAACTCGGCCAAAACCATGTTTTTATCTATGAGCTAAATTTTTAGGTCAGAGGTTTCCTCACATTTCTTGTTCAGTTTGTCAATTAAAGACTGTCGCTCTGTCGCATTAAACGCGATGTGTTCTTCTATTGAACCAGAAATTTGTGAGTCTCCCTGCCTTACTTGTTCACGCTCTCCTAGTATAGAATTAATTCTTGTTTCTAGGACATGATTGTTAGCCTCTGCAGCCTCTAGTTCCGTTTTTGTTTCTACTAATTCTCTCTTAAGTCTCATCATTTCATCTTCTAAATTTTGAACCATCTAAATCATCTTGTCACTTGTCTCAACGGAGTTTCCACCTTCATTTAGTTTTGAAAGAGTTTCATTTATAGATTGATTCTCAATTTCAAGAGATATAGAATGTTGTTGAAGCTCGTTAAAACTTTTCGAAAGTGTATTATATGAATCCTGAAGCTTTAAAAATTCAGCGTTGGATTCATGACAAGAATGATTTTCTACAGTATTCACATGTTCAATATTATTCACAGATTTATGCACATCATCACAAATATTCACAGTAGATGAAATTTCACGAGTATATTGAGTAGTAACAACTTGCATCACTTCAAGAGACACCATATGTTCTAAAAAGCAGTCATATTCTGATAAAATCTTTTCCTTTTCAATTAAGTGTTGTTCATAAGCATCATCCATGTTATTGAAAACTTTTTGAACTTCACCAAGCTCAAATTGTAAATTACACACTAGATCATAGACTCCTTGTTTAATATGGTTCACAAACGGAACGATCGCTTCTTCAAACACCGATTTCATGTGTTCGAATGCCCATTCTCCAGCAGTTTGAGCCGTTGAAGTCGTACATTCCAAGATGACCTTGTCAAAATCGGTAAGGTATTGCCCAATCTCTTCAATACTGAGCCTTACCGTACTAACCGGGGGAAGATTCTTAGGAATTTCCTTTGGTTTGTCCGAGTTGACAAGTGTAGGAATTATACTAAGGCATTCTCTAGTCGGCATGAAAGTGGATGTTTGGAGAGTTTTCTTTTTCATATTGAAACGAGTTCTAAGATCTATTGTGGCATTTTTTGCATTCATTGAAGCATAATCATATTCAGGATATGTCAAAAGTAATTTTAACTGCTTTTCATCGTATGGTGATGAAGAATCACTTGAGAACACTATCGGGTCTAATGCCAAACCTAACTTTGTTGCATCATACAGTCGGGGGTTGTGGTTAAGTGCTTGCTTTGCATAACCCGGGTTAGGTGGTAAGTCTATGAGACGCGATAAGTTGAACTCTTTAAATGAAGCATGAAACAAGTGTACTAGATGTGAAGCGGCATATTGTTTTAAAAGCTTAAGTTCCGTTTCTTTTATTCTGTTAGACGTCTTAATTTCCATTTCAAGCTGTTTGGATTCCAGATTTCAAAATCTGTTTGAAGTTGTTGAAAATTAGTGACGACTGACTCTTTTTCTTTAAGCTCATTCGAAAGGTTTGCTCTTAAACTTTCAATTTCAAGCAGATTGTCCATTTGAACTTTCCTAAACCTATCAAATTCAGGATTGGTTAAGGTAGTGGACACAGGAGTCATTTCCAAGGTTTTAACCTTGTCTTTATGCAAAGCAAGCTCAGCAGATAAAGTCTGATTAGCATTAAGGGTTTCACGGACTGCAATATTCATTCTGCTAAGCAAAGATGCAGGGACCATAACCAAATCAGGTTGAGCAGACGAATTAATAGTCATAGGAGCTTCCGATTGTGGTTCACTCAAAATCTGAGGACTTGCAATGTTATTGCTATCATTGTTTGTCTCATCGATTGAATTACTAACCACCGGAGGCTCTTCCGAATACTCAGACATTTGCTCAACTTGATAAGGTACAATGCTAGTATTTGTAGCAGTATTTGGTACCTCAGCAATGGTGTCAGTCCCATAGAGTGAAAGATTTGCCATAAGAGCTGCTTTAGCGGTGTTAACATCATCACAATCCGAGTCATATGCATCCAAATCATCACATTGATAAGCGGCATTGTTGGTGATGACTGTTGTGGGATGATCAGTTTCCGCTACTCCTGGATCTGCAAGGAATGCCAATTCTTCTTCATCAAGCTCACGACCTTGGGCTTGAGCATTCACCAAGTAAATCTTTTCCTTAAACCAAGTGTCGTCCCTTCTCCTCTTAGGCTGCTTGCATTCTCGGGCCATGTGCCCTTCCCCTTTGCAGTTGTAGCAAATAACCACCTTTATTTTACCAGTGCTGTTGGCCCTTGTAGCAGTAGTATTGGATGAACGTGCACCAGCATTAGACGAATTTGATCTCCCTTGAAGTGGTTGCACCATGACCCTGCCGTCCTGAATTGTTGCCTGTTGTCGAGAGTTAGACGAGTTCCTTAACTGATTGTTAGTTGGTGTTGAACCTCGGTAACCTCTTTTGTTTAAAGTTTGACTTAAAAATGCAGACAACAGAGCTAGGACTTCAGTATGGCTATCTCCTTGTTTAAATTCAGGGACAGGGATGTCATCTTCACAGTATAATGCTGATGCTGGTTGAGCAACAAACTGATTGGTTGGAACACTTTCTTGATGTGAGTAATGATGTTGAGGAGCCTCGAGTTGTGGATAGGTACTAACAGGGTTGGTGGGAGGTTGATACGGTGAATACTGGTGTGAAGCTCCTTGTGATGATGATGTTGCTTGTTGGTGATAAGATGTTGGTGGCGGTGGCAGAATCGAGTACTGTGGAAAGCTTGGTGTTTGATACACAGGTTGATATGAAGATTTGTGTCCTACAGCAAGCTGAGAGTTGTGATATGATAGTGTAGGATGATTTGCCAATAATGCCATTGGTTCATGATAAGGTCCTTGAGAGATTCGGTTTTGGATCACATGCTTCTCATGTTGTTGTAAGAAAGCATATAGTTGATCTAAATTGGACTTGTGTAGATCACGAATCATTTTGACATCCGTCACATATTGACTCCATTCAGGGGGTAGTGTGTTCAAAAACTTGGTGTTTAACTGAAATTGTTCAATCCTTAGATTATAGACATTCATGTCATTCATCAGAGTAGTAAAACGCCAGTAAAAATCATGAAGAGTCTCCCCTGGAATGTATTGGAATCTATCAAACAAATCATATAATTGACATTCTCGTTCTTGCTTAGTGAGAGATGTCCCTTGTAGCAAAACCGCAAGTCGATCCCAAAGATTCTTAGCCACTTTATGTTCACTCACCATTCTGAAGATATCAGGTGGAAGGGCTTGAAGAATTGTTTGCACAGCCCTTTCATCGGCATCTGCAATGAGTTTGTTGGCATCGGTTAACTCATGATACTGCCTTGGCCTTGTCACATTGTTGACTGTAACCTCTCCCCAATCTAATGGACCTTTGTCAATTGATTCTAGCATAAGTCGACCACTTTGTTTGCCCATGATGTATGTTCTCATTCGACTTTGCCATGATTCAAATAAGTCTTTGATGAGCAAAGGCGGGCGAGTATCGGTACCCGAAATGATCGATATATCGGTGAGTGAAGTCATAGTTGGCATAAATGAATGTGAATTCATTTTTGTGATCCCTTGAATAAGATTATCAGAGATGATCGAACAATGAAATAAAGGTTATGAGTTTTTTGTGTTGTTAACTAAAAAGTATTGTTATCTTGTTGTAGTGTTAGCTTTTGAACGTTTCCAAATTAAATGCCAAATAGAAGAAAATCCACTAAGTATATAAAACCAGTTCTGTCGCAATGTTCTTTCTGTCGGAATACCTAGATCGGAAAGTCTCACTATCGGAATCAGCTCAGATCGTAATGATTTTAGATCGCAATGTAACCTTATGGCAATGATGATGGTATCGGAATGTTGCAGATCGCAATGCCTATCGCAATGATCTTAGATCGCAATACCTATCGCAATGATCTTAGATCGCAATACCTATCGCAATGATCTTAGATCGCAATACCTATCGCAATGATCTTAGATCGCAAAGTGGTTTGCAAAATTTGAGCAGAGTAACGACTTAACACACCTTCCTTATACCCGTCGGAATCTCAGATCGCAAAAGCTATCGGAATGATTCAGATCGGAATAAGTAACGAAAATCCAATGATCGCAAAGTAGTACCCTAACCCTTTCCGATGGTTAAGGTATTGCGATGGAGGCCAAAGTACCTTTTGTACTTTCCGATGGATGCGTCTGCTGAAATTTCGGAATGAAGAAAAACACACTTTCTTGCACTTTTGATCCAAGAAACCTGAAGTTTTAATGAAATCTAAGATACCAAGAACACGTTTAAGCCCAAATTCCTATGTTACACTACTTATCACTATGATCAAACAAAAAAATTTGGAAGTTTCGGCCAAAAAGGTAGTTTATGATCTACGAATGTAAAACCACAACTCAACACAAAGAACAAGCCTTTATCTCATCCCATGCTCTTGATACCAATTGTAGAACAATGATAATCTTGTGAAACAAGGGGGTTGATGTTTTTCTAGAGAGAGAAAGTTAGAGAGAGAAATGGAAGAAAACACATATATTAAAATGAGAGAATAAAACAACCAACACCTCTTTCCATGGTGGAAAGAGGTTTAAATACCCCAAGTCCTTAAAGGACTTGGGCTTCCGGCCCATGAACATGCTCATGGGTCGGGCTATGTAATAAATACTACTTAACTTAACTACGAGCCTATAACTACATGGTTGGAGTGACCGAGACTTTCTAAATGCCTAAAACGTATTTCCAACAGAACAAGCAACTTTATAAACAAATGAATGGTTCAAAATCTAACTCCGATTTAATATTTGTAGAATATTCGTAATCCAAGTATGGAGTGAGGTTAGAAGATTTTCAAGAGAGAAAAAGTTAGAGAGAGAAATGAAAGAAAATGTGTGAAATATTATCAGATATCCGGTGTTGGGGTTTTTGGCTTACTTTTTGTTTTGATAATCTGTGGCTTATAAGTTCATTGTTGGGTCTTATTCACTGTTGTTTTTGCTAATTGTTCACTCACCACAAGTCAATTCCTTGTTTGGTAGCTTTTGCCCAAAAAGAAAACAAAAAAATAAATAAATGAAGATTAAAAACATTGGCCTCGTTTCGAACCCATGAGCCCTCGCTAAGGGAGTGGTGTTCTTACCAGTGTGCAAAGTTTTTAATTTGGTAACTCTTTTTCTTGTTTTATTCTTCTACCATTCTAGCTTTCTTTAGACAATAATAAGTCGTAGCTTATTATTGCTCTTTCAGCTTATTTTGTTCATCTTTTTCCTATCTTATATTTTTCTCTCATTTTAGATCGCTTAATAGATTTTCTAAGAAATTTTTAGATTTTTCCACATAAGTTTACTATTTTTATCATATATTTAATTTCTGTTTTTGTAAAATCAATTAAAATTAGTAAAAATGTTTTTCATTTTTAGAAAAAATACTTTTTTGGTTTTAATTGATATATTTTAGGTTTACAATTGATAAAGTCTTGGTTTAGACTTTTTCTTAATTATTTTTATTTTTATGTTTCTAAAACTTTAAAAATTAATAATAATTGTTATGTTTTTACAAAGTTTTGTTAATTTTTCATTTATAATTACATATTTTAGAATTTATTTGCAATTTTTTAGAATATTTTAATTTTTATCTATTTTTACGTCACGATTCTCGCGTGACGCGTTTTCGTCTTAGTATCATTGTAGCGTAATCCTTCTTTCGTTTTCTCATTTTGTCTCACCAAAAACGTAATTATTCAAAAAACGTATTTAATTAGGCTAAATACTCATACCTCCTTGGAGAACGCACTTAATGGTCGGTATATACGTTTTCTAACGTATTTACTCAATACTTACCATTTGTTGCTTTTTTCCTAAGACTAAGCATACATCTAAAATACTCCTCATCATATACCAGTCTATAGCTCCTAAGAACCTAAGATGTATCCAGCATGCTCGGGTGTTTTGCTTTATATAATCTCAAAAGATAACTCAAAGGTGGTAGGGGGCCTTTTTGCTTACGTTACGTGTTTATTTAAATCTGTATGACCTTATATTTGTTTGTTTATGTAAGTGTTTGTTAAACCTATGAAGAGTTGCCACAATATAAGGTGCATGTGTGCATTTTTTATTTGTATGCTTTACGACTTTATTTTTTAATGGGTAATATTAGGCCTATTTAGATACAAATTAAACATAAATATCTTTATAAACAGGTAGACATATGTATTTCTGAAAATTGGTACTACTTTGCAAGTTGGCTCACTTGGATGATCTAATTAAAAACTACACTAAAAGAGATGAAGCTTGTGTAGAAAGTTTAGGTGGTGCTGAAATTAGAAAGAAAGATATACAACTTATATAAAAAGTGGAGAGTGCTGCATTCTAAATTTGTTTAAGTAGAAATAAGTTTAATAGTAGAACATTTATTTTTAGTCGGTTAAATTGACATGTATTAACACTTCTGCACATTAGTTCATATGTATAATGGAATGATAAAAAGTTATATTATTAGCAAAATTTGAAATTATTTAAAAAAAATGAAACTTTCACCAAGACTGGTTCTTATATATTAACTAGTCTCTTTACTTTATAAAGAGGCATGTAGACACTAGAGAATGACACTAGTTTTTACTAGTAAACCGGTGTTGACGCTTCTAATAGAGACATGTTGCGTAACAGGTTTTCATATGTTTCGATCATGGAGATATCCCCTTTTGAAACTGGTTCAAAAATCACTCTTTATGGGCTATTTTGACCAGTTTTTATGAGTTTTTTTTGTAGTAGTGCGTGTATAACGTACAAACAATCACATATAATAAGATTTTAATCCAGGAGACATTAAACATATACCCTAAACTCTATCGAAAATAAACCTTTGCATGAAATCTTAAGCCACTTTTTAAAAATTAAAATTGGACTCCACCCTTAGAATCCCGCGAACTACCGAATTTATTAGTAGTTTTTCAAAACCAAACAGACCAGTATATAACACGTAGCGTTCCGATGTTGCTGCAACTGTTTTATCCCGCGAACACGGGGGATTTTTTCCAAAAAAACAAATCGGGTGTTTGTAGGACAACTTCTATTCGGATGGGTCAAATATGTCATTTTTTCTTTATTAAAAGGTGTAGTTATCCATGTGATCTTACGAGAAATTAAAACTATAACCACATGATTATTACTTTTCTTTCATACAACAATGACAAAAAGTTCCAAGACAATTTGAATATGATATGGAGCCTCCAATTGGTCGATGAGCTAAGCATGCATCATCACAAGCAGATTTTTTGCAACGTTGTGGATCAAAGTCATACATGTAAGATTTATAATCATGACCTGAAAGGCAAACAAAATATTAAAAAATTTAAAATAAATAGTTGAATTTGTAAAAGTGTATCTTTCACTATTTGAGTATACTCTCTCTTAAAAGAATAATAATTGATAAACATAAAAATTTATGAATGTAATACCAATAGTAGAACAAAACTCTTTATCTGGAATAGCAATCCCGTTCACAAATCCTGTAAATAACACGTAAAAAACAAACAAACACATCATATTTTTCTTCATTACTAACAAATATTAGAAATATCACCAAATCTTTTCGAGTTATGTTTGTGCAGGTGATTATCATATTTATAGTCAATTCTTCATATAAATTACAATAAATGGACATTTATGTTATTTACTCTCACCCTTAAATAATTATAACGCTATATAATTTAACATATAGGGAAAATTTTACTTTTGCACCCAAGGCAAAGGTTATTTCCCTTTTTTTACACCCCAACTTATTATTTTCTCTAAATATCCTAAGGCGACCGAGGCATCTAAGGCATCCGAATCAACATGTGCAATAGTGTGACACGTGCAAAAATCAAGTACGATTCTATTCAACATGTGTTGTATTAGAGTTGGAGGCCACTCATACTTATACACGAGGCGACCTCAATAAAAAATTATTTTTCAAGACAACCAGGGTATTTTATACTCAAGGCGACCACAATAAAAATATTATTAAAAATTATAAATTTATAAATAAATACATAAATTTATAAAAAAATAATAATATTTTTAAAAATTTATAGAAAATATATAAAAATAAATAAATTTATTAAAAGGTATATATTTTTTTATTTAAATTTTTTATTAATATTTAATAATACTTAAATATATTTAATAATTTATTAAAGTATTTAATAATTTTTGTTATAAAATTTTTTAAAATTAAAAATAAGAGTTTATAACTTTTTTTAATTGCAGTCGCATTGGTGTACAATACCATTGTCTCCTCGAAAAAGATGAATTATTTTGAGGTCGTTTTGTATATAAATATGAGGTGGCCTTCGGTTCAAATACAACACATGTTTAATAGTAACGTATTTGAATTTGCCACGTGTCGTAGTATAGTACAAGTTGCCCCAGTTGCCTTAGATGCCTCGATCATCTTGGGGTATTTTTGAGACAATTCATGTTAAGATCCAAAAATGAAGCAACCTTTGTCTAGGGTGAAAAAGTGGCATTTGCCCTAATATATATCTTCATAAAATATCTCATCCTTAAAAAAATAAATGATAATGATAAAAACCCACTTGTGCGAGGTCGAGGTTAAAGGCGGAATAACTCTGCAACAGACTGATAACCCTCGAAATATTTTCGTTAATGGTTTTTGAATATTTTATAACATAAATAGATTTAGGTTAACCTTTTATTACTAAGTTAGTCATTAATGACTAACATTGCAATATATATATAGCATTAAGAACCAACTATGTAATATCTGTGTTATAAAGCAACAAATACTATTAACGTTTAAAAAAACGTTAAAGGTCATAACTTATTAACCTTTAACTAACAGACGTTAAGTGCTTCCATTAATGTCATATAACGAACTATAGTTTTGATTATGTGTAAAATTAGCAAAATTAGGAGCGCCCAAAAGCAACTCCTACAAATATATGTTTATATAATATTTATCGAGTAATACTATTTTGAACTAATATAATGCTTAAATGCATGACTAATGCATATATTACGTGTATGTATGTATTACACATATATTTTTTCCCAAATACCCACCAATCATTTATTCAAACCAACTAATCAAATCAGTAAACACATAAATCAACATCATTACTAAGTACGATAATTATTTTTTATATTGATCAACTTAAAACATTTTTTACATAAATATTGGTAAATTTTTAAATGTTTTTTTGGTTGATAATTCATTTATTTTAAATGTGATTTTAACACGTTTGGGTTGCACATGTATCATTTATGACTAGCAAAGTTCTCGTGCATTACAGTTGCGGGTACCCTGAGACTAAAATTTTGCGAGCATAATATTTTATGAGTATACGTGATTTTCAATAATAACTTTATAAGTAATGATGATATTTTAAGTTAGAATAACATTAAGCAATAATAGACCACTTCATATAAAATAGTATTACGAAATTGTGATGATTTATCGTAAAAGGTATTTGCCAATCTCTGTAACATTCATCATCATATTATATAACATGTAGATATAGAAAATCTTTGTGTTTTATATGTTTACACGTTTTCATATATTATAATAACCTTACAACCGTCTTATTTTCATATGTACAATTTAATCGGATTAATTAGCAAAATGATTAGCATTTCACCAAATTTGTACTAAAATACATACATAAACTACATGTGTTTTCGAACAAGCAACTTTATAAACAACTGAATGGTTCAAAATCTAACTCCGATTTAATATTTGTAGAATATTGGTAATCCAAGTATGGAGTGAGGTTAGAAGATTTTCTAGAGAGAAAAAGTTAGAGAGAGAAATGAGAGAAAATGTGTGAAATATTATGAGATATCCGGTGTTAGCGTTTTTGGCTTGCTTTTTGTTTTGATAATCTGTGGCTTATAAGTTCATTGTTGGGTCTTATTCACTGTTGTTTTTGCTAATTGTTCAGTCCCCACAAGTCAATTGCTTGTGCGGTAGCTTTTGCCCAAAAAGAAAACAAAATAAATAAATAAATGAAGATTAAAAAGATTGGCCTCGTTTCAAACCCATGAGCCTCGTTGGGGAAGTAGTGTTCTTACTAGTGTGCTAAGTTTTCAGTTTGGTAACTCTTTTGCTTGTTTTATTCTTGTACTATTCTAGCTTTCTTTAGACAATAATAAACCGTAGCTTATTATTGCTCTTTCAGCGTATTTTGTTCAGCCTTTTCTATCTTATATCTTTCTCTCATTTTAGATCACTTAATAGATTTTCTGAGAAATTTTTGATTTTTCCACATAAGTTTACTATTTTTTATCATTTATTTAATTTCTATTTTTGTAAAATCATTTAAAATTATTAAAAATGTTTTTCATTTTTAGAAAAAATAGTTTTTAGGTTTTAATTTATATACTTTAGGTTTACAATTGATAAAGTCTTGGTTTAGACTTTTTCTTAATTATTTTTATTTTTATGTTTTTAAATAAACTTTAAAATTTAATAATAAATTTTTTGTTTTTACAAAGTATTGTTAATTTTTCATTTATAATTACATATTTTAGAATTTATTTGCAATTTTTAGAATTTTTTTATTTTTATCGGTTTTTACGTCTTGATTCCCGCGTAACGCGTTTTCGTCTTAGTATCATTGTAGTGTAATCCGTCTTTCGTTTTCTCATTCTGTCTCACCAAAAAAGTAATTATTCCAAAAACGTCTTTAATTTGGCTAAATACTCATACCTCCTTGGAGAACGAACTTAATTGTCGGTATATACGTTTCCTAACGTATTTACTTAATACTTACCATTTGTTGCTTTTTTTCCTAAGAGTAAGCATACATCTAAAGTACTCATCATCATATACCAGTCTATAGCTCCTAAGAGCCTAAGATGTATCCAGAATGCCCGGGTGTTTTGCTATATATAATCTCAGAAGATAATTCAAAGGTGGCAGGGGGTCTTTTTTCTTATGTTACATGTTTGTTTAAATCTGTATGACCTAATATTTGTTTGCTTATGTAAGTGTTTGTTAAATCTATGAAGAGTTGCCACAGTATAAGGTGCATGTGTGCATTTTTTATTTGTATGCTTTCTGACTTAATTTTTTATGGGTAATATTAGGCCTATTTAGATACAAATTTAACATAAACATGTAACACCCCATTTTGGTAAATGGAATGTCACGCGTGATTATAGCGTGTCATCAAAGCATACTAGGTAAATGTCTTAAAAACATTAAATGACCATGAATGGGAATACCATAAACAAACATCGGTACCCCAAGTATAAGCTCATCACACACAAACATAAGTACTATAAACGAAAATGACTAAACAATGTCCAAAGAGATAATTAGCAAAATGTATGATGAAATGCATAGAGTAGAGAACGCTAGATAGCTTCCAATCCATATGCACGTACGCTTAAAGTCTACGAGCGCCCTTGAGTACCTGCCGTTTGGGAACATGAAAGGAAAACGGCTGAGCATAACGCTTAGTGCACGGATTTACAAGTATAGCATGGAATATACAAGTCCTAAGTAACCTGAAACATGTTCATAAAACTGGTTTTATAGTTTGAAAAGACTTATGTTTTTTATGTAAAATCTGTATTAATTAGCAAATAACCCATATTGGTCATGAGGTTCCACCGTAAATGAATACTTGGAGGGGAGACCTCGTCATGCAATTAGAGGGTTTGCCTCTAATTAAATAGTCTGGGTAGGAGGGATCAATTCCTAGTGAAGGATGCAAGGCACACATCGCATTCACTCTTGTATTACTGGTAAACATGTAACTAGGATGCACCCATACGCCCCACATGATAATATAATATAATGGCCAAAACTATAAAGGGACGCCACAAGCAATCACTCCGCCGTTGGGAAGTCATAACACTGGTGCCTCTAGTGTTATGGTTATGGTACCTCCATAATTAGGTGACACTGGTCATGCATGTATATGGCTTGGGCTCTTAAACTAACATAAGTAATCAAACATATAAAACAAATACTGGGAAAACAGTTGGCTGCAAACGGGGAATCCTAATAAGGAAAGAATGTCCATACTTAGGGACGGGAAATCCGTACCTTATGTCCAGTGAACGAAGAAGACGAAAGAATCAAAGTCCTACTCCGATCTCACTAATGCTACATAAATAGGGGACATGTATAAGTATTCTTTTTACTGATTACGTAACTGATTTTATCAGGTCTTAGCTTGTTTAATACGTTCTTGTCTTGTTTTACTGATTTTTAATGTTATGCTCTGTTTATCATGTATTCTATGTATTATGATTAAGTATTACTTGTATTTCTTGTATTATTATACTTGTGGTGTAATAATAAGTAACTTTCTAAAAAATAGCAGGTTTCCTAAAATAGAAAGTTTCCAAAAATAGAAAGTTTCCAAAAATAAATTAGCTTCTAAAAATAGATCAGTTTCTAAAAATAGAAAGTTTCCAAAAATAGTAAGTTTCCTGAAATACAAAGTTTTCATATTTAGAATTAAGCTGAATTAATAAGCTAATAATATAAGCATAAGTTTACTGGTTAAATAATATAAGTCATGTAATTATTGGTATAGTTTATTAATAATATCATGTTAATTAAATAAACTATAAGTTATATGATTTAATTAAATATAAGCATGGTTTAATTAAATAAAGGTGTATAAAATACTTAGGTTAAACATGTACTAATATTATATTAATTATAAGCTAAGTCATGTTTATTAGTTAATTATATTCCATGTCTTAAATAATTAAATAATACAATAGTCTAAATTAAATTAATAAATACTTAGGTTAAATTCATGTATTATTTCATAAATAATAATTAACCTAGTCCATGATTAATTAAATTAATTATTAGTCATGATTAATTAATTTAATTTCTTGTTAATAATATAACTTGTAAAAGTTAATACTTGTAAAAGTTAGTCATGAACCGGACCCGTGATTTTAATTTAGACATAATGTGAACCGGAACAAATTCTCCCGAGAACCGGACCAAAAAAACACCCCCTTAACAGTGGCTAACCGGCTCAGTCGGTTGCAATTGTAATTGAAAAAAATGCCACCGGCTTAAGCCGGTAGTTCCCCTGGTTATCCTCGGCTAACCGATGCCTCAACAAGGTTCCCACTGGCACAGTTAGCCGGTGGTTCCCCCTGTCGAGCTTGTGTTCCCCCTGCTAGACCAAAACAGCCACCGGCAATTAGCCGGTGGTGTTTCTTGTGGAGTCCTATGATCATTAGACTCAATGGTTAAGAACCATTATATCTAGGTTGATCATCATTCATATGATAACATAGCGGAATAAGAACAATGATCATAACAAGGTGTTTGGACACAAAGAACACATGAATTAAAACAATTGGGTTGCTCATTATATTAATAATAAACAACCACTAGACGTGTATACATTGAATCCCACGTCTAGTGCGACACACACTTTAGGTTTACATTGTGAATGAATGATATATAAAACCTAAGACTCTTGTTCCTTTTATAGTGGAAGGAACAGAATCTACAAGAGATAATATCAAATAAACATCTAAATATTCTATTTCTATAGATATATATTGAATATATTATTTAGAATATATCCAATATATTTCGTAAATAGAAATTCCATCAGCGCCGTAGACTTCTGTCAGCGTCCAAACATGGCGTGTCAGCGTCTAGCATGTTTTCTTCGTTTTGGAGTTTCTGCCACATCAACTCATATTAATTTTGACCCAACAATCTTCCCTAGTTGATGTCGGCAAAACTCTTTGTATATCTCTTGTAAGTTGTACATGATCTTCAGATTGCTTCCCCTCAAGTGTAGCACGTATTTTCTTCCCCTTTTTGTCACATCAACAAGGAAGTAAACAATGTAGGCAATCTTGAAAATTCTCCAAAAGTAGGCTCTGTGTAATGATCCTGAAGAAAAATAAATAAAGTATTCTTGATGTAGAAGTAGAATAACCCAATCTTATGTTCCATGTCTTGTTTATCCATGTGATGAAGAACTTATACTCATGTTACAAAGTATAAGTAGACCTCGATCCGTTTGTCAAAAATCCTCATCCTATGTGAGACACTGAGCACGATAATGTAACTCCTTCAAGTGATAGCAATAGACCATTTGCTAGATATGACAAGTCTTCATCACCAACCATGTAAACACGAACAAGTTACCTTGAAAGTTAGTTGTCATGCTAATTACTTTCAAGATATGATAGAACATAACCTCGCGAAAATCTTCTTCAATCATCAAACTTACCATAAGAATTCTTCCCCTTAAGCCAACATCTCTTCATGACGATTTTAATGGAATCACATGTTCATACCATATGTAAAAGTACTTGGATGGATAACTCTTTCACAAGGCTATCCCGATTACATAGTTTAAAATATCCATCAAATTCCCACGAATAGTTGCTAACTCGCGTTAAGATCATTAAGTCCGTTTAAAATATCCGAGCCATAAATATCAACATGATATTCTAAATTAAAACGGAGATTCCATGTACCTTCGTGTGTAAATTCCTCCTTTTTGTGTGCTCAAAACGTACCTATTTTCTCAAACAGCAGCAAACCTTGTGTTGTCCAATATCCTCTTCTGTCCAATATCTTTGGCAGATGTATTGTCCGATATCGGACAATACCTATCAGCGTTTAAGTTCATATATCGGACGACACTGTCAATGCTATCAGCGTTGACTTATTCTGTCAGCGTCAAACTTCCTTCTGTCAGCGTCCATTCAGCCCTTGTCAGCGTCAATATCCTGCTGACGTCATCTAGAACAACAAATCACGTCCAAAAGCTGTCATTCCTATTATCTCGTGATTTCTTTCCCACAAAATAGGAAATAGAATAATATCCCACGATTTGATTAAATGCATCTGCTATTTTGTACACGATCTGTTATCCTTTATTTTAGGATATTAAGCACGTCCAAAATCTTCATGCATCCAACTTCATGCATCCAATCACAATCAATTGACCGTGTGAACACAACCTTGCAAGGTAATGACCGTGTGAACAAAGACTTGCAATTGTGAACACTTTAACTCTTTCAACCAATAGGAATTTAAGAACCGTGTGAACATGAGAATTTTCCACCAATGAAAATCCTTGCTTCGTGTGAACACATATCTTGAATAGCCAATCAACACCTCTTCACCGTGTGAACACAAACTGAAGTTTACGTTACTGCATTCATGCGTATTACCTTGGCCGTGTGAATACATATTTATTTCCACCAATCATATCTGTCAAACCGTGTGAACACAAAGATATATAATCGTGTGAAACAAAATTGTTCCACCAATAGAGTCGTTTACATCATGTGAACACAACTATTTTCACCAATCAGATTCGCTTGTTGGAGAAACCAATTACGTCCTTGCTAAAAATCAGTCACATGTCCTTGTCACTGCTTCTGTCATACGACCAGATCTAGGATTTTACTTTAAATCAGAAAAGTTTAAGCATTGAAAACCCTAGAACGAAGATTGTTTAATTCGAAACCCTAATTAGGGTTTTAAGCCTAATCAGATTCAAATTTAAACACCATAATGCATTATAACAACCTCCAATTTCAATTCTTCCTGCTTTTTAAGTAGATCTAGGGTTTGAGGAACCCTAGTTCATGATTTTACGTAAAAGCAGAAAACTGAAAATCATTCATCAGCCAACTTCGACGCTTAATAACTTTTGCCTGGGGATAAAACTCGACAATCCCTCTGGTGGATGTTTAGATCTATGTATGTAGAACACACATATAAAATATCGTGACGATCCAACGGTTCAATCAAAAGTTATGACCTTCTGAATACTGCTGCGCACACAAAATCGTCCAGAAAAACCCTAGACGGATTTTTCTTCTTCACCATACACGAACACCTCGTCGGACCTAGATATCATGAGCCTTAGGCTCTGATACCAATTGTGGAGTCCTATGATCGTTAGACTCAATGGTTAAGAACCATTATATCTAGGTTGATCATCATTCATATGATAACATAGCGGAATAAGAACAATGATCATAACAAGGTGTTTGGACACAAAGAACACATGAATTAAAACAATTGGGTTGCTCATTATATTAATAATAAACAACCACTAGACGTGTATACATTGAATCCCACGTCTAGTGCGACACACACTTTAGGTTTACATTGTGAATGAATGATATATAAAACCTAAGACTCTTGTTCCTTTTATAGTGGAAGGAACAAAATCTACAAGAGATAATATCAAATAAACATCTAAATATTCTATTTCTATAGATATATATTGAATATATTATTTAGAATATATCCAATATATTTCGTAAATAGAAATTCCATCAGCGTCGTAGACTTCTGTCAGCGTCCAAACATGGCGTGTCAGCGTCTAGCATGTTTTCTTCGTTTTGGAGTTTCTGCCACATCAACTCATATTAATTTTGACCCAACATTTCTTGTTGCTGCCGAGACCAAGAAAAACCACAAGGCCACCCCGGCTCGCGTGGGGGTCTCTTGTTTCACCCTGTTGCCGACCACAAGGACTACACCGAGACCTAAAGGTCTCGGTTGTGGTCATACGATAGACACCGAGAGCTTCGGCTCTCGGTTTGCGTGTGTTGGTCGAACCAAACCAACCCAAAACACCTTTTATTTTTATACCCCATGATTAATTAGCATGTTAAAATCCTTATTATGATAAAAACCCATGATTACATGTTCTTGATTAAATAAAAGAATCAAAAGAAAAGGATAACGGATTACCGAATACGTGTAACGAATGGAATACAATAACACGAACAAGCACTTGATTTTTAATCACCAAAAATCAACAAACACCTCCTTGTGGTGGTGTTGTATCCGGCGGCCAAGGAGAGCAAAAGGGAGGCTAGGGTTTTGTAATTTTATAAAACTCTGTAAAAGTGAATGCACAAAATCCTTTTTGTTTATTTAATCAAAACTAAAAATAGGCTTGGCCCTCTTGTCCCTTTATGTCCGCGGCTTGTGGGGCCCACAAGGGGAAACCCAAAGTTTTTCCGTGTCTAATATTTTACGTGCACATACGTTCATGTTTCCATGTTATATTATAATTAAATGTTCGTGTTATAGATAAATACTTGTACTTAACGATATTAAGCGTATTATATTAAATAAGTACGTAATTACGTGTTCGTGAATTTACGTTCATGATTTCATGTTCGTGATTATAATTATTATTGTTAATAATTATCGTGTACTATCACGTACCTAATACTTATCGTGTAATAACACGTACGTAATTTCTGTAATTACTAATCGTGACACGTGTTCATGCTATAAAGGAAGGTTTTAATATGTACATACGTTTACTAAGTGTACTGTTCATGGTAAAAGCATGCGGGTTTTACAACTCTTCCCCCTAAAAAGAATAATTCGTCCCCGAATTATAGATAAAGTAAACTGAAAGAGGAACATACACGAATTTCAAAACTTGAAATGAGCGTAAGAAGTCCAGATAGACTCCTCTGTTTCCCAAGTGGCTTCCTGCTCGGTATGATCCCTCCAAAGGATTTTGACGAAAGGAATTGTCTTCTTCCTCATGACTCGTTCTTGTCTATCAAGAACTCGCTCGGGTTCCTTAATGAAGATAAGATCTTCACGAATTTGACTAGTGGATAATGAACCGTGTGAAGGGGATGATAATTGTACCCTCTAAGTAAGGACACATGGAAAACGTCATGAATGTGAGAAAGCTGCGGAGGTAACACTAAGCGATAAGATACTTCACCGACTTGCTCGATGATATCAAACGGTCCGATGAATCGAGGACTGAGTTTCCCTTTGAATCCAAAAGTCTAACACCACGTGCCGGTGATACCTTAAGAAAAACATGATCTCCCACGTTGAAATGTAAGTCCCTACGATGCTTGTCGGCATAACTCTTCTGATGTGCGCGAGCTTCTTGTAATTTCTGTTTAGCTACAACGACCTTCTCGTTGGTCAACTCTATCATATCTGTTCCTTCAAGTGTTCTCTCACCAACCTGATCCCAGCAGATTGGGGCGCGACACTTTCTGCCATACAACATCTCAAACGGTTCACACTTAATGCTGTCGTGCCAACTGTTGTTGTATGCAAACTCTACCAAACAGATATAACCATCCCATTGTCATGTCCACTCCAATGCACATGCTCGGAGCATGTCTTCCACTTTCTAAATAGTTCGCCCCGACTATCTGTCAGTTTGAGGATTAAAAGCCATGCTAAGCATAAGTTTTGTACCCCAAGCTTTTTGCAGACTTCTCCAAAATCGCGAAGTGAACCGACGATCTATGTCCGAGACGATACTGGATGGAGCACCATGAAGTCTCATGATCTCCTTCTTGTAAGTATCAGCGAGTTTGCTGACCGGATCTTCCTTACAGATCGGTAAGAAATGAGCTGACTTAGTAAGTCGATCAATGATAACCCAAATCACATCATGCCTCATCTTTGTCTGCGGAAGACCGGTAACAAAATCCTTAGTGATTTTGTCACACTTCCACTCTGGAATGTCTAACAGTTGTAGTATACCACTAGAACACTGATGCTCAATCTTAACCTGTTGGCAGGTAAGACATTTGGAGACATAAGTAGCAACATCCTGTTTCATACCACTCCACCAAAAGTACTGCTTCATCTCGTGGTACATCTTGGTCGAACCAGGATGAATGGAGAATCAGGAGCTATGAGCTTCAGCCAATAACGCTTCCCTGAGTGTAAGGTCATCAGGAACACAAAGTCTTGTGCCCTGCCATAAGATATCGTCGTTATCCAACCGAAACTCCGTCTGCTGATCCAAGTTCTGAATGATCGCCCAAATTTCACCATCATCCTTCTAAGCTTCCTTGATCCTAGAGAGTAATTCAGGTTCCACTCTAAGATTATCCTAGTAGCCGTATTATCCACGTACCATGATCTCAATGTCTAGTCACTCCAAGTCTCTTATAATCTCTTCCTCTATCTTGATGTCGTTGATCATACTCGACTTCCTACTAAGAGCATTTGCCACTACATTCGCCTTGCCGGGATGATATTGAAGATTATTGTCATAGTGCTTCAACTACTCTAACCATCTTCTCTGTCTCATGTTCAGTTCACGTTGAGTGAAGATGTATTTCAGGCTCTTGTGATCTGTGAAGATATCACATGATTCTCCATAAAAGTAGTGCCTCCATTTCTTCAAAGCAAACACGACTTGTACAAGTTCCAAGTCATCCATAGGGTAGTTCTCATCATAAGGCTTACGCTGCCGTGATGCGTAAGCGATCACCTTCCCATGTTGCATGAGAACACAGCCAAGTCCCTTCCCTGAAGCATCACTGTATATTTGAAATCCACCTATACCAGATGGGAGAGTAAGAATCGGTGCAGATACAAGCCTCTGCTTTAGGTCTTCAAAGCTCTTCTCTCTTTTTTTAGTCCAGACGAATTTCTCCCCTTTTCCCATCAGTTTGGTCAATGGCAGTGCTAAACGAGAAAAGTTCTCTACGAACCTACGGTTGTAACCAGCTAAGCCTAGGAAACTGCAAACTTCAGTCGTTGATGTCGGTCTTGGCCACTTGGTAATAGCCTCAACCTTCGCTAAGTCCATGGTTATTCCTTCTGCTGATATGATGTGGCCTAGGAACGCCACCTTGTCTAACCAGAACTCACACTTGGAGAATTTAGCATACAGCTGCTTCTGGCGAAGTATCTGTAGTACAGTATGAAGATGATCTTCATGTTCTTCCTTTGACTTTGAGAAAATCAGAATGTCGTCAATGAAGAAAATGACGAATTTGTCCAGGAACTCATGGAAGATACGGTTCATTAAGTCCATGAAAATAGCTGGAGCATTGGTAAGGCCAAATGGCATGACTACAAATTCGTAGTGCCCATAACGTGTACGGAAAGCAGTCTTGGCGATGTCCTGCTCTTTAACCCGTAATTGAGGATAGGCTTACCTTAGATCAATCTTGTAGAAATGTTTGGCCCCTTGGAGTTAGTCAAACAAGTCATCAATGCGTGGCAGCGAATATCTATTCTTGATGGTGATCTTGTTAAGCTCACGATAATCTATGTAGAGACGCATACTGCCGTCCTTCTTCTTTACAAATAGAACAGGTGCGCCTCATAGAGAAGCACTAGGTCGAATGAAACCGCGTTCCAACAATTCATGCAGTTGTTCCTTTAACTCCTTCAGCTCTATGGGAGCCATGCGATAAGGAGCCTTAGAAATTGGCTCAGCTCCTGGGACGAGCTCAATATTAAACTCAACTTCACGAGCAGGTGGTATGCCCGAAAGTTATTTTTGAAACATGTATAGGAATTCTGACACGATCGACTGATTCTGGATAGATGGAGATTCAGCCTCCAAATCATGAATAGTAGCAAGATATCTCTCACAACCATGTGATAGTAGTACGCGTGCTTTTAAGGTTGAAATTATTTGTACAGACCTTCCGGGTATAAAACCGTTGTGAATGTACTCTGGTGCAATTTCATCACCAAAGATGACCCGATATGAATGGCAGTCAATGGTGGCGTGATGTTTGGATATCCAGTCTATGCCAAATATCATGTCAAAGTCACATATATCCAATGGAAGTGCGTCAACAGGACGAATCTTGTCATCAAACTCTAGGGGAACACTTTTTTACCCATGGGTTATGCGTACAGAGTCTCTTAAGGGCGTGGAAATGCTTAATATATTCTCTAATGGCATAGGGGATATCCTAACATTCTTGGCATAAGCAGTAGAAATGACCAAATGAGTAGCACCCGTGTCAGATAAAACACATGCAGCTTGACCATACATATACAAGATTCCAGTGATGGTACCTATAGACTTGTTGTCCTGATCACGCGAGGTCGTGTACACCCGCCCAATAGTAGGAGGTGGCATGTCCAGATGTGCCCTCTATCTCACCCTTGCGGCAGTCCTTCATGCGATGACCAGTCAGGCTACACTAGAAGCAAGCATCGCTGCCGCGGTGACATGGCCCTGGGTGCCTACGGTTTCAGGTAGTTCAGAGAGGGTGAGTATACCCTCCAACAGGTGCCCTTGCTGGCTGGGAGCTTGTTCAGAAAAGTATACATGAGACATGGTGTATGGGTACAATTAGGACAATGCAAAAAATCGTAAGACATAATACCAATGATAGCTGTACGGTAAGGTTGTGAACCTCTGCGGTCCTGCTCCCTCCCGTTGCCATCATTCATGGTAGAAGATGCTGAAGTGTCAGAATTATGAATTTTAAACATGTAACATAAGGAAAAATGAGTAAGTTTAGGGACCTGCTGTTGGAGTTTCCAGCGTTATTACGGTAATTATCATTGCTGCCACGCCTATCTGTAGCAGAACGGTCTTGGGTCTGACCGTTACCCATGTGTTGAGTAGGCTGTCGCTGAGTAGCCGGTTGAGACCGGTCCCCAGTCTTCTGCTTGATAGATGCAGTTTATAAAGAAAGATAAATATTTGGATAATACTTAATGAATTGAAATGATCACCGCTGAGTGACGAAAATATACCTCTTCTCGGGTCTCTCTGCCTCACCGAATTTTTCTCTCTCCTACAGCATCTCCAGCTTACGTGCTGCATCGGCTACTTGTGCCACCATGTTTAAGGTAGCACACACCAAGTTATTGGCGACCGATGTACGAAGAGCCCAACGAAAGTGGTGTGCTTGCTCTTTGGCAGTACCTGCTGCTGCGCCAAGAAAATCAGCCAAACGAAGAAAGCGCTGCATGAACTCGTTGCTGTTCTCCCCAGCTCTCTGCCTGATCCCGTGGTACTCCCTCTTCAGCTTGTCCTGCTCAGCCTTGGGGAAGAACTGTCCCTTCACCAACTCCCTGAACTGAGCCCAAGTCAAGTCAGCTACCCAATTTTCACTTCCCTCATACTGCTTCACTGACTTCAACCATCCAAGCACGTCGCCTTCAAACTTGTAATAGGCCAACCTTGCCTTGAAGACAGGGTCGCAGCCCATCACATCAAATATCTTCTCGATATGAGCTAGCCAGCTCTCAGCCTCATTGGGGTTGTCAGTCTTCTCGAAGGATCGATGACGTTGCTTGTTGAATCGCTCTAGCCATGTGATCAGTGTTGCTGGAGGAGGGGGAGGAGGATTAGGATGCTGGTGCTGGTGCTGATTGTTGGAAGCTTGCACCTCGGCCCTGATTTCGTTCCTCCGCTAAGGAAGCATGGCCTGCAATGAGTTGTTCCTGCACGCGTGTGAGAACCATCTGACAGTATAAAACAAAATGCATGATTAAATTTATTAAAAACATAATATATATTCATGAAAAAAAATTATGCCAATAAATCATGAGAAAATTTTTATGCATGAAAACAGTGTATGAATGCATGATGATGTAATCACATGGGTTTGGGTGAACGCCTTTGGGTCGGTCACCTAAACAAAATGACATGACGAAGATGAATCCCGATGGGTCGGTTCATCAAAACAACACGATAGATAAAAAGCACATGCGACTAAATACGACCAGTCCTGTACCAACCATTACTTAGTCAAAATTCCAGCGACAATGACATATGATATAAATGCATGAAAAAAATTGTCGGTTCTAGGAAGACCATAGTGAATACCTACTAATCGCAGGTCATGTTTTGAGAGCCTACAGGTCGAAGCCTTGGCTCTGATACCATAATTGTAACACCCCATTTTGGTAAATGGAATGTCACGCGTGATTATGGCGTGTCATCAAAGCATACAAGGTAAATATCTTAAAAACATTAAATGACCATGAATAGGAATTCCAAAAACAAACATCGGTACCCCAAGTATAAGCTCATCAGACACAAACATAAGTACTGTAAAGGAAAATGACTAAACAATGTCCAAAGAGATAAGTAGCAAATTGTATTATGAAATGCATAAAGTAGAGAAGGCTAGATAGCTTCCAATCCATATGCACGTACGCTTAAAGTCTACGAGCGCCCTTTAGTACCTACCATTTGGGAACATGAAAGGAAAACGGCTGAGCGTAACGCTCAGTGCACGGATATACAAGTATAGAATGGAATAACACAAGCATAAAAGACTAATAGCAGCGGAAATGTATAAGTCCTAAGTAACCTGGAACATGTTCATAAAAATAGTTTTATAGTTTGAAAAGACTTATGTTTTTATGTAAAATCTGTATTAATTAGCCAATAGCCCATATTGGTCATGAGGTTCCACCGTGCATGAATACTTGGAGGGGAGACCTCGTCATGCAATTAGAGGGGCTGCCTCTAATTAAATAGTCTAGGTAGGAGGGATCAACTCCTAGTGAAGGATGCAAGGCACACATCGCATTCACTCTGGTATTACTGGTAAACATGTAACTAGGATGCACCCATACGCCCCACATGATAATAAATATAATGGCCAAAACTGTAAAGGGACGCCACGAGCAATCACGCCGCCGTGGGGAAGTCATAACACTGGTGTCTCCAGTGTTATGGTTATGGTACCTCCATAACTAGGTGACACTAGTCATGCATGTATATGGCTTAGGCTCTTAAACTAACATAAGTAATCAAACATATAAAACAAATACTGGGAAAATAGTTGGCTGCAACCGTAGAATCCTAATAAGGAAATAATGTTCATACTGAAGGGACGGGAAATCCGTACGTTATGTCCAATGAACGAAGAAGACGAAAGAATGAATGTCCTACTCCGATCTCACTAATGCTACATAAATTGGGGAAATGTATACGTATTCTGTTTACTGAGTATGAAACTAGTTTTATCAGGTCTTAGCTTGTTTAATATGTTATTGTCTTGTTTTACTGATTTTTAATGTTATGTTGTGTTTATCATGTATTCTATGTATTCTGATTAAGTATTACTTGTATCTCTTGTATTATTATACTTGTGGTGTAATAATAAGTAACTTTATGAAAATAACAAGTTTCCAAAATTAGAAAGTTTCCAAAAATAGATTAACTTCTAATAATAGATTAGTTTCTAAAAATAGAAAGTTTCCAAAAATAGTAAGTTTCCTGAAATATAAAGTTTCCATATTTAGAAATAAGCTGAATTAATAAGCTAATAATATAAGCATAAGTTTAGTAAATAACATTAGTCATGTAATAATTGGTATAGTTTATTAATAATATCATGTTATTTAAATAAACTATATGTTATATGATTTAATTATATTAAGCATGATTTAATTAAATTAAGGTGTATAAAATACATAGGTTAATCATGTATTAATATTATATTAATTATAACCTAAGTCATGTTTATTAATTAATTATATTCAATTTCTTAAATAACTAATTAATACTATAGTATAAATTAAATAAATAAATACTTAGGGTAAAAATATGTATTATTTCATAAAATAATTAACCTATGTACATGATTAATTAAATTAATTATTAGTCATGATTAATTAATTTAATTTCTTGTTAAATAATATAACTTGTAAAAATTAATACTTGTAAAAGTTAGTCATGAACCGGACTCGTGATTTTAATTTAGACATAATGTGAACCGGACCGAATTCTCCCGAGAACCGGACCAAACAAACACCCCCTTAACAGTGGCTAACCGGCTCAGCCGGTTGCCACTGTTCTTGAAAAAACGCCACCAGCTTAAGCCGGTGGTTTCCCCTGGTTAGCCTCGGCTAACCGCTGCCTCAAAAGGTTCCCACCGGCAGTTTGCCAGTGGTTCCCCCTGTCGAGCCTACGTTCCCCCCTGCTAGACGAAAACAGCCACCAGCAGTTAGCTGGTGGTGTTTCTTGTTGCTGCTGAGACCAAGAAAAACCACAAAGCCACCCCGACTCACGTCAGGGTCCCTTGTTTCACCTTGCTGCCGAACCACAAGGACTACACCGAGACCCAAAGGTCTCGGCTGTGGTCACACAAGAAACACCGAGAGCTTCGGCTCTCGGTTTGCGTGTGTCGGCTGAACCAAACAAACCCAAAACACCTTTTATTTTTATACCCCATGATTAATTAACATGTTAAAATACTTATTATGATAAACCCCATGATTACATGTTCTTGATTAAATAGAAGAATCAAAAGAAAAGGATAATGGATTACCGAATGCGTATAACGAATGGAACACAATAACACGAACGAGCACTTGATTTTTAATCACCAAAAATCAACAAACACCTCCTTGTGGTGGTGTTGTATCCGACGGCCAAGGAGAGCAAAAGGGAGGCTAGGGTTTTGTAATTTTTATAAAACTCTATAAAAGTGAATGCACAAAATCCTTTTTGTTTATTTAGTCAAAACCAAAAATGGGATTGGCCCTCTTGTCCCTTTTGTGTCCGCGGCTTGTGGCGCCCACAAGGGGAAACCCGAAGTTTTTCCCGTGTCTAATATTTTAATGCACATACGTTCGTGTTTCCGTGTTATATTATAATTAAATGTTCGTGTTATAGATAAATACTTGTACTTAACGATATTAAGTGTTTTATATTAAATAAGTACGTATTACGTGTTCGTGATTTTACGTTCATGATTTCATGTTCGTGATTATAACTATTATTGTTAATAATTATCGTGTACTATCACGTACCTAATACTTATCATGTAATAACACGTACGTAATTTTTGTAATTAATAACCGTGACACGTGTTCATGCTATAAAAGGAAGGTTTTAATATGTACATATGTTTACTAAGTGTAGTGTTCATGGTAAAAGCATGTGGGTTTTACAAACATCTTTATAAACAGCTCGAGATATGGATTTTTGAAGATTGGTACGACTTTGCAAGTTGGCTCATTTGGATGATCTAACTGAAAACTACACTAAAAGAGATGAAGCTTGTGCGCAAAGTATAGGTGGTGCTGAAATTAGAAAGAAAGATATATAACTATATTAAAAGTGGAGAGTACTACATTCTAAATTTGTTTAAGTAGAAATAAGCTCAATAATAGAAAATTTAGTTTTAGTTGGTTAAATTGACATGTATTAACACTTATTCACATTAATTCATTTGTATTAGGAATGATAAAATTTTATATTATTCACAAAAGTTAAAATTATTTTTTATAAATAAAGAAGTTTTCACCAAGACTGTTTCTTATATGTTAACAGGTAAACTGGTGTTGATGCTTCTAATAGAGACATGTTGCGTAATAGGTTTTCATATGTTTCTATCATGGAGATACCCCTTTAGAAAGTGGTTCAAAAACCACTCTTTATGGGCTATTTTGACCAGTTTTATGAGTTTTTTTGTAATAGTGCGTGTAGAACATAAAAAAACGTCACATACAATAAGATTTTAAACCAGGAGACATTAAACATATACCGTAAACTCTATCGAAAATAAACCTTTGCATGAAATCATAAGCCACTTTTTAAAAATTAAAATTGGACTCCACCCTTAGAGTCCCGCGAACTACCGAATTTATTAGTAGTTTTTCAAACCCCAAACGGACCAGTATATAAAACCGCGCGTTCCAAAGTTGCTTTAATTGTTTTATCCCGCGAACACGGGGGATTTTTTCCAAAAAAAACAAATCGGGTATTTGTAGGACAACTTCTATTCGGATGGGTCAAATATGTCATTTTTGCTTTATTAAAAGGTGTAGTTAACTATGTGATATTACGAGAAATTAAAACTTTAACCACATGATTATTACTGTTCACTCATACAACAAAGACAAAAAGTTTCAAGACAATTTAAATATGTTATGGAGCCTCCAATTGGTCGATGAGCTAAGCATGCATCATCACAAGCATATTTTTTGCAACGTTGTGGATCAAAGTCATACATGTAAGATTTATAATCATGACCGGAACGGCAAACAAAATATTAAAAAATTTAAAATAAATAGTTTAATTTGTAAGAGTGTATCTTACACTATTCGAGTATACTTTCTCTTAAAAGAATAATAATTGATAAACATAAAAAATTATGAATGTAATACCAATAGTAGAACAAAACTCTTTATCTGGAATAGCAATCCCGTTCACAAATCCTGTAAATAACACGTAAAAAACAAACAAACACATCATATTTTCTTCATTACTAACAAATATTAGAAATATCACCAAATCTTTTCGAGTTATGTTTGTGCAGGTTATTATCATATTTATAGTAAATTCTTAATATAAATTACAATAAATGGAAGTTTATGTTATTTACTATAAATAACTATAACGCTATATAAATAACATATAGGGAAACTTTTACTTATGCACCCTAGACAAAGGTTATTTCCTTTTTTTACACCCCAACTTAGTATTTTCTCAAAATATCCTAAGGCGGCCGAGGCAACTAAGGCATCCGAATCAACATGTACGATAGTGTGACACGTGCAAAAATCAAGTACGATTCTATTCAACATGTGTTGTATTAGAGTTGGAGGCAACTCATATTTATACACGAGACGGCCTCAATAAAAAAATATTTTTCAAGGCGAACGGGGTATTTTATACTCGAGGCGACCGTAATAAAAATATTATTAAAAATTCTAAATTTATAAATAAATACATAAATTTAAAAAAAATGATAATATTTTTTAAAATTTATAGAAAATAAATAAATTTATTAAAAGGTATATATTTGTTATTTATAATTTTTTATTAATATTTAATCATTTTTAAATATATTTAATAACTTATTAAAATATTTAATAACTTTTGTTATAAATTTTTTACAAATTTATAAAAGGAATTTATAACTTTTTTTAATTGCAGTCGCATCGGTGTACAATACCCTTGTCTCCTCAATAAAGATGTATATTTTTGAGATCGTTTCGTATAAAAATATGAGGTGGCCTCCAGTTCAAATACAACACGTGTTTAATAGTAACGTATTTGAATTTGGCATGTGTCGTAGTATAGTACAAGTTGCCCCAGTTGCCTTAGATGCCTCGGTCATCTTGGGGTATTTTTGAGACAATTCATGTTAAGATCCAAAAAATGAAGCAACCTTTGTCTATTGTGCAAAAGTAGAATTTGCCCTAATATATATCTTTATAAAATATCTCATCCTTAAAAAAAATAAATGATAATGATGAAAACCCACTTGTGCGGGATGTGAGGTCGAGGTTTAGGGCGGAATAACTCCGTAATAGATTGATAACCCTCGAAATATTTTCGCTAATTGTTTTTGAATATTTTTTTAACATAAATAGATTTAGGTTAACCTTTTATTACGAAGTTAGTCATTAATGAGTAACATTGCAATATATCTATAGCATTAAGAACTAACTATGTAAAATCTGTGTTTTATAGCAACAAATACTATTAAAATTAAAAGAAGCTAACTTTAAGTTAACAACACGCACCTAATATTAACATTTAAAAAAACGTTAACGATCATAAGTTATTAACCTTTAACTAACGGAGGTTAAGTGCTTCCATTTAATGTCATATAACGAACTATTGTTTGGAGTGCCCAAAAGCAACTCTTACAAATGTATGTTTATATAATATTTATCGAGTAATAAAATTTAGAGAATGACACTAGTTTTTACTAGTAAACCGGTGTTGATGCTTCTAATAGAGACATGTTACGCAACAGGTTTTCATATGTTTCAATCATGGAGATACCCCCTTTTGAAACTGGTTCAAAAACCACTCTTTATGGGCTATTTTGACCAGTTTTTTATAAGTTTTTTTTTGCAGTAGTGCGTGTATAACGTACAAAAAATCACATATAATAAGATTTTAATCCTGGAGACATTAAACATATACCCTAAACTCTATCAAAAATAAACTTTGCATGAAATCTTAAGCCACTTTTTAAAAATTAAAATTGGACTCCACCCTTAGAATCCCGCGAACTACCGAATTTATTAGTAGTTTTTCAAAACCCAATAACACCACGCGTTCTGAAGTTGCTTCAACTGTTTTATCCCGCGAACACGGGGGATTTTTTCCAAAAAAACAAATCGGGTGTTTGTAGGACAACTTCTATTCGGATGGGTCAAATAAGTCAATTTTGCTTTATTAAAAGGTGTAGTTATCCATGTGATCTTACGAGAAATTAAAACTTTAACCACATGATTATTAATTTTCTTTCATACAACAATGACAAAAAGTTCCAAGACAATTTGAATATGCTATGGAGCCTCCAATTGGTCGATGAGCTAAGCATGCATCATCACAAGCAGATTTTTTGCAACGTTGTGGATCAAAGTCATACATGTAAGATTTATAATCATGACCTGAAAGGCAAACAAAATATTAAAATTTTTTAAATAACTAGTTGAATTTGTAAAAGTGTATCTTTCACTATTCGAGTATACTTTCTCTTAAAAGAATAATAATTGATAAACATAAAAATTTATGAATGTAATACCAATAGTAGAACAAAACTCTTTATCTGGAATAGCAATCCCGTTCACAAATCCTGTATATAACATGTAAAAAACAAACAAACACATCATATTTTTCTTCATTACTAACAAATATTAGAAATATCACCAAATCTTTTTGAGTTATGTTTGTGCAGGTGATTATCATATTTATAGTCAATTCTTCATATAAATTACAATAAATGGACATTTATCTTATTACTCTCACCCTTAAATAATTATAACGCTATATAATTAATATATAGGGAAAATTTTACTTTTGCACCCAAGGCAAAGGTTGTTTCCCTTTTTTACACCCCAACTTAGTATTTTCTCTAAATATCCTAAGGCGATCGAGGCATCTAAGGCATCTGAATCAACATGTGCAATAGTGTGACACGTGCAAAAATCTAGTACGATTCTATTCAACATGTGTTGTATTAGAGTTGGTGGCCACTCATACTTATACACGAGGTGACCTCAATAAAAAATTATTTTTCAAGGCGACCAGGGTATTTTATACTCGAGGCGACCGTAATAAAAATATTATTAAAAATTCTAAATTTAAAAATAAATACATAAATTTATAAAAAATAATAATATTTTTTAAAATTTATAGAAAAATATAAAAATAAATAAATTTATTAAAAGGTATATATTTTTTTATTTAAACTTTTTATTAATATTTAATAATACTTAAAAATATTTAATAATTTATTAAAATATTTAATGATTTTTGTTATAAATTTTTTTAAAATTAAAAATAAGAATTTATAACTTTTTTTAAGTGCAGTCGCATCGGTGTACAATACCCTTGTTTCCTCGAAAAAGATGTATTATTTTGAGGTTGTTTCGTATATAAATATGAGGTGGCCTTCAGTTCAAATACAACACATGTTTAATAGTAACGTATTTGAATTTGGCACGTGTCGTAGTATAGTACAAGTTGCCCTAGTTGCCTTAGATGCCTCGATCATCTTGGGGTATTTTTGAGACAATTCATGTTAAGATGCAAAAAAATGAAGCAACCTTTTTCTAGGGTGAAAAAGTAGCATTTTCCCTAATATATATCTTCATAAAATATCTCATCCTTTAAAAAATTAATGATAATGATGAAAACCCACTTGTGCGGGGTGTGAGGTCGAGGTTAAGGGCGGAATAACTCTGCAACAGACTGATAACCCTCGAAATATTTTTGTTAATTGTTTTTGAATAATTTTTTAACATAAATAGATTTTGGTTAACCTTTTATTACTAAGTTAGTCATTAATGACTAACATTGCAATATATCTATAGCATTAAGAACGAACTATGTAACATCTGTATTATAAAGCAACAAATACTATTAAAGTTTAAAAAAACGTTAAAGATCATAACTTATTAACCTTTAACTAACAGACGTTAAGTGCTTCCTATTAATGTCATATAACGAACTATTGTTTTGATTATGTGTAACATTAGCAAAAGTAGGAGCGCCCAAAAGCAACTCCTACAAATGTATGTTTATATAATATTTATCGAGTAATACTATTTTGACCTAATATAATGCTTAAATGCATGACTAATGCATATATTACGTGTATGTATGTATTACACATATTGTTTTTCCAAATACCCACCAATCATTTATTCAAACCAACTAATCAAATCACTAAACACATAAATCAACATCATTGCTAAGTACGATAATTATTTTTCATATTGATCAACTTAAAACATTTTTTTACATAAATATTGGTAAATTTTTAAATGATTTTTTTGTTGATAATTCATTTATTTTAAATAGTGATTTTAACACGTTTGGGTTGCACATGTATCATTTATGACTAGCAAAGTTCTCGTGCATTACGGTTGCGGGTACCATGAGACTAAAATTCTGCGAGCATAATATTTTATGAGTATACGTGATTTTCAATAATAACTTTATAAATAATGATGATATTTTAAGTTAGAATAAATTAAGCAATAATAGACCACTTCATATAAAATAGTATTACGAAATTATGATGATTTATCGTAAAAGGTATTTGCCAATCTCTATAACATTCATCATCATATTATATAACATGTAGATACAGAAAATCTTTGTATTTTATATGTTTACACGTTTTCATATATTATAATAACATTAAAATCGTCTTATTTTCATATGTACAATTTAATCGGATTAATTAGCAAAATGATTAGCATTTCACCAAATTTGTACTAAAATACATACATAGACTACATGTGTTTTCGAACAAGCAACTTTATAAACAACTGAATGGTTCAAAATCTAACTCCGATTTAATATTTGTAGAATATTGGTAATCCAAGTATGGAGTGAGGTTAGAAGATTTTCTAGAGAGAAAAAGTTAGAGAGAGAAATGAGAGAAAATGTGTGAAATATTATCAGATATCTGGTGTTAGGGTTTTTGGCTTGCTTTTTGTTTTGATAATGTGTGGCTTATAAGTTCATTGTTGGGTCTTATTCACTGTTGTTTTTGCTAATTGTTCACTCCCCACAAGTCAATTGCTTGTGCGGTAGCTTTTGCCCAAAAAGAAAACAAAAAATAAATAAATGAAGATTAAAAACATTGGCCTCGTTTCGAATCCATGAGCCTCGCTGGGGGAGTAGTGTTCTTACCAGTGTGCCAAGTTTTCAATTTGGTAACTCTTTTGCTTGTTTTATTCTTGTACCATTCTAGCTTTCTTTGGACAATAACAAGCCGTAGCTTATTATTGCTCTTTCAGCGTATTTTGTTCAGCTTTTTCTATCTTATATTTTTCTCTCATTTTAGATCACTTAATAGATTTTCTGAGAAATTTTTTGATTTTTCCACATAAGTTTACTATTTTTTATCATTTATTTAATTTCTATTTTTGTAAAATCATTTAAATATAGTAAAAATGTTATTCATTTTTAGGAAAATTAATTTTTAGGTTTTAATTTATATATTTTAGGTTTACAATTGATAAAGTCTTGGTTTAGACTTTTTCTTAATTATTTTTATTTTTATGTTTTTAAATAAACTTTAAAATTTAATAATAATTTTTATGTTTTTACAAAGTATTGTTAATTTTTCATTTATAATTACATATATTAGAATTTATTCGCAATTTTGAGAAATTTTTATTTTTATGGATTTTTACGTCTTGATTCCCGCGTAACGCGTTTTCTTCTTAGTATCATTGTAGCGTAATCCGTCTTTTGTTTTCTCATTTTGTCTCACCAAAAAAGTAATTATTCCAAAAACATCTTTAATTTGGCTAAATACTCATACCTCCTTGGAGAACGAACTTAATTGTCGGTATATACGTTTCCTAACGTATTTACTTAATACTTACCATTTGTTGCTTTTTTCCTAAGAGTAAGCATACATCTAAAGTACTCCTCATCATAAACCAGTCTATAGCTCCTAAGAACCTAAGATGTATCCAGAATGCCTGGGTGTTTTGCTATATATAATCTCAGAAGATAACTCAAAGGTGGTAGGGGGCCTTTTTGCTTATGTTACGTGTTTGTTTAAATCTGTATGACCTAATATTTGTTTGCTTATGTAAGTGTTTGTTAAATCTGTGAAGAGTTGCCACACTATAAGGTGCATGTGTGCATTTGTTATTTGTATGATTTGCGACTTAATTTTTTTATGGGTAGTATTAGGCCTATTTAGATACAAATTTAACATAAACATGTAACACCCCCATTTTGGTAAATGGAATGTCACGCGTGATTATGGCGTGTCATCAGGGAATACTAGGTAAATGTCTTAAAAACATTAAATGACCATTAATGGGAATACCAAAAACAAACATCGGTACCCTAAGTATAAGCTCATCACACACAAACATAAGTACTATAAATGAAAATGACTAAACAATGTCCAAAGAGATAAGTAGCAAAATGTATGATGAAATGCATAAAGTAGAGAAGGCTAGATAGCTTCCAATCCATATGCACGTACGCTTAAAGTCTACGAGCGCCCTTGAGTACCTGCCGTTTGGGAACATGAAAGGAAAACGGCTGAGCATAACGCTCAGTGCACGGATATACAAGTATAGCATGGAATATACAAGTTCTAAGTAACCTGGAACATGTTCATAAAACTGGTTTTATAGTTTGAAAAGACTTATGTTTTTATGTAAAATCTGTATTAATTAGCCAATAACCCATATTGGTCATGAGGTTCCACCGTACATGAGTACTTAGAGGGGAGACCTCGTCATGCAATCAGAGGGGTTTCCTCTAATTAAATAGTCTGGGTAGGAGGGATCAATTCCTTGTGAAGGATGCAAGGCACACATCGCATTCACTCTTGAATTACTAGTAAACATGTAACTAGGATGCACCCATATGCCCCACATGATAATATAATATAATGGCCAAAACTATAAAGGGACGCCACAAGCAATCACTCCGCCGTTGGGAAGTCATAACACTGGTGCCTCCAGTGTTATGGTTATGGTACCTCCATAACTAGGTGACACTAGTCATGCATGTATATGGCTTAGGCTCTTAAACTAACATAAGTAATCAAACATATAAAAAAATACTGGGAAAACAGTTGGATGCAAACGGGGAATCCTAATAAAGAAAGAATGTCCATACTGAAGGGACGGGAAATCCGTACCTTATGTCCAGTAAACGAAGAAGACGAAAGATTGAAAGTTCTACTCTGATCTAACTAATGCTACATAAATAGGGGACATGTATAAGTATTATGTTTACTGAGTACGTAACTGGTTTTATCAGGTCTTAGCTTGTTTAATATGTTCTTGTCTTGTTTTACTTATTTTTAATGTTATGATGTGTTTATCATGTATTATATGTATTATGATTAAGTATTACTTGTATTTCTTGTATTATTATACTTGTGGTGTAATAATAAGTAACTTTCTGAAAATAGCAGGTTTCCTAAACTAGATAGTTTCCAAAAATAGAAAGTTTCCAAAAACAGAAAGTTTCTAAAAATAGATTAACTTCTAAAAATAGATCAGTTTCTAAAAATAGAAAGTTTCCAAAAATAGTAAGTTTCCTGAAATACAAAGTTTTCATATTTAGAATTAAGCTGAATTAATAAGCTAATAATATAAGCATAAGTTTACTGGTTAAATAACATAAGTCATGTAATTATTGGTATAGTTTATTAATAATATCATGTTAATTAAATAAACTATAAGTTATATGATTTAATTAAATATAAGCATGATTTAATTAAATTAAAGTGTATAAAATACTTAGGTTAAACATGTATTAATATTATATTAATTATACTCTAACTCATGTTTATTAATTAATTATATTCGATGTCTTAAATAATTAATTAATACTATAGTCTAAATTAAATAAATAAATACTTAGGTTAAATTCATGTATTATTTCATAAATAATAATTAACCTAGTCCATGATTAATTAAACTAATTATTAGTCATGAGTAATCAATTTAATTTCTTGTTAAATAATATAACTTGTAAAAGTTAATACTTGTAAAAGTTAGTCATGAACCGGACCCATGATTTTAATTTATACATAATGTGAACCGGACCGAATTCTCCCGAGAACCAGACCAAACAAACACCCCCTTAACAGTGGCTAACTGGCTCAGGCGGTTGCCATTGTTCTTGAAAAAAACGCCACCGGCTTAAGCCGGTGGTTCCCCTGGTTAGCCTCGGGTAGCCGTTGCCTAAACAATGTTCCCACCGGCACAGTTAGCCGGTGGTTCCCTCTGTCGAGCTTGGGTTCCCCCTGCTAGACTAAAACAGCCACCGGTAGTTAGCCGGTGGTGTTTCTTATTGCTGTCGAGACCAAGAAAAACCACAAGGACACCCCGACTCGCGTGGGGGTCCCTTGTTTCACCCTGTTGCCGACCACAAGGACTACACCGAGACCCAAAGGTCTCGGCTGTGGTCATACGAGAGACACCGAGAGCTTCGGCTCTCGGTTTGCGTGTGTCGGCTGAACCAAACAAACCCAAAACACCTTTTATTTTTATACCCCATGATTAATTAACATGTTAAAATACTTATTATGATAAACCCCATGATTACATGTTCTTGATTAAATAAAAGAATCAAAAGAAAAGGATAATGGATTACCGAATGCGTATAAGAATGGAACACAATAACACGAACAAGCACTTGATTTTTAATCACCAAAAATCAACAAACACCTCCTTGTGGTGGTGTTGTATCCGGCGGTCAAGGAGAAAAAAAGGGAGGCTAGGGTTTTGTAATTTTTATAAAACTCTATAAAAGTGAATGCACAAAATCCTTTTTGTTTATTTAGTCAAAACCAAAAATGTGCTTGGCCCTCTTGTCCCTTTTGTGTCCGCGGCTTGTGGCGCCCACAAGGGGAAACCCGAAGTTTTTCCCGTGTCTAATATTTTACTGCACATACGTTCGTGTTTCCGTGTTATATTATAATTAAATGTTCGTGTTATAGATAAATACTTGTACTTAACGATATTAAGTGTTTTATATTAAATAAGTACATATTACGTGTTCGTGATTTTACGTTCATGATTTCATGTACGTGATTATAACTATTATTGTTAATAATTATCGTGTACTATCACGTAACTAATACTTATCATGTAATAACACGTACGTAATTTTTGTAATTAATAACCGTGACACGTGTTCGTGCTATAAAAGGAAGGTTTTAATATGTACATACGTTTACTAAGTGTACTGTTCATGGTAAAAGCATGTGGGTTTTACAAACATCTTTATAAACAGCTCGAGATATGGATTTTTGAAGATTGGTACGACTTTGCAAGTTGGCTCATTTGGATGATCTAATTGAAAACTACACTAAAAGAGATGAAGCTTGTGCGCAAAGTATAGGTGGTGCTGAAATTAGAAAGAAAGATATAGAACTATATTAAAAGTGGAGAGTGCTACATTCTAAATTTGTTTAAGTAGAAATAAGCTCAATAATAGAAAATTTAGTTTTAGTTGGTTAAATTGACATGTATTAACACTTCTGCACATTAATTCATTTGTATTGGGAATGATAAAAATTTATATTATTCACAAAAGTTAAAATTATTTTTTATAAATAAAGAAGTTTTCACCAAGACTGTTTCTTATATGTTAACAGGTAAACTGGTGTTGATGCTTCTAACAGACATGTTGCGTAATAGGTTTTCATATGTTTCTATCATGGAGATACCCCTTTAGAAAGTGGTTCAAAAACCACTCTTTATGGGCTATTTTGACCGGTTTTTATGAGTTTTTTTGTAATAGTGCGTGTAGAACTTAAAAAACGTCACATACAATAAGATTTTAAACCAGGAGACATTAAACATATACCCTAAACTCTATCGAAAATAAACCTTTGCATGAAATCATAAGCCACTTTTTAAAAAATAAAATTGGACTCCACCCTTAGAGTCCCGCGAACTACCGAATTTATTAGTAGTTTTTCAAACCCCAAACGGACCAGTATATAAAACCACGCGTTCCAAAGTTGCTTTAATTGTTTTATCCCGCGAACACGGGGGATTTTTTCAAAAAAAAAACAAATCGGGTATTTGTAGGACAACTTCTATTCGAATGGGTCAAATATGTCATTTTTGCTTTATTAAAAGGTGTAGTTAACTATGTGATATTACGAGAAATTAAAACTTTAACCACATGATTATTACTGTTCACTCATACAACAAAGACAAAAAGTTTCAAGACAATTAAATATGTTATGGAGCCTCCAATTGGTCGATGAGCTAAGCATGCATCATCACAAGCATATTTTTTGCAACGTTGTGGATCAAAGTCATACATGTAAGATTTATAATCATGACCTGAAAGGCAAACAAAATATTAAAAAATTTAAAATAAATAGTTTAATTTGTAAAAGTGTATCTTACACTATTCGAGTATACTTTCTCTTAAAAGAATAATAATTGATAAACATAAAAAATTATGAATGTAATACCAATAGTAGAACAAAACTCTTTATCTGGAATAGCAACCCCGTTCACAAATCCTGTAAATAACACGTAAAAAACAAACAAACACATCATATTTTCTTCATTACTAACAAATATTAGAAATATCACCAAATCTTTTCGAGTTATGTTTGTGCAGGTTATTATCATATTTATAGTAAATTCTTAATATAAATTACAATAAATGGAAGTTTATGTTATTTACTATAAATAACTATAACGCTATATAAATAACATATAGGGAAAATTTTACTTATGCACCCTAGACAAAGGTTATTTCCTTTTTTTACACCCCAACTTAGTATTTTCTCAAAATATCCTAAGGCGGCCGAGGCAACTAAGGCATCCGAATCAACATGTACGATAGTGTGACACGTGCAAAAATCAAGTACGATTCTATTCAACATGTGTTGTATTAGAATTGGAGGCAACTCATATTTATACACGAGACGACCTTAATAAAAAAATCTTTTTCAAGGCGAACGGGGTATTTTATACTCGAGGCGACCGTAATAAAAATATTATTAAAACTTCTAAATTTATAAATAAATACATAAATTAATAAAAAATGATAATATTTTTTAAAATTTATAGAAAATAAATAAATTTATTAAAAGGTATATATTTGTTATTTATAATTTTTTATTAATATTTAATCATTTTTAAAAATATTTAATAACTTATTAAAATATTTAATAACTTTTGTTATAAATTTTTTACAAATTTATAAAAGGAATTTATAACTTTTTTTAATTGCAGTCGCATCGGTGTACAATACCCTTGTCTCCTCGATAAAGATGTATATTTTTGAGATCGTTTCGTATAAAAATATGAGGTGGCCTCCAGTTCAAATACAACACGTGTTTAATAGTAACGTATTTGAATTTGGCATGTGTCGTAGTATAGTACAAGTTGCCCCAGTTGCCTTAGATGCCTCGGTCATCTTGGGGTATTTTTGAGACAATTCATGTTAAGATCCAAAAAATTAAGCAACCTTTGTCTATTGTGCAAAAGTAGAATTTGCCCTAATATATATCTTTATAAAATATCTAATCCTTAAAAAATAAATGATAATGATGAAAACCCACTTGTGCGGGATGTGAGGTCGAGGTTTAGGGCGGAATAACTCTGCAATAGATTGATAACCCTCGAAATATTTTCGCTAATTGTTTTTGAATATTTTTTTAACATAAATAGATTTAGGTTAACCTTTTATTACTAAGTTAGTCATTAATGAGTAACATTGCAATATATCTATAGCATTAAGAACTAACTATGTAAAATCTGTGTTTTATAGCAACAAATACTATTAAAATTAAAAGAAGCTAACTTTAAGTTAACAACACGCACCTAATATTAACATTTAAAAAAACGTTAACGATCATTAGTTATTAACCTTTAACTAACGAAGGTTAAGTGCTTCCATTTAATGTCATATAACGAACTATTGTTTTGATTAGGTGTAACATTAGCAAAAGTAGGAGTGCCCAAAAGCAACTCTTACAAATGTATGTTTATATAATATTTATCGAGTAATACTATTTAGAGAATGACATTAGTTTTTACTAGTAAACCGGTGTTGATGCTTCTAATAGAGACATGTTACGTAACAGGTTTTCATATGTTTCGATCATGGAGATACCCCTTTTGATATTGGTTCAAAAACCACTCTTTATGGGCTATTTTGACCAGTTTTATGAGTTTTTTGTGTAGTAGTGCGTGTATAACGTACAAAAAATCACATATAATAAGATTTTAATCCAGGAGACATTAAACATATACCCTAAACTCTATCAAAAATAAACTTTGCATGAAATCTTAAGCCACTTTTTAAAAATTAAAATTGGACTCCACCCTTAGAAACCGCGAACTACCGAATTTATTAGTAGTTTTTCAAAACCCAATAACACCACGCGTTCTGAAGTTGCTTCAACTGTTTTATCCCGCGAACACGGGGGATTTTTTTCCAAAAAAACAAATCGGGTGTTTGTAGGACAACTTCTATTCGGATGGGTCAAATATGTCAATTTTGCTTTATTAAAAGGTGTAGTTATCCATGTGATCTTACGAGAAATTAAAACTTTAACCACATGATTATTAATTTTCTTTCATACAACAATGACAAAAAGTTCCAAGACAATTTGAATATGCTATGGAGCCTCCAATTGGTCGATGAGCTAAGCATGTATCATCACAAGCAGATTTTTTGCAACGTTGTGGATCAAAGTCATACATGTAAGATTTATAATCATGACCTGAAAGGCAAACAAAATATTAAATTTTTTTAAATAACTAGTTGAATTTGTAAAAGTGTATCTTTCACTATTCGAGTATACTTTCTCTTAAAAGAATAATAATTGATAAACATAAAATTTTATGAATGTAATACCAATAGTAGAACAAAACTCCTTATCTGGAATAGGAATCCCGTTCACAAATCCTGTAAATAACATGTAAAAAACAAACAAACACATCATATTTTTCTTCATTACTAACAAATATTAGAAATATCACCAAATTTTTTTGAGTTATGTTTGTGCAGGTGATTATCATATTTATAGTCAATTCTTCATATAAATTACAATAAATGGACATTTATGTTATTTACTCTCACCCTTAAATAAATATAACGCTATATAATTAATATATAGGGAAAATTTTACTTTTGCACCCAAGGCAAAGGTTATTTCCCTTTTTTACACCCCAACTTGGTATTTTCTCTAAATATCCTAAGGCGACCGAGGCATCTAAGGCATCTGAATCAACATGTCCGATAGTGTGACACATGCAAAAATCAAGTACGATTCTATTCAACATGTGTTGTATTAGAGTTGGTGGCCACTCATACTTATACACGAGGTGACCTCAATAAAAAATTATTTTTCAAGGCGACCAGTGTATCTTATACTCGAGGCGACTGCAATAAAAATATTATTAAAAATTCTAAATTTACAAATAAATACATAAATTTATAAAAAATAATAATATTTTTTAAAATTTATAGAAAATATGTAAAAATAAATAAATTTATTAAAAGGTATATTTTTTTTATTTAAATTTTTTATTAATATTTAATACTACTTAAAGATATTTAATAATTTATTAAAATATTTAATGATTTTTGTTATAAATTTTTTTAAAATTAAAAATAAGAATTTATAACTTTTTTTAATTGCAGTCGCATCGGTGTACAATACCCTTGTCTCCTCGAAAAAGATGTATTATTTTGAGGTTGTTTCGTATATAAATATGAGGTGGCCTTCAGTTCAAATACAACACATGTTTAATAGTAACGTATTTGAATTTGGCACGTGTCGCAGTATAGTACAAGTTGCCCTAGTTGCCTTAGATGCCTCGATCATCTTGGGGTATTTTTGAGACAATTCATGTTAAGATGCAAAAAAATGAAGCAACCTTTTTCTAAGGTGAAAAAGTAGCATTTTCCCTAATATATATCTTCATAAAATATCTCATCCTTTAAAAAATTAATGATAATGATGAAAACCCACTTGTGCGGGGTGTGAGGTCGAGGTTAAGGGCGGAATAACTCTGCAACAGACTGATAACCCTCGAAATATTTTTGTTAATTGTTTTTGAATAATTTTTTAACATAAATAGATTTTGGTTAACCTTTTATTACTAAGTTAGTCATTAATGACTAACATTGCAATATATCTATAGCATTAAGAACCAACTATGTAACCTCTGTATTATAAAGCAACAAATACTATTAAAGTTTAAAAAAACGTTAAAGATCATAACTTATTAACCTTTAACTAACAGACGTTAAGTGCTTCCTATTAATGTCATATAACGAACTTTGTTTTGATTATGTGTAACATTAGCAAAAGTAGGAGCGCCCAAAAGCAACTCCAACAAATGTATGTTTATATAATATTTATCGAGTAATACTATTTTGACCTAATATAATGCTTAAATGCATGACTAATGCATATATTACGTGTATGTATGTATTACACATATTGTTTTTCCAAATACCCACCAATCATTTATTCAAACCAACTAATCAAATCACTAAACACATAAATCAACATCATTGCTAAGTACGATAATTATTTTTCATATTGATCAACTTAAAACATTTTTTTACATAAATATTGGTAAATTTTTAAATGATTTTTTTGTTGATAATTCATTTATTTTAAATAGTGATTTTAACACGTTTGGGTTGCACATGTATCATTTATGACTAGCAAAGTTCTCGTGCATTACGGTTGCGGGTACCATGAGACTAAAATTCTGCGAGCATAATATTTTATGAGTATGCGTGATTTTCAATAATAACTTTATAAATAATGATGATATTTTAAGTTAGAATAAATTAAGCAATAATAGACCACTTCATATAAAATAGTATTACGAAATTATGATGATTTATCGTAAAAGGTATTTGCCAATCTCTATAACATTCATCATCATATTATATAACATGTAGATACAGAAAATCTTTGTATTTTATATGTTTACACGTTTTCATATATTATAATAACATTAAAATCGTCTTATTTTCATATGTACAATTTAATCGGATTAATTAGCAAAATGATTAGCATTTCACCAAATTTGTACTAAAATACATACATAGACTACATGTGTTTTCGAACAAGCAACTTTATAAACAACTGAATGGTTCAAAATCTAACTCCGATTTAATATTTGTAGAATATTGGTAATCCAAGTATGGAGTGAGGTTAGAAGATTTTCTAGAGAGAAAAAGTTAGAGAGAGAAATGAGAGAAAATGTGTGAAATATTATCAGATATCTGGTGTTAGGGTTTTTGGCTTGCTTTTTGTTTTGATAATGTGTGGCTTATAAGTTCATTGTTGGGTCTTATTCACTGTTGTTTTTGCTAATTGTTCACTCCCCACAAGTCAATTGCTTGTGCGGTAGCTTTTGCCCAAAAAGAAAACAAAAAATAAATAAATGAAGATTAAAAACATTGGCCTCGTTTCGAATCCATGAGCCTCGCTGGGGGAGTAGTGTTCTTACCAGTGTGCCAAGTTTTCAATTTGGTAACTCTTTTGCTTGTTTTATTCTTGTACCATTTTAGCTTTCTTTGGACAATAACAAGCCGTAGCTTATTATTGCTCTTTCAGCGTATTTTGTTCAGCTTTTTCTATCTTATATTTTTCTCTCATTTTAGATCACTTAATAGATTTTCTGAGAAACTTTTTGATTTTTCCACGTAAGTTTACTATTTTTTATCATTTATTTAATTTCTATTTTTGTAAAATCATTTAAAAATAGTAAAAATGTTATTCATTTTTAGGAAAATTAATTTTTATGTTTTAATTTATATATTTTAGGTTTACAGTTGATAAAGTCTTGGTTTAGACATTTTCTTAATTATTTTATTTTTATGTTTTTAAATATACTTTAAAATTTAATAATAATTTTTATGTTTTACAAATTATTGTTAATTTTTCATTTATAATTACATATTTTAGAATTTATTTGCAATTTTTAGAATTTTTTTATTTTTATGGATTTTTACGTCTTGATTCCCGCGTAACGCGTTTTCTTCTTAGTATCATTGTAGCGTAATCCGTCTTTTGTTTTCTCATTTTGTCTCACCAAAAAAGTAATTGTTCCAAAAACATCTTTAATTTGGCTAAATACTCATACCTCCTTGGAGAACGAACTTAATTGTCGGTATATACGTTTCCTAACGTATTTACTTAATACTTACCATATGTTGCTTTTTTCCTAAGAGTAAGCATACATCTAAAGTACTCCTCATCATAAACCAGTCTATAGCTCCTAAGAACCTAAGATGTATCCAGAATGCCCAGGTGTTTTGATATATATAATCTCAGAAGATAACTCAAAGGTGGTAGGGGGCCTTTTTGCTTATGTTACGTGTTTGTTTAAATCTGTATGACCTAATATTTGTTTGCTTATGTAAGTGTTTGTTAAATCTGTGAAGAGTTGCCACACTATAAGGTGCATGTGTGCATTTGTTATTTGTATGCTTTGCGACTTAATTTTTTTATGGGTAATATTAGGCCTATTTAGATACAAATTTAACATAAACATTTAACATCCCATTTTGGTAAATGGAATGTCACGCGTGATTATAGCGTGTCATCAAGGAATACTAGGTAAATGTCTTAAAAACATTAAATGACCATGAATGGGAATACCAGAAATAAACATCGGTACCCCAAGTATAAGCTCATCACACACAAACATAAGTACTATAAAGGAAAATGACTAAACAATGTCCAAAGAGATAAGTAGCAAAATGTATGATGAAATGCATAAAGTAGAGAAGGCTAGATAGCTTCCAGTCCATATGCACGTACGCTTAAAGTCTACGAGCGCCATTGAGTACCTGCCGTTTGGGAACATGAAAGGAAAATGGCTGAGCATAACGCTCAGTGCACGGATATACAAGTATAGCATGGAATATACAAGTTCTAAGTAACCTGGAACATGTTCATAAAACTGGTTTTATAGTTTGAAAAGACTTATGTTTTTATGTAAAATCTGTCTTAATTAGCCAATAACCCATATTGGTCATGAGGTTCCACCGTACATGAATACTTAGAGGGGAGACCTCGTCATGCAATTAGAGGGGTTGCCTCTAATTAAATAGTCTGGGTAGGAGGGATCAATTCCTTGTGAAGGATGCAAGGCACACATCGCATTCACTCTTGAATTACTGGTAAACATGTAACTAGGATGCACCCATACGCCCCACATGATAATATAATATAATGGCCAAAACTATAAAGGGACGCCACAAGCAATCACTCCACCGTTGGGAAGTCATAACACTGGTGCCTCCAGTGTTATGGTTATCGTACCTCCATAACTAGGTGACACTAGTCATGCATGTATATGGCTTAGGCTCTTAAACTAACATAAGTAATCAAACATATAAAAAAAATACTGGGAAAACAGTTGGATGCAAACGGGAAATCCTAATAAGGAAAGAATGTCCATACTGAAGGGACGGGAAATCGGTACCTTATGTCTAGTAAACGAAGAAGACGAAAGAATGAAAGTCCTACTCTGATCTCACTAATGCTACATAAATAGGGGACATGTATAAGTATTATGTTTACTGAGTACATAACTGGTTTTATCAGGTCTTAGCTTGTTTAATATGTTCTTGTCTTGTTTTACTGATTTTTAATGTTATGCTGTGTTTATCATGTATTATATGTATTATGATTAAGTATTACTTGTATTTCTTGTATTATTATACTTGTGGTGTAATAATAAGTAACTTTCTGAAAATAGCAGGTATCCTAAACTAGAAAGTTTCAAAAAATAGAAAGTTTCCAAAAATAGAAAGTTTCCAAAAATAGATTAACTTCTAAAAATAGATCAGTTTCTAAAAATAGAAAGTTTCCAAAAATAGTAAGTTTCCTGAAATACAAAGTTTTCATATTTAGAATTAAGCTGAATTAATAAGCTAATAATATAAGCATAAGTTTACTGGTTAAATAGCATAAGTCATGTAATTATTGGTATAGTTTATTAATAATATCATGTTAATTAAATAAACTATAAGTTAATGATTTAATTAAATATAAGCATGATTTAATTAAATTAAGGTGTATAAAATACTTAGGTTAAACATGTATTAATATTATATTAATTATAATCTAACTCATGTTTATTAATTAATTATATTTCATGTCTTAAATAATTAATTAATACTATAGTCTAAATTAAATAAATAAATACTTAGGTTAAATTCATGTATTATTTCATAAATAATAATTAACCTAGTCCATGATTAATTAAATTAATTATTAGTCATGAGTAATTAACTTAATTTCTTGTTAAATAATATAACTTGTAAAAGTTAATACTTGTAAAAGTTAGTCATGAACCGGACCCATGATTTTAATTTAGAAATAATGTGAACCGGATCGAATTCTCCCGAGAACCGGACCAAACAAACACCCCCTTAACAGTGGCTAACCGGCTCAGGCGTATGCCATTGTTCTTGAAAAAAACGCCACCGGCTTAAGCCGGTGGTTCCCCTGGTTAGCCTCGGGTAGCCGTTGCCTAAACAAGGTTCCCACCGGCACAGTTAGCCGGTGGTTCCCCCTGTCGAGCTTGCGTTCCCCCTGCTAGACCAAAACAGCCACCGGTAGTTAGCCGGTGGTGTTTCTTTTTGCTGTCGAGACCAAGAAAAACCACAAGGCCACCCCGACTCGCGTGGGGGTCCCTTGTTTCACCCTGTTGCCGACCACAAGGACTACAACGAGACCCAAAGGTCTCGGCTGTGGTCATACGAGAGACACCGAGAGCTTCCGGTCTTGGTTTGCGTGTGTCGGTCGAACCAAACCAACCCAAAACACCTTATATTTTTATACCCCATGATTAATTAACATGTTAAAATCCTTATTATGATAAAACCCCATGATTACATGTTCTTGATTAAATAAAAGAATAAAAAGAAAAGGATAACGGATTACCGAATGCGTGTAACGAATGGAACACAATAACACGAACAAGAACTTGATTTTTAATCCCCACAAATCAACAAACACCTCCTTGTGGTGGTGTTGTATCCGGCGGCCAAGGAGAGCAAAAGGGAGGCTAGGGTTTTGTAATTTTAATAAAACTCTGTAAAAGTGAATGCACAAAATCCTTTTTGTTTATTTAGTCAAAACTAAAAATGGGCTTGGCCCTCTTGTCCCTTTGTGTCCACGGCTTGTAGGGTCCACAAGGGGAAACCCAAAGTTTTTCCCGTGTCTAATATTTTACGTGCACATACGTTCGTGTTTCCGTGTTATATTATAATTAAATGTTCGTGTTATAGATAAATACTTATACTTAACGATATCAAGCGTATTATATTAAATAAATACGTAATTACGTGTTCGTGATTTTACGTTCATTATTTCATGTTCGTGATTACAATTATTATTGTTAATAATTATCGTGTACTATCACGTACCTAATACTTATCGTGTAATAACACGTACATAATTTCTGTAATTACTAATCGTGACACGTGTTCGTGTTATAAAAGGAAGGTTTTAATATGTACATACGTTTACTAAGTGTACTGTTCATGGTAAAAGCATGCGGGTTCTACAACTCTTCCCCCCTAAAAAGAATAATTCGTCCCCGAATTATAGATAAAGTAAACTGAAAGAGGAACATACCCGAATTTCAAAACTTTAAATGAGCGTAAGAAGCCCGGATAGACTCCTCTGTTTCCCAAGTGGCTTCCTTCTCGGTATGATCCCTCCAAAGGATTTTGACGAAAGGAATCGTCTTCTTCCTCATGACTCGTTCTTGTATGTCAAGAACTCGCTCGGGTTCCTCTATGAAGGTAAGATCCTCATGAATTTGTCTATTGGATAATGAACCATGTGAAGGGGATGATAATTGTACCCTCTAAGTAAGGACACATGGAAAACGTCATGAACGTGAGAAAGCTGCGGAGGTAACACTAAGCGATAAGATACTTCACCGACTCGCTCGATGATATCAAACGGTCCGATGAATCAAGGACTGAGTTTCCCTTTGATTCCAAAAAGTCTAACACCACGTGCCGGTGATACCTTAAGAAAAACATGATCTCCCACGTTGAAATGTAAGTCCCTACCATGCTTGTCGGCATAACTCTTCTCACGTGTGCGAGCTTCTTGTAATTTCTGTTTAGCTACAGCGACCTTCTCGTTGGTTAACTCTATCATCTCTGGTCCTTCAAGTGTTCGCTCACCAACCTGATCCCAGCAGATTGGGGCGCGACACTTTCTGCCATACAACATCTCAAACAGTGCACACTTAATGCTGTCGTGCCAACTGTTGTTGTATGCAAACTCTACCAAACAGATATAATCATCCCAATGTCATGTCCACTCCAATGCACATGCTCGGAGCATGTCTTCCACTGTCTAAATAGTTCGCCCCGACTATCCTTCAGTTTGAGGATGAAAAGCCATGCTAAGCATAAGGTTTGTACCCCAAGCTTTTTGCAGACTTCTCCAAAATCGCAAAGTGAACCGAGGATCTCTGTCCGCGACGATACTGGATGGAGCACCATGAAGTCTCATGATCTCCTTCTTGTACGTATCGGCGAGTTTGCTGACCGGATCTTCCTTACGGATCGGTAAGAAATGAGCTGACTTAGTAAGTCGATCAACGATAACCCAAATCTCATCATGCCTCCTCTTTGTCTGCGGAAGACCGGTAACAAAATCCTTAGTGATTTTGTCCCACTTCCACTCTGGAATGTCTAACAGTTGTAGTAAACCATTAGAACACTGATGCTCGATCTAAACCTGTTGGCAGGTAAGACATTTGGAGACATAAGTAGCAACATCCTGTTTCATACCACTCCACCAAAAGTACTGCTTCATCTCGTGGTACATCTTGGTCGAACCAGGATGAAAGGAGAATGAGGAGCTATGAGCTTCAGCCAATAACGCTTCCATGAGTGTAAGGTCATCAGGAACACAAAGTCTTGTGCCCTGCCATAAGATATCGTCATTATCTAACCGAAACTCCGTCTGCTGATCCAAGTTCTGAATGATCACCCAAATTTCACCATCATCCTTCTAAGCTTCCTTGATCCCAGAGAGTAATTCAGGTTCCACTCTAAGATTATCCCAGTAACCATGTTGTCCGCGTACCATGATCTCAATGTCTAGTCGCTCCAAGTCTCTTATAAGCTCTTCCTCTATCTTGATGTCGTTGATCATACCCGACTTCCTACTAAGAGCATTTGCCACTACATTCGCCTTGCCGGGATGATACTGCAGATTATTGTCATAGTCCTTCAACTACTCTAACCATCTTCTATGTCTCATGTTTAGTTCATGTTGAGTGAAGATGTATTTCAGGCTCTTGTGATCTGTGAAGATATCACATGATTCTCCATAAAAGTAGTGCCTCCATTTCTTCAAAGCAAACACGACTGCTGCAAGTTACAAGTCATCCGTACGGTAGTTCTCCTCATAAGGCTTACGTTGCCGTGATGCGTAAGCGATCACCTTCCCATGTTACATGAGAACACAGCTAAGTCCCTTCCCTAAAGCATCATTATATATTTGAAATCCACCTGTACCAGATGGGGAGTAAGAATCGGTGCAGATACAAGCCTCTGCTTTAGGTATTCAAAGCTCTTCTCTCTTTCTTTAGTCCAGACGAATTTCTCCCCTTTTCGCATCAGTTTGGTCAATGGCAGTGCTAAACGAGAAAAGTTCTCTATGAACCTACGGTTGTAACCAGCTAAGCCTAGGAAACTGCGAACTTTAGTCACTGATGTTGGTCTTGGCCATTTGGTAATAGCCTCAACCTTCGCTAGGTCTATGGTTATTCCTTCTGCTGATACGATGTGGCCTAGGAACGCCACCTTGTCTAACCAGAACTCACACTTGGAGAATTTAGCATACAGCTGCTTCTGGCGAAGTATCTGTAGTACAATATGAAGATGATCTTCGTGTTCTTCCTTTGACTTTGAAAAAATCAGAATGTCGTCAATGAAGACAATGACGAATTTGTCTAGGAACTCATGGAAGATACGGTTCATCAAGTCCATGAAAATAGCTGGAGCATTGGTAAGGCCAAATGGCATGACTACGAATTCGTAGTGCCCATATCGTGTACGGAAAGCAGTCTTGGCGATGTCCTGCTCTTTAACCCGTAATTGATGATAGGCTGACCTTAGACCAATCTTGTAGAAATGTTTGGCCCCTTGGAGTTTGTCAAACAAGTCATCAATACGTGGCATCGAATATCTATTCCTGATGGTGATCTTGTTAAGCTCACGATAATCTATGCAGAGACACATACTTTCGTCCTTCTTCTTTACAAATAGAACAGGTGCGCCCCATAGAGAAGCACTAGGTCGAATGAAACCGCGTTCCAGCAATTCCTGCAGTTGTTCCTTTAACTCCTTCAGCTCTATGGGATCCATGCGATAAGGAACCATAGAAATTGGCTCAGCTCTTGGGACGAGCTCAATATTAAACTCTACTTCACGAGCAGGTGGTATACCCGGAAGTTATTTTGGAAACACGTATGGGAATTCTGACACGATCGACTGATTCTGGATAGATGGAGATTCAGCCTCCAAATCATAAACAGTAGCAAGATAGCCCACACAACCATGTGACAGTAGTACACGTGCTTGTAAGGTTGAAATTATTTGTACAGACCTTCCGTGTATAAAACCATTGTGAATGTACTCTGGTGCATTTACATCACCGAAGATGACCCGATATGAATGGCAGTCAATGGTGGCGTGATGTTTGGATAACCAGTCCATGCCCAATATCTTGTCAAAGTCGCACATATCCAATGGAAGTGCGTCAACAGGATGAATCTTGTCGTCAAACTCTAGGGGAAGACTCTTGTACCCATGGGTTATGCGTACAAAGTCTCTTATGGGCGTGGAAATGTTTAATACATTCTCTAATGGCATAGGGGATATCCTAACATTCTTGGCATAAGCAGTAGAAATGACCGAATGAGTAGTACCCGTGTCAAATAAAACACATGCAGCTTGACCATACAAATACAAGATTCCAGTGATGGTACCTATGGACTTGTTGGCCTGATCACGCGAGGTCGTGTACACCCGCCCAGTAGTAGGAGGTGGCTTGGAGTCGGCATGTCCAGATGTGCCCTCTATCTCACCCTTGCGACAGTCCTTCATGCGATGACCAGTCAGGCTACACTAGAAGCAAGCATCGCTATCGCGGCGACATGGCCCTGGGTGCCTATGGTTGTAGGTAGTGCAGAGAGGGTGAGTATACCCTCCAACAGGTGCCCTTGCTGGCTGGGAACCTGTTCAGAAAAGTATACATGAGACATGGTTTATGGGTACAATTAGGACAATGCAGAAAATCATAAGACATAATACCAGTGATAGCTGTACGGTAAGGCTGTGAACCTCTGCGGTCCTGCTCCCTCCCGTTGCCATGATTCCTGGTAGAAGATGCTGAAGTGTCAGAATTATGAATTTTAAACATGTAACATAAGGAAAAATGAGTAAGTTTAGGGACCTTCTGTTGTTGGAGTTGCCAGCGTTATTACGGTAATTATCATTACCGCCACGCCTATCTGTAGCAGAACGGTCTTGGGTCTGACCGTTACCCTTGTGTTGAGTAGGCTGTGGCTGAGTAGCCGGTTGAGACCCGTCCCTAGTCTTCTACTTGAAAGATGCAGTTTATAAAGAAAGATAAATATTTGGATAGTACTTAATGAATTGAAATGATCACCGCTGAGTGACGAAAATATACCTCTTCTCGGGTCTCTCTGCCTCACCGAATTTTTCTCTCTCCTACAGCATCTCCAGCTTACGTGCTGCATCAGTTACTAGTGCCACCATGTTGAAGGTAGCACACACTAAGTTATTGGCGACCGATGTACGAAGAGCCCAACGAAAGTGGTATGCTTGCTCTTTGGCAGTACCTGCTGCTGAGCCAAGAAAACAAGCCAAACGAAGAAAGCGCTGCATGAACTCGTTGCTGTTCTCCCCAGATCTCTGCCTGATCCCGTGGTACTCCCTCTTCAGCTTGTCCTGCTCAGCCTTGGGGAAGAACTGTCCCATCACCAACTCCCTGAACTGAGCCCAAGTCAAGCCAGCTATCCAATTTTCACCTCCCTCATACTGCTTCACTGACTTCCACCATCCAAGCATGTCGCCTTCAAACTTGTAACAGGCCAACCTTTCCTTGAAGACAGGGTCGCAGCCCATCGCATCAAATATCTTCTCGATATGAGCTAGCCAGCTCTCAGCCTCATTGGGGCTGTCAGTCTTCTCGAAGGATCGAGGACGTTGCTTGTTAAATCGCTCCAGCCATGTGATCAGTGTTGCTGGAGGAGGGGGAGGAGGATTAGGATGTTGGTGCTGGTGCTAATTATTGGAAGCTTGCACCTCGGCCCTGATTTCGTTCCTCAGCTAAGGAAGCATGGCCTGCATCGCAGCTTGAACTGATGCATTGAGTTGTTCCTGCTCGCGTGTGAGAACCATCTGACAGTATAAAACAAAATGCATGATTAAACATAGTAAAACATAATATATATTCATGAAAAAAATTTATGCCAATAAATCATGAAAAAAAATTTATGCATGAAAACAGTGTATGAATGCATGATGATGTAATCACATGGGTTCGGGTGAACGCCTTTGTGTCGGTTCACCTAAACAAAATGACATGAAGAAGATGAAACCCGATGGGTCGGTTCATCAAAACAACACGATAGATGATACAGGGCTTTTGACACCCCGTAAGAAAATCAAAGTTCGTTGATGTATGTCTCTTCGAATTGGTCTAGGTTCTCTATGTGACTCAGTTTTATTTTGGTGAAACAAATATTTTTGGTTGGTTTTAAATTTAAATGTGCAAGACATAAAAGTAAATGTCGTTAAAGTAAAGGGCAAGTATAAAAATCTAAATCTAATTAAAAAGAAAGGTGCGATATTTAAAAACGTGACGGAAAGTAAATTAATTAAATTGACTAAAAATAGAAGCGTGACGGAAATTAAAATTAGACAAATATTAAAAACGTAAACTAAAAATTAAACAAGACAAAATAAGAAAAATACCCTAATCGGAATATATTCCGATCAGGCTCACCTCAGATCGGAATGATGGCCGGCCCCAAATCGGAATGCTGTCACTCACCCAATCGGAATAACCAACACCTTCAGATCAGAATGTTTGCCTTACCTTGATCGGAATATGGATGGACCTGGTCGGAATGTTAATCGGAATCACTGATTGGAATAGCTGTCACCTTACCCACGATCGGAATACCAACTAACACCTCGATCGGAATGTGAAAAATCAAACTAGATCGGAATAAGGACTAAAATACCCATCGGAATATTGTCACCTTATCCGATCGGAATGTAGAACTTAGCTTTGATCGGAATGATCAAAACCTTGCTGATCGGAATACCAAGATGTCCACCAATCAGAATGTAGATAAATTCCCCCCAATCGGAATACAGATAGGAATGTCAAAACCCTTTTCTGATCATGCCAATCGGAAAGATAAACCCTTTTCCGATTGACCCCAATCGGAATACGGCAAAAGGAAATGGAAATAAGCTAGAAAAATAAGCTATGAATCTAATAAGCACTAGACGAAAAACTTAGTTAAAACAGTGTAAAAATAAGCTACGAAACTGAAAGTTAACAACTTTTAAGACACGAAAAAGATAAACTTTAAGAAAAACAACTTTATATATAAAAATAACTTTTGTAAAAACTATATAAACTTGAAAATAAATCAAATAAGCTATGAAAATAAGAGATTTAAAACAATCAAAAGCATACAAATGAAATCTTTAAACAACTTAACAAGATAAAAACGTGTAAATTAAAGAAAGGTAGAAGAAGATTAACAAGATAAAGTAAAGGTGCAAGTAATTAAAAGAGACACTTACTTGAAATTAAAGGTAATTAAAGGTGCAAAACATGTATTTAAATGACAAGTAATTAAAGGTGCATAAAATAAAGGTGGAAGAACTAGTTTGTCAATCTAGCCAACAAGAGAAAATGAAATGAAAAGGGAAGTATTTATAGGTGATTAGGAGGAAGGTTAGAGGAAGCTTCCTCCTCTCCTTCCTTTCTTCTTAATTGCGCCCTTAAGTCCTTCCTTCTTAATCTTTTTGTTAATCTTGGAATGTGATGACTTTTAGCTCGGGATTTCTTTGGACTCGTCTTTAAATTCTACGATAAATAAGACTTGAGTTCCTCGGCTTAAAGTAAACTTCCGTCTTTTGACTTTTTCTTCGATAAATCTTCAGAATTGGTCTTGGACTTCCGTTCTTTTTGCATTCTTGACTTCTTGACTTCGTCTTTCATCCTTTTCTTCAATAAAAGTCCGTAAATGCCCGTGAATTCCCGTGTTTTCTCCACTTTTCACCTTTTCATCCTAAATCACAACAAAAACACAAACCACGCATAATTCCGACATAAAAGACATAAAATACATGTTTTGGTCCGGTTATTATTGTAATTAAGTGGTAGAAAAGATGTGTGTTTTCACACATATCAAATCCCCTACACTTGACCATTGCAATGTCCTCATGCAATGCATTAGTTACAAAGCACGTTTACATTTTTCATCAAAATTAATCCACGTTGGCCTTTATTAAAGAGATAGAAAATTATAATTATTCAAAATAAAGAAATCAAAAGCATACCTTGGGTTTTGGAAATGTCATGAATAATCATCATCCTCAACTTTTCACTTTCTCCAAACCAAGCTTAAAAACGAGATCATTGTTATTATAAGTTAGTAAACTAACACGAACTCATGTGGGCCAATTATTCACTTAGACTCCCTTATTCCTAGGGGTATCTCTTATATTTTATTGTTGTCTTGAATGATCACGAGGATGCATTGTTTGACTTATTTCGATAGCTATTTTAGTCTGAAAATGAAGTGAACGATTTAATCAATAGTTAGCTAAAGGACCAAATCTTTTAAAACTGCTTCTCGGGACCTCATAAAGTTCATATCTTGGCATAACTCGATTCGCGATTTGAGACCTTTCTCGGACCGATATTTGGCAGCGACTTCATACTTCAAATCTTGAGAGACGTTCATGAAATAATGGTCTTCTCTTCATAATTGGAATTTCTTCACTTGAACTTTTTGAGAGATTCATACTTGGACCACGACTTCTTCATTTTTCTCCAATCTTTATTTTGGGTTTTGATATACAACGATCCGCCTCCTTTTATGACTTGGATCTATTTATCCTCATACCTTGTTAGGGTCTTTTCGGATACACTTCTCCATGACTTTTGGGGAGTATTTGCTTTTCGTCGTGTGTCTCGATCCTTCATATTGATTTTCGATAAATGATTCTTCACATCACTTTGGATCTTTAGCAACAAAACATAGCCCTCATGCCTTGTTAGGGCCTTTTCGGACTCGCTAATCTTCGCGTCCCGCTTCAATAAGTTATGCCTTGGCTATGAACTCTAATCCATACCGAGCAACTTTTAAATGATCTGGGGCTAGAAGCTAAGTAACCTTTCAAATTGTACAACCTTATTTATTAGCAGATAAATTATTAGCAAGTGATGGGAGAATAGGCTCATAATTAACTCACATAAATTCAGGAAAGAATACCGGACTTATAATTGGCTCTATCATCTCTCGTTCTCCACAGTTTAAAATCTCAAGTAATGAGACTCGTGAATGCTTAGCCTATTAAATCAAAGTTTTGGGTTTTCGAGTCGCCTATAGGATCTTGCAAATTCTTAGAATTTTTCAAGTTTAGAAATCGCATTTTAAAGTTCCCTTGATAAACGACTCTCTAGGATAAATTATAGGAACTTGCGAAAAGTTCTTGTTCTTAACCCGTGAGAGTTAAGACTTTCGCGTTTTATAGCTCCCTATATAAAAGCCTAGCAAAACTTGACTTAAACACGTTAAGGATACTAGCTAGAGTAACTCGGGTTGAGTCAAAAGATTCACAACGTTTGAAAATTAAAACCACTTATTCAAAGATTTATTGTAATAAGGAAAGAAAATAACAATGCAAAAGGAAAAACTAATAGGCCAAAATAGATCAAAAATTTTGAAAAATGTCGAAAATTTGATTTTCCGGGTTAAAATAAGGACAAATACAAGGAAAAGACCACTTAACTTCGATAGAAGTCCCCCCTACACTTAAGATAAACATTGTCCTCAATGTTTAAGCATGTGGGAGTAAACTCCCCTACACTTAGGACATTGTGCACGTTGTTTAAATCTTGCTAAGGAAAAGACGACTAAAGAGATTCCTATTTTAATATTGAGAAAATATAAAATAGTGAATCGAAAAGAGTTTAGGATAGAACCGGGAAGAAGTGGAACATGGAATCACGGGTCGTCAAGAATCATCAAGAGTGGATCTTTGAAGCGCGAATCCCTGATTAAGAATAGAGGAGAGGAAATAGCAAACCAAAGGGTCTCCCACCTACACTTATGATAAAAAAAGCGAAAAGATAGATGCATGGGTTGCCTCCCAAGAAGCGCTTGGTTTTTGTTAAGTCATGAGCCTGACTCGACCTTGATTATCAATGGAAGAAGCGTGAAACATATCCACCAGGATCAAAGACATAGTTTTCATCCATCAATAAGCACAAGCTTAAGGCGAACAAGGCAAGCCAAAGAAGAGTAGGCAGGGTTCCCTTAAGCAATGATGGAGCATGGTGGGAGCAAGTATGGTGAGGTGCAAGCATGTCTTCAATGGTTCCAAAGATTTTTCCTTTTATTTCATCAGGTGGATACTGAGATGGCTTAAAGACTTCAATACCGGGGTCGAACACCTTTTCCTTTAGGGGAAAATAGCACTCAGGCTCAGCCGAGTGTGAAGAAGATCCGCAAAGAAGCACAACCTCGTCCTCAGAAGGGGGACAAAGAGGTGTCAAATCATATGTGCAACGGATTTCGGTGTCGACCGGTTTCTTCTCCTTTGACAAAATTTTCTTCAAATCCAAAGTAGGATCAAGACGATAATCTTCAAAGTCCAAAGGAGGTGCATCACTCTCATGAGGGAAGTAAGTGTTGAGAAACATAGAGAAGTCTTCCTCGAATGAGTAATCGTCCAAAGTAGGATCGAGTGATGGCGGAGGATCTTCATCATGTGAAGAATCGCTCGAAAGAGTATCAACCTCATCGAAATCATCATATGTGGGCAGCTCGGGATACTCAGAAGTAAGGTCATCATAATCATCCGAATCTGAGCTAGAATCATCATCATCATAAGCATCAAAGACCGGTGGAGAATCATAAATGGGAGAAGCTTCGAAAGTAGGGAGAGAATCATCCACATCATCATGAAAAAGTGGATTATCGATGCAAGAGTCGAATAGAGGATTGTCGTAGATGGTAAAGTCATTGATCACATTAATCATATTCACTGATTCTCGGCCTCCAAAAGTTGTACTAGTAAGCTTCCCCATTTTGAAAACTTGTGCATCATCCCCGACTCTTAAGATTAACTCACCTTCGGCAACATTCACTAAAGCTCGTCCGGTTCTCAAGAATGGCCGACCAAGTATTAAAGGAATACGAGGGTCCATTTCATAATCAACTACGACAAAGTCGACCGGGAAAGTAAATGTGCCAACTCTAATGAACACGTCTTCGGCTATACCAACAGGGTAAGCGAGAGTGCGATTTGCAAGTTCAAGAGTCATCTTTGTTGGAGTGAGGTCGGGCAATGATAGTGTTTTCCAAACACTCAATGGCATCAAATTAATACTAGCCCCGAGATCAGCAAGGGCAGTAAATTATTCAGTTTTGTTGAACACGCAAGGCAATACGAAACGACCGGGATCTCCAAGCTTTTCCGGAAGTTCTTTAAGAATAACTGCAGAGCAGTTTTCGTTTAATCGAGTGTTGGCGAGTTCAATCAGCTTCTCCTTTTTGTTAAGCAATTCCCTAAACGCTTTAACAACATTGGGCATGTGGACGAGTGCTTCAAGAAAGCTAATGTTGAAGTTCATTTCAGAAATCATCTTCACATAGCGTGACACTTCGGAGTCCTCCTTGGTTAGCATTTTGGACTTGCCTAAACGAGAGGGATAAGGGATATTGGGTTTGGGTGGTGAAGGTGCGGGTGTAGGTAAAGGTTAAGATGTTGAAGGATCATTCTTGGGAACTTCATCACGTCGAGGCGGAGACGGTAATGGTGCACTAATACTAGGTGTAGGAGGAGTAGGGATAAATGGTGGTGGAGGAGGTGTAGATGATGAGGGTGGGATTGGTGGTCCTACAATGGTGACTCCACTACGAGTAGTAATAGCACTCACATTGGCTCGCGGATTAGTGACGGTGTTTGAAGGTAGAGAACTTGAAAAAGGTTGAGCGGCTGGCAAGAAACTAGCAAGCATATTCTTCAAATCATTGGTTTGACTGCTGAAGGAGGATTGTATGTTATCTCGAAGCTCGGATCTTATCTCATTTCCTTGCTTTGTGATATCTCCTTTTAGATTGATAATTTGGCTCTGCAAGTTCTTGATTTGCTCACCTTGGGTTCTCATGATGGCCTCAACATCGGGATTAATGGGTGGGGTTTGTTGGGTGGGTGGGTGATAAGGATTAGAAGCTCTAGGTGGGATTTGGTTGCTTCTAGTGTAGTTGTTGGCGGGGTTTTGGTTTTGAGGAGAAAAACCGGGTGAAAGGTAGTTGTTAGATCGGTAACTCAGCAGATTTATATCCCCTTGAGGTCGAGCTTGGTAATTTTCCGGTGAATAATTACCATAAGCTGCATACACATTTTCCAGATTTCCTTGTGTCGAAGGACAATCGGTGTATGGGTGAGGACCGCCGCATGTTTCACAAAGAGTAGCAACAACTTTAACTTGTTGTTGCTGTTGGTTTGAAGCCAAGAGTTGCATACTTCTGTTCATTTCAGTCAGCACACGGGTGAGTTCGGTCATATCAGGGTTTGCTGAGGTGGAAGAAACATTGACTCTCGGGTTGTTCCTAGAAGAAGCAGAGGAATCCCAGATTTTATGATGAGTAGTCATGTTCTCAATTAACTCTCTACACTCCTCGGGTCTCCTTTTCATGAATGTGCCACCGACGGCTGCATTGATCGTATCACGATCACGAAAAGTCAAACCGTTGTAGAAAGTATCGATTAATGTCACAGGGAGCATGTTGTTGTTTGGACATCTATCGATCAAGACATTATATCTCTCCCAAGCATAAAAAAGAGATTCATCGGGATCTTGCATGAAACCGCTGATCTGATTGCGAAGGCTTGTGACCATGGATGGTGGAAAGTAGCGCGACAAAAAGCGTTGAGTCATGTCATCCCAAGTGTGAATAGAATTCTTCGGGAGACGATCAAACCATTTCTCGGCATGATGTAATAAGGTGTGTGGAAAGAGTTGTAGGCGAAGTTCATCCATTGTGGTACCAGCTAACTTCATGCTTTGGGTGATTGTAATGAACTTGTCGAGGTGTTTGTTGGCATCATCATCAGGCAATCCTCTAAATGGGTTTGTTTGCACTTGCTGAATCATGTGGTGCTTTAACGAAAACTCAAGAGCGTTGATTTGCATCGGCGCAATCGGTCCTCCTCGTCCAAACATTGTTGGTTGACAAAGTTCCTCCACGGTCCGAAGATCGGGCTGTGGAAGAGCATTGTTGTTATTATTATTATTGTTTAGGTGCGGTGGAATGTTGTTGTTGTTAACACCTGCCATATCTAAATCTTCTTGAGGCTCGGGCTCTTGATAATTAAAAGATCTAGTACGCATACACCTGAAAATGCAAAAGAAAACAAAACCAAACACAAAGACAATATATATACACAAGAAAGATAAAATCTTTTTGGATTTTTGAAATTTTTAATTTTTATGTATTTTTATCAATTTTCTAATTTTTATGATTTTTTTGAATTTTTTATGCAAGAAAAATAACGTTCACAAGTGAACGGATCCCAAAAAGCAACGTGTCTCTCACAAAAAACCGTCAATCTTAACGAAAAGAGCCGGCAGCGGCGCCATTTGATACAGGGCTTTTGACACCCCGTAAGAAAATCAAAGTTCGTTGATGTATGTCTCTTCGAATTGGTCTAGGTTCTCTATGTGACTCAGTTTTATTTTGGTGAAACAAATACTTTTGGTTGGTTTTAAATTTAAATGTGCAAGACATAAAAGTAAATGTCGTTAAAGTAAAGGGCAAGTATAAAAATCTAAATCTAATTAAAAAGAAAGGTGCGATATTTAAAAACGTGACAGAAAGTAAATTAATTAAATTGACTAAAAATAGAAGCGTGACGGAAATTAAAATTAGACAAATATTAAAAACGTAAACTAAAAATTAAACAAGACAAAATAAGAAAAATACCCCAATCGGAATATATTCCGATCAGGCTCACCTTAGATCGGAATGATGGCCGGCCCCAAATCGGAATGCTGTCACTCACCCAATCGGAATAACCAACACCTTCAGATCGGAATGTTTGCCTTACCTTGATCGGAATATGGATGGACCTGGTCGGAATGTTAATCGGAATCACTGATTGTAATAGCTGTCACCTTACCCACGATCGGAATAACAACTAACACCTCGATCGGAATGTGAAGAATCAAACTAGATCAGAATAAGGACTAAAATACCCATCGGAATATTGTCACCTTATCCGATCGGAATGTAGAACTTACCTTTGATCGGAATGATCAAAACCTTGCTGATCGGAATACCAAGATGTCCACCAATCGGAATGTAGATAAATTCCCCCCAATCGGAATACAGATAGGAATGTCAAAACCCTTTTCTGATCATGCCAATCAGAAAGATATACCCTTTTCCGATTGACCCCAATCGGAATACGGCAAAAGGAAATGGAAATAAGCTAGAAAAATAAGCTATGAATCTAATAAGCACTAGACGAAAAAACTTAGTTAAAACCGTGTAAAAATAAGCTACGAAACTGAAAGTTAACAACTTTTAAGACACGAAAAAGATAAACTTTAAGAAAAACAACTTTATATATAAAAATAACTTTTGTAAAAACTATATAAACATGAAAATAAATCAAACAAGCTATGAAAATAAGAGATTTAAAACAATCAAAAGCATAAAAATGAAATCTTTAAACAACTTAACAAGATAAAAACGTGTAAATTAAAGAAAGGTAGAAGAAGATTAACAAGATAAAGTAAAGGTGCAAGTAATTAAAAGAGACACTTACTTGAAATTAAAGGTAATTAAAGGTGCAAAACATGTATTTAAATGACAAGTAATTAAAGGTGCATAAAATAAAGGTGGAAGAACTAGTTTGTCAATCTAGCCAACAAGAGAAAATGAAATGAAAAGGGAAGTATTTATAGGTGATTAGGAGGAAGGTTAGAGGAAGCTTCCTCCTCTCCTTCCTTTCTTCTTAATTGCGCCCTTAAGTCCTTCCTTCTTAATCTTTTTGTTAATCTTGGAATGTGATGACTTTTAGCTCGGGATTTCTTTGGACTCGTCTTTAAATTCTACGATAAATAAGACTTGAGTTCCTCGGCTTAAAGTAAACTTCCGTCTTTTGACTTTTTCTTCGATAAATCTTCAGAATTGGTCTTGGAGTTCCGTTCTTTTTGCATTCTTGACTTCTTGACTTCGTCTTTCATCCTTTTCTTCAATAAAAGTCCGTAAATGCCCGTGAATTCCCGTGTTTTCTCCACTTTTCACCTTTTCATCCTAAATCACAACAAAAACACAAACCACGCATAATTCCGACATAAAAGACATAAAATACACGTTTTGGTCCGGTTATTATTGTAATTAAGTGGTAGAAAAGATGTGTGTTTTCACACATATCAATAGATAAAAAGCACATGCGACTAAATACCACCAGTCCTGTACCAACCATTACTTAGTCAAAATTCCTGCGACAATGACATATGATATAAATGCATGAAAACAAATTGTCAGTTCTAGGAAGACCATAGTGAATACCCACTAATCACATGTCATGTTTTGAGAGCCTATAGGTCGAAGCCTTGGCTCTGATACCATAATTGTAACACCCCATTTTGGTAAATGGAATGTCACGCGTGATTATGGCGTGTCATCAAAGCATACAAGGTAAATATCTTAAAAACATTAAATGACCATGAATGGGAATACCGAAAACAAACATCGGTACCCCAAGTATAAGCTCATCACACACAAACATAAGTACAGTAAAGGAAAAGGACTAAAAAATGTTCAAAGAGATAAGTAGCAAAATGTATGATGAAATGCATAAAGTAGAGAAGGCTAGATAGCTTCAATCCATATGCACGTACGCTTAAAGTCTACGAGCGCCCTTGAATACCTACCATTTGGGAACATGAAAGGAAAACGGCTGAGCATAACGCTCAGTGCACGGATATACAAGTATAGAATGGAATAACACAAGCATAAAAGACTAATAGCAGCGCAAATATATAAGTCCTAAGTAACCTGGAACATGTTCATAAAACTGATTTTATAGTTTGAAAAGACTTATGTTTTTATGTAATATCTGTATTAATTAGCTAATAGCCCATATTGGTCATGAGGTTCCACCGTTTATGAATACTTGGAGGGGAGACCTCGTCATGCAATTAGAGGGGTTGCCTCTAATTAAATAGTCTGGGTAGGAGGGATCAACTCCTAGTGAAGGATGCAAGGCGCACATCGCATTCACTCTGGTATTACTGGTAAACATGTAACTAGGATGCACCCATACGCACCATAAAGGGACGCCACGAGCAATCACTCCGCCATGGGGAAGTCATAGCACTGGTGCCTCCAATGTTATGGTTATGGTACCTCCATAACTAGGTGACACTAGTCATGCATGTATATGGCTTAGGCTCTTAAACTAACATAAGTAATCAAACATATAAAACAAATACTGGGAAAATAGTTGCTGCAAACGGAGAATCCTAATAAGGAAAGAATGTCCATACTGAAGGGACGGGAAATCCGTACCTTATGTCCAGTGAACGAAGAAGACGGAAGAATGAAAGTCCTACTCCGATCTCACTAATGCTACATAAATAGGGGACATGTATAAGTATTATGTTTACTGAGTACGAATCTAGTTTAATCAGGTCTTAGCTTGTTTAATATGTTATTGTCTTGTTTTACTGATTTTTAGTGTTATGTTGTGTTTATTATGTATTCTATGTATTCTGATTAAGTATTACTTGTATTTCTTGTATTATTATACTTGTGGTGTAATAATAAGTAACATTATGAAAATAGTAGGTTTCCAAAATTAGAAAGTTTCCAAAAATAGAAAGTTTCCGAAAATAGATTAACTTCTAATAATAGATTAGTTTCTAAAAATATAAAGTTTCCAAAAATAGTAAGTTTTCTGAAATATAAAGTTTCCATATTTAGAAATAAGCTAAATTGATAAGCTAATAATATAAGCATAAGTTTACTGGTTAAATAACATTAGTTATGTAATAATTGGTATAGTTTATTAATAATATCATGTTAATTAAATAAACTATATGTTATATGATTTAATTAAATATAAGCATGATTTAATTAAATTAAGGTGTATAAAATACATAGGTTAATCATGTATTAATATTATATTACTTATAACCTAAGTCATGTTTATTAATTAATTATATTCCATGTCTTAAATAATTAATTAATACTATAGTCTAAATTAAATAAATAAATACTTAGGTTAAAAATATGTATTATTTCATAAATAATAATTAACCTAAGTACATGATTAATTAAATTAATTATTAGTCATGATTAATTAATTTAATTTCTTGTTAAATAATATAACTTGTAAAAATTAATACTTGTAAAAATTAATACTTGTAAAAGTTAGTCTTGAACCGGACCCGTGATTTTAATTTAGACATAATGTGAACCGGACCAAATTCTCCCGAGAATCGAACCAAACAACACCCACTTAACAGTGGCTAACCGGCTCAGCGGGTTGCCACTGTTCTTGAAAAAACGCCACCGGCTTAAGCCGGTGGTTACCCCTGGTTAGCCTCGGCTAGCCGCTGTCTCAAAAGGTTCCCACCGGCAGTTAGCCGGTGGTTCCCCCTGTCAATCCTACCTCCCCCCCTGCTAGACCAAAATAGCCACCGGCAGTTAGCCAGTGGTGTTTCTTGTTGCTGCTGAGATCAAGAAAAACCACAAAGCCACCCCGACTCACGTCAGGGTCCCTTGTTTCACCTTGCTGTCGAACTACAAGGACTACACCGAGACTCAAAGGTCTCGGCTGTGGTCACACGAGAAACACCGAGATCTTCGGCTCTCGGTTTGCGTGTGTTGGCTGAACCAAACCAACCCAAAACACCTTTTATTTTTATACCCCATGATTAATAACATGTTAAATACTTATTATGATAAACCCCATGATTACATGTTCTTGATTAAATAAAAGAATCAAAAGAAAAGGATAACGGATTACCGAATGCGTATAACGAATGGAACACAATAACACGAACAAGCACTTGATTTTTAATCACCAAAAATCAAAAAACACCTCCTTGTGGTGGTTTTGTATCCGGTGGCCAAGGAGAGAAAAGGGAGGCTAAGGTTTTGTAATTTTTATAAAACTCTATAAAAGTGAATGCACAAAATCCTTTTTGTTTATTTAGTCAAAACCAAAAATGCGCTTGGCCCTCTTGTCCCTTTTGCGTCCGCGGCTTGTGGGGCCCACAAGGGGAAACCCGAAGTTTTTCCCGTTTCTAATATTTTACGTGCACATACGTTCGTGTTTCCGTGTTATATTATAATAAAATGTTCGTGTTATAGATAAATACTTGTACTTAACGATATTAAGCGTACTATATTAAATAAGTACGTATTACGTGTTCGTGATTTTACGTTCATGATTTCATGTTCGTGATTATAACTATTATTGTTAATAATTATCGTGTACTATCACGTACCTAATACTTATCATGTAATAACATGTACGTAATTTTTGTAATTAGTAATCGTGACACGTGTTCGTGCTATAAAAGGAAGGTTTTAATATGTACATACATTTACTAAGTGTACTGTTCATGGTAAAAGCATGCGGGTTTTACAAACATCTTTATAAACAACTCGAGATATGGATTTTTGAAGATTGGTACTACTTTGCAAGTTGGCTCATTTGGATGATCTAATTGAAAACTACACTAAAAGAGATGAAGCTTGTGCGCAAAGTATAGGTGGTGCTGAAATTAGAAAGAAAGATATAGAACTATATTAAAAGTGGAGAGTGCTACATTCTAAATTTGTTTAAGTAGAAATAAGTTCAATAATAGAAAATTTAGTTTTTGTTGGTTAAATTGACATGTATTAACACTTCTGCACATTATTTCATTTGTATTATGGAATGATAAAAATTTATATTATTCGCAAAAGTTAAAATTATTTTTTATAAATAAAGAAATTTTCACCAAGACTGGTTCTTATATGTTAACCGGTAAACTGGTGTTGATGCTTCTAATAGAGACATATTGCGTAACAGGTTTTCATATGTTTCTATCATGGAGATATCCCTTTAGAAAGTGGTTCAAAAACCACTCTTTATGGGCTATTTTGACCAGTTTTTATGAGTTTTTTTGTAATAATGCGTGTAGAACATAAAAAACATCACATATAATAAGATTTTAAACCAGGAGACATTAAACATATACCCTAAACTCTATAAAAAATAAACCTTTGCATGAAATCATAAGCCACTTTTTAAAAATTAAAATTGGACTTAACCCTTAGAATCCCGCGAACTACCGAATTTATTAGCAGTTTTTCAAACACCAGTATATAAAACCACGCGTTCCAAAGTTGCTTTAATTGTTTTATCTCGCGATCATGGGGGATTTTTTCCAAAAAAAACAAATCGGGTATTTGTCGGGTATTTGTGGGACAACTTCTATTAGGATGGGTCAAATATGTCATTATTGCTTTATTAAAAGGTGTAGTTAACTATGTGATATTACGAGAAATTAAAACTTTAACCACATGATTATTACTGTTCACTCATACAACAAAGACAAAAAGTTTCAAGACAATTTGAATATGCTATGGAGCCTCCAATTGGTCGATGAGCTAAGCATGCATCATCACAAGCATATTTTTTGCAACGTTGTGGATCCAAGTCATACATGTAAGATTTATAGTCATGACCTGAAAGGCAAACAAAATATTAAAAAATTTAAAATAAATAGTTGAATTTGTAAAAGTGTATCTTACACTATTCGAGTATACTTTATCTTAAAAGAATAATAATTGATAACCATAAAAATTTATGAATGTAATACCAACAGTAGAACAAAACTCTTTATCTGGAATAGCAATCCCATTCACAAATCCTATAAATAACACGTAAAAAACAAACAAACACATCATATTTTCTTTATTACTAACAAATATTAGAAATATCACCAAATCTTTTCGAGTTATGTTTGTGCAGGTTATTATCATATTTATAGTAAATTATTAATATAAATTACAATAAATGGACATTTATGTTATTTACTATAAATAACTATAACGCTATATAAATAACATATAGGGAAAATTTTACTTATGCACCCTAGACAGAGGTTATTTCCTTTTTTTACACCCCAACTTAGTATTTTCTCTAAATATCCTAAGGCGGCCGAGGCAACTAAGGCATCCGAATCAACATGTACGATAGTGTGACAAATGCAAAAATCAAGTACGATTCTATTCAACATGTGTTGTATTAGAGTTGGAGGCAACTCATATTTATACACGAGGCGACCTCAATAAAAAAATCTTTTTCAAGGCGACCGCAATAAAAATATTGTTAAAAATTCTAAATTTATAAATAAATACATAAATTTATAAAAAATGATAATATTTTTTAAAATTTATAGAAAATAAATAAATTTATTAAAAGGTATATATTTGTTATATATAATTTTTTATTAATATTTAATCATTTTTAAAAATATATAATAACTTATTAAAATATTTAATAACTTTTGTTATAAATTTTTTACAAATTTATAAAAGGAATTTATAACTTTTTTTAATTGCAGTCGCATCGGTGTACAATACCCTTGTCTCCTCGATAAAGATGTATATTTTTGAGATCGTTTCGTATAAAAATATGAGGCGGCCTCCAGTTCAAATACAACACGTGTTTAATAGTAACGTATTTGAATTTGGCACGTGTCGTAGTATAGTACAAGTTGCCCCAGTTGCCTTAGATGCCTCAGTCATCTTGGGGTATTTTTGAGACAATTCATGTTAAGATCCAAAAAATGAAGCAACCTTTGTCTATGGTGCAAAAGTGGAATTTGCCCTAATATATATCTTCATAAAATATCTCATCCATAATAAAATAAATAATTATGATGAAAACCCACTTGTGCGGGATGTGAGGTCGAGGTTTAGGGCGGAATAACTCTGCAACAGACTGATAACCCTCGAAATATTTTCGCTAATTGTTTTTGAATATTTTTTTAACATAAATAGATTTAGGTTAACCTTTTATTACTAAGTTAGTCATTAATGAGTAACATTGCAATATATCTATAGCATTAAGAACCAACTATGTAAAATCTGTGTTTTATAGCAACAAATACTATTAAAATTCAAAGAATCTAACTTTAAGTTAGCAACACCTACCTAATATTAACATTTAAAAAAACGTTAGCGATCATAAGTTATTAACCTTTAACTAACAGAGGTTAAGTGCTTCCATTTAATGTCATATAACGAACTATTGTTTTGATTAGGTGTAACATTAGCAAAAGTAGGAGTGCCCAAAAGCAACTCTTACAAATGTATGTTTATATAATATTTATCGAGTAATACTATTTAGACCTAATATAATGCTTAAATGTATGACTAATGCATATATTGCGTGTATGTATGTGTTAGACATATTTTTTTTCCAAATACCCACCAATCATTTATTCAAACTAACTAATCAAATCACTAAACACACAAATCAACATCATTACTAAGTACGATAATTATTTTTCATATTGATCATCTTAAACATTTTTTTACATAAATATTGGTAAATTTTCAAATGATTTTTTGTTGATAATTCATTTATTTTAAATAGTGATTTTAACACGTTTGGATGCACATGTATCATTTATGACTAGCAAAGTTCTCGCGCATTACGGCTGCGGGTACCTTAAAACTAAAATTCTGCGAGCAATTGACCACTTCATATAAAATAGTATTACGAAATTGTGATGATTTATCGTAAAAGGTATTTGCTAATCTCTGTAATATTTATTATAATATTATATAACATGTAGATATAGAAAATCTTTGTAGTTTATATGTTTACAAGTTTTCATATATTATAATAACCTTAAAATCGTCTTATTTTGATATGTACAATTTAATCGGATTAATTATCAAAATGATTAGCATTTCACCAAATTTGTACTAAAATACATACATAGACTACATGTGTTTTCGAACAAGAAACTTTATAAATAACTGATCGGTTCAAAATATAACTCCGATTTAATATTTGTAGAATATTTGTAATCCAAGTATGGAGTGAGTTTACAAGGTTTTCTATAGAGAAAAAGTTTGAGAGAGAAATGAGTGAAATATTATCAGATATCCGGTGTTAGGGATTTTGGCTTGCTTTTTCTTTTGATAATCTGTGGCTTATAAGTTCATTGTTAGGTCTTATTCACTGTTGTTTTTGCTTATTGTTCACTCCCCACAAATCAATTGCTTAGGGGTAGCTTTTGCCCAAAAAGAAAACCAAAAAAATAAATAAATGATGATTAAAAACATTGGCCTCGTTTCGAACCGATGACCCCTCGCTGGGGGAGTGGTGTTCTTACCAGTGTGCCAATTTTTCAATTTTGTAACTCTTTTTCTTGTTTTATTCTTATACCATTCTAGCTTTCTTTAGACAATAATAAGCCGTACCTTATTATTGCTCTATGAGCTTATTATGTTTAGCTTTTTCCTATCTTATATTTTTCTCTCATTTTAGATCACTTAATAGATTTTCTAACAAATTTTTAGATATTTCCACATAAGTTTCCTATTTTTTTATCATTTATTTAATTTTTGTTTTTCTAAAATCATATAAAAATAGTAAAAATGTTTTTCATTTTTTGGAAAAATACTTTTTAGGTTTTAACTGATATATTTTAGGTTTACAATTGATAAAGTCTTGGTTTAGACTTTTTCTTAATTATTTTTATTTTTATGTTTTTAAATAAACTTTAAAATTTAATAAAAAATTTTATGTTTTTACAAAGTTTTGTTAATTCTTCATTTTTAATTACATTTTTTAGAATTTATTTGCAATTTTTAGAATTTTTTAATTTCTATCAATTTTTACGTCTCGATTCGCGCGTAACGTGTTTTCGTCTTAGTATCATTGTAGCGTAATCCGTCTTTCGTTTTCTCATTTTGTCTCACCAAATACGTAATTATTCCAAAAACGTCTTTAATTTGTCTAAATACTCATACCTCTTTGGACAACGAATTGTCGGTATATACGTTTCCTACGTATTTACTTAATACTTACTATTTGTTGCTTTTTTTTCCTAAGAGTAAGGATACATCTAAAATACTCCTCATCATATACCAGATTATAGCTCCTAAGAACCAATGATGTATCCAGCATGCCCGGGTGTTTTGCTTTATATAATCTCAGAAGATAACTCAAAGGTGGTAAGGGGTCTATTTGCTTACGTTACGTGTTTGTTTAAATTTGTATGACCTTATATTTGTTTGCTTATGTAAGTGTTTGTTAAATCTGTGAAGAGTTGCCACAGTATAAGGTGCATGTGTGCATTTGTTATTTGTATGCTTTGCGACTTTTTTATGGGTAATATTAGGCCTATTTAGATACAAATTTAACATAAATGATGAGACCGCAATTATATATGGTCTCGTCGTCCAAAACGGGCTTAAAACGATGAAAAGATCATAAAAAGTGCCATATATATGCTTGCGTTTGTTCAATGTGTATTTTAGGTACTGATGTAGTGTTTTACTACTCTTTAGGAAAAGAGGGAAAAATAGGGAAAGTATTAAGTGTCGGTTTAGGAAAACCAAGCACTATTGACCAATGAAGTTCAAGTTCGTTTCCCAAGGAGGCAAGTGCGTTGTGTTAAGAATTGATTAATGGTTTGTGATTATATTGATGAGAAAGAAAATAGAAAAGGGATTAGAAAGAGAATGAAGGTTACGATTATCAATTAAACTAAGACGAATAGTCGTACACGTAAAACCGTAAAAAGTGACAAAATTAAAAAGTTACTCTAAAAATTCCTAGAAAATTGCAATAAATCCTAAATAATGTAATTAGAGTTTTCAAAAAATGAAAAATCACTCAAACCTTTTATTTAATTAAATAATATTTTTTTAATGCTAATTAAAGCCCAAAAAATCTATTTAATTAACAAAAAGCCCAAAATGAGAATTTTTTAATTGTAAACCTCTAAAATGACTTAACTAAATTTATAACTGTTTTTGAAAATTTTAAACTTAATAAAAACTATTTAAAAACAATTAAAAACTATTTAAACTTAACATAATTCTGAAAATTAATCTAATGACAATAAAAACATTCTAAAAATTGTAAAATTCCTAACTTAATGTATTTGAACTAAGAAAAATGAAAAACCCTGAAAAAACTAAATTTTAATTTTTAATAATAAAATAATAATAAAATATTAATAAAAATCTAAAATTTATAAAAAATTCTAAAAAGTTGAAAACTAGCTTATTTTAACCTAATAAACACATAAATGAAGTTGAAATTACAAAAATAACCCTATTGGGCCTAGAAATGGGCTAAAAGTCCAAACAGTCCCCCTAATGGGCTCAAATAGGCCCAATAAGAAAAATGTTGTCCAAGTAAGCCCAAAAGCTCCTATCTGACTCAAAATTGGATTTTAAGAACAAAACTCTGAAGGCCCAAAAGCTGAAAATGTGTTTAAACTAGCTTATTTCAAAGCAGCTTATTCTTAATGGGCTTTTTGGCCCATTAAGCTATAAGCTGATGCCATAAGCTCAAATTAGACACACAAGCTTCTTTTGAGTTACTTAAGAGATCTGTAAAAAGAAAATTGCAAAAAGAACAAGGCATAAGCCTAAATAAGCTAAAAGCTATCTTCACAAAACGACAAAATAGTCGTTTTCGAGTTCTAGGCCACCCCAAGAGCTGATTCAACTTTCAAAAGCTTTTAAATGACTTAACTAAGCTTAATCAACATAAAGTTTTTCAATAAGCACACTCAATAAGCTGAAATAAGCAGATAAGCACTTAATTAAAGGTCAACTTTATGAGTTTTCTAGCAAAAAGTCAAAGCCAAGGTCTGATAAGCTCCAGAGCAAATAAATGGGTCAAATGATGAAGATCTATTACAAAAAGTAAGTTGTTGCAAGTCTGGATAAGCCAAATTGGCTTATTAATAAGCTGAATGACAAATTACACTAGCAGGGGCTAGTTTTGGGTGTTGAGCAGTGGGAACGTTTCCCACTGCTTGACTTTCTTGACTATTTGTCTTTAGTGACTTTTTGTTGGAATTAAGTTACAAACAAGGCACCCTTGTGATCAGTGAATCACGAGGAGTCAGAAACAACAAAGAAATCACAATCACAATCATCCAATTAGCACATTTAATTCAATCAATCACCAGACATCTCACAAACATGAACAATAAGCAGATTTCACTCAATAAGCAGTTTTAGCAAAAATCAGCCAGCCAAATTGCACCAAATGCATACACAAGCTTTAATAAATTCAAATGAACAGATTTAAACAGGTTTCATGCAATGGTTCAAGGTCTAGATTAAGATTCAAGCACCAAAAAGTTACTGATGAACTAAGAACATGCAGATTTTTCACTTTGCAGATATACTTGACCAACAAGCCAATTTTAAACACTCAAATCTTCAAATCAGGTTACATAAACTTTGATTTAACACCTTTTATCCCTAAACATGCATATACTCTAAGTATTACCAAAATTTTAGGTCAAAATCAGTCAAAAACCAATAAGATATAGCACAATCTTGAATTTATGGTTTTAAAGCCAATAACTTGCAGGTTTTAGTACTCAACCAAGTAAATAACAGATACAAACAACAAACAACACTTTCTAACAACACAATACCAATCTATGATCTTAAACAGATAATCCCAAACACCCTTTATCTTTTTTAAATCCAATTTAAACAAGTATAAGTGTATTCCAAGGTTACCCAAGCCCAATCAAACACATAAACAGATGTAATATGCAGTATTAAGCAAGATTAGACCATAAATTTCACAAGAATAAAAGCAGAACACAAAATCACCAAAAATAAAGATTTTAAGCAGATTTAAGGTAGAAAGGTTCAAACCTCATGGATGTACATCCACACCCACGAATTTTAAGCTTATGTGCTAGTAAGAACAAGCACAAGCTTCCACAAACAACGCTGCTAAGATTCAACAAGGTTAAAGCACAAAATTATCAAAAACAGAAAAAGAGGAAAACTTGATTAATGCAACCTTTGTTCCCCACACTTGATTATCCCCAAACTATAAGCTCACAACACCTTGATAAGCTTCTTATTGTTGATCCCAAACTTAGATCGATTTAGCTTGTGTAAACGAGATTAGATCAAGTTATACACGTAGAGAAACTTTGTTTATGTATGAAACAATTTAAGTGTTATGTGGAATTAACACTTAAACAAGAACACACAAACAGTTGTAAACAAACTATCACTTGATTGATAATAACGAACTTGCTTACAATGAAAGTGTTTAACGTATGGAAAACTTATATTGAAACATAATCTAAAGGTCTTCTTTTATAGACATAAGAAGCCTTGTACAAGAGTCTACGTATCAACTATTCTAGGTAAAGATAATTATAGAAAATACAATGTTGATCCTATCTTTACTAGAAACAAACTAGAAACATAATACGCGTAGACCATATCTTTCTATCAGTGCTTGTCTTCAACCTATCAACGCTTGACTTCCTCTTGTCAACGCTTGATCTGTCAGCGTTTGTTTTCTTCTTATCAACGCTTGTTTTCTTCTTGTCAGCGTTCAAATGGACTGGCTACATTTTATTCCCAACAATCCTCCCCTAAACTTGAGATCTACTCTAGTAATCAAGTTTCTGAATAAAAATTAAGAACTAGGAGGAATCTTACAAATCTTATCATATTGGTAATAAACATGCCTAATCAAATCTTTGGCCACGTCACTTGAATAGTCAATCTCCAGCTGTGTTGTCTTCATCTTGTCCAAAACTTCTTTGGACATGGGATACTGAGCATCTACAAGAAGATACTCAGCAAACTTTGTAGAGCTCAAATAATATACACCAGTAGCTGAATACAAATGCCATTGAAGACCACTGATATCATCCTCAAGATCCTTCCAAACAGGATCTTCTTCTTCTGGTGCACACATTCTCTTGAATGTTGACCAAAGCTTTATTCCATTGACTGAAATAGGAGCTTTAGTCTCATACTTGGCCACCAACAACCTCCAAAGGTCTACCAAGTCTTCTCTATCCATACTTGCAAAAAGAGACATAAGGGTAGTAAATGTGTGTACCTCTTTCCCATATCTGCCAATCTTCCAAAACCCACTTGCATCTTCTTCATAGATAATGATAGGGTTTCTGGCATCAAGAGGTAACACTTGTACCATATCTGAAGCTTCCATGGGTGAGAGCTTGATACTCCTTCTAAGAACAACTTCACTAGGAACCACTTTATTTAGATATTTAGCAAACTCAAGTGGAACTCCCTTCTTCAAAGGCCTTGGAACAATCATTGCCTTCTGAATCTCCATCTCTTCTGCAAGTTCTTCTTTCTTTTCATCTGAAAGAAGTCTTAGAGTGTTCATTTCCTGCACTTTTGCCCAAATGGGATAAGCCTTGTACTCCAATTCTTGAAAAGACAATCCCTGCAATTTCTTGAAGGTCCATCCAGTTCCATGACATCTGAGTAACATGTAGTAAAGCTCGCTTCTATCCCTCTTCAGCAGTGAGAAAACATTGCCAGCCTTATGTTTCAGAATGACCTTGCAGTCTCTTTGAACTCTTAGAAGAATCTCCAATCCCCAAATTTGGTCTGAAATAGTCAAATCTGGAGTCTCCATTATCCTATTCTCCCAAGCATGGTACATCTGAACAACTTCTGGCATATCAAAGTCTACTTGCAATTTTAACTCTCTAAGCTTCTCTCTTGCCAAATCATCACCATATTCAAGTCTTTCTGGCTGTTCTATTATCATCACAATTAAATCTGAACTTCCTTCATCACTTTCTTCTTGTTCCTCAGAAATGATAACAAATGGTGATTCACCAACCTTCTTTCTTTCTTGTTCCACAAGTTGTGCAGCCAACCTTGAATCAAACTCTACTTGTGCTGCATCCTTTGGAACTTCTACTTCTACCATAATTCCTTTATCCTTATCTAATGGATCAATGATGGGTAAGGATGATGGTAATACCTGTTAAGATACTTCCTTGATGATAGCTGATGACTGGAATACATCAACCATATCTGCAGGTCTGTCAACGCTCAAATTTCTAGTGTCAGCGCCCAAATTACCTTTGTCAGCGCTTGATGTGTCAGCGTCTAAATTTTGCTTGTCAACGCCTAACTTACTTGTCTCAGCGTCTCTTGTAAATTGTTCCAACATAGCTGTAAAAGACAAGTTTAAATTTGTAGCAGTAACCAGAGATGTATCAAAACCTGGTTGCTTCTTCAATTCAGTGAGGGCTTCAGCAACACCCAAAGAATCTCCATCATGTGAGCCTTTATCACTCACATTAATCTGCTCATCCTTCCCTTTGGAAGATTCCTCCATCCCACGCCTAGTGCTAGCATTCTCCAAAATGACAATCCTCTCCCTCAATTGCTTGAGTTCAAGGCCTTGTGTACTGACTATTTGTACAAGGTCTGCATTTTGCTTTTGCAAGCTAATGCAGACAGCCGTCAATTCCATCAATGTGTATGGTTCCAATCTGCCCTCCTCTAGAATGGGTATTTGACCTCCCAAAGTAGAGTCATGGGGCATGGATGAGGTCTTAAAGATGTTAGGACTGTCTTGGCCTGCATCTAAGCCAGAACCAATAGTCCCAGCTTCATCCATAGCACCAACCACACTTGTGGTGGTGGTTCTCTCTGCTACATGGCTAGGACCACTAGAGGAGAACACTCCAGTAGTCCTTGGGCGTTTTTGCAACCTATATTGAGGTGGGGTAGAAGATGATGTGGATTGGGTGGATGTTGGAAGGTTAATGGTTGTTTGGGTCTGCGAAGGAAAGGTGTCAACGTCTGGATTACTTGTGTCAACGCCAACATTTAAGGTGTCAGCGTTGAAGGGTTCTTGGTCAATTTCCATGTGTTGAGGTGAAGGCAAAGGTTCTGGTATTGGGTCAAGTTGTGGTTGTGGGTCTGGTTGAGGTTGTGCTGCTGCAATAACAGCAAGCATAGCTTGGGTGAGGGGTAATTCACGGTGAGGGGGTGAATTCATCTTGGTAAAAATAGCTTTCTTTTGCACATGGATCTCATAAAAATCATCATGATCCCTTGTGCAGTAATTTTGCACATCAAAAACCTTTTTCAAAAATCTGGGATAAGCCAAAGTCATCTTATTCCCTTTGTTTTTACACATGCCATCAAAAATCAGTTTTGAATAATTAAACTTTTGCCCATTTGCAATGCACACAATTGCACTAGCAATTGATCTATTAATTTTATTGTGTGCAGTACATTTGGGACTCAAACATTGTAGGATGACATGTATGAGGTACTTCCAGGCTGGGGGAAACTCTTGTTTATGATATTTGTTTAAAGTGCCCTCAGCAGGGAAAGGATACCCCAAATCCCGAAGTCCTTGTTCTATTTCATTAATGGGGAGGGTGGTTATACCATCTGCATCATCAAGATGCAAAGCCTGGCGAACCAAGGCTTCAGTAACCACCCATGTACGCCCATGAACAATAGTTGATAATGTAGTCACATTATCAATTGTTGAGGAACTAACAGTGTTCCAAAACTGTTTAATATGAGTGACATAGATGAGAGGAGCATGAGAAAGAGCATACCTAAAAGGGAATGCATTCAAATACGCCACCATCTGGGTGTATTGTGGAAACAGAGTATCATCAGCGTCTAAATAAGCAATCATGTTGTGTTGACTCCTGAATCCCAATACCAAGTCACTTGGTTTAAACTTTGGTGCCATTGTTGAAGAAAGCTGTTTGTGAATTATTAAGAAAGATGAATTATAGGAGAAAATTGTTAGACAAGAATATGAGGTACCCTGTTTAAAAATAGGAGCCAAATATATAGGAGAGATAGGCACATGTGATTGGTCAAAAATTAGGCAACTATTTTCAAAATATAATGATGAAAATATTGAAAAGAAAATAAGTTATCTTGTGCATTAATTAAAAGTTATCTGCTCCCAAAATTACGGCCCCAAACTTCGTCAAAAATAACAACTGGGTAGGTCCCAATGAGTGTCAACGGTAAAAAATAACCCATCAACGCCCAACGGCTATATTCTTGTCAACGTTTGCCAAAGCCATGTCAGCGTCTAAATTGGTCATAACAACACTTGAAAAATACTTGTCAGCGTCCAAAAATAAAAGTAATAAAAAAGAAAAAGGACCTTAACAAAGTAATTTATCCTAGTGAAGATAACCTATAAATTGATAATTATTATAGGGCGGCAAGCACTGTCTAGCTATGCACACTTGCTTATGCAAGATAGACATAACAGTCCTCTAGTGTCCCTTGCTAACCAAAATTCTTAACAACTAAGTTATCTCATAAAATTCCTTGTAACTCCCAGGTAAAACCCATTATAAATCATTCCCAAGTCTCCCAACAGACCACATCCAATTCTAGGCCAAAAATGTCTTGGCAGCATGCATAGTATATCAAATTTGCATGCTACAGTGCCTCATGATTTAGTAAACTAACTCATACTCACCTGTGGACACAATCTAGAACTGTGATAAGAGTATTATAAGAATACCCAAAAGTTCTAAAGGTTCCTAAAACCTCCCCTTAAACTGTGATACATATGTTTCCCAATAATATGCATGAATATAAAAATTTATGTCAAGATAGGAATATAAATATTCCAACCATCATCCATAAATAAAAACATGCTCAAGTGATTCTTCAAGGACCCATAAGCAACTCTGTATCCAATGGTACAATGCTATCAACGCCTGCACACTTAGATCAAAAACCACAAAACTAACATTGTTGCTGACAACGTCACGATAACACTTATCAGCGTTAAGATAACCTTTGTCAGCGTTAGACAAATATAGTGGAAAATCTAACTTCTCAAAAAGACCAATAACAATGCATATCATGTACATACTTTTACATTAAGACCCCAAAACACATATTATGTAAGATTGATCATTCCAATACTTGTTACCAAGTATTGAAACCTTCCAGCATCAAAAGGTTTATTTAATAAATCAGACACATTTTCTTCTGTGTCAACCCTATCTGGTTGTATTAAACCCTTTTCAAAACAATCTCTTATAAAATGATGTCTAATTTCTATGTGTTTTGTTTTAGAATGATGTACAGGATTTTTAATAATGCATAAAGTACTGTTATTGTCTACAAAAATCTTGGTATGCATGAAATTATACCCATAATCCAACAGCTGATTCTGAATCCATAAGACTTGTCCACAACAAGCAGCTGCAGCAACATACTCTACTTCAGTTGTAAAATTGGCCATCACTGTTTGTTTCTTGCATTGCCAAGATATCAACCTACTCCCAAGAAACTGACATCCACCAGTTGTGGATTTTCTATCAAACTTATCACCACCATAGTCACTTTCTGAATATGCAATAAGCTCCAATGGTGAATCTTTTGGATACCATAATCCAAGGTCTGGATAACATCTGAGGTACCTAAAGATTCTCTTGACAGCATGAAGGTGACACTCTTTGGGAGTCACTTGATGGCGTGCACATGCACACACAGCAAACATAATGTTAGGTCTTGAGGCTGTGAGATACATCAATGAACCAATCATTGATCTATAGTGCCTGACATCCACATCTTTTCCATCTCCAAATTTTCCCCAAGGATGTTCTCTATCCATAGGAGTACTAGCCCGTTTTTCATGAGGAGAAAAGCCAAACTTCTTCAAGATTTCTGCCACATATTTATCCTGAGAGATGAAGATACCATCTTCTTTCTACTGAACTTGTAACCTTAGAAAGAAGTTCATCTCCCCCATTGCACTCATCTTGAATTTGTCTGTCATAAGCTTGGAAAAGTCTTCACTCATCTTTGGATTGGTAGAACCAAAGATGATATCATCAACATAAACCTGAACAAGTAAGACATCCTCACCAGTCTTCTTTGTAAATAAGGTCTGGTCTATGGTGCCCCTTTTGAATCCATTTTCCACCAGATAGGTGGACAATTTTCCATACCATGCTCTTGGGGCTTGATGAAGTCCATACATAGCTTTCTTGACTCTATACACCTTGTCAGGATGCTCTGGATCTTCAAAACCAGGAGGTTGCATGACATACACCTCCTCAACAATTTTGCCATAGAGGAAAGCACTCTTCACATCCATTTGATAGACAGTGAAGCCCATGCAGGAAGCATAGGCTAGAAATATCCTTATAGCCTCAATCCTTGCAACTAGTGCAAAGACCTCATCATAGTATATCCCTTCCTCTTGTGTATATCCTTGAGCCACTAAACGTGCCTTGTTTCTGACCACAATGCTTCTTTCATATTTCTTGTTTCTAAGAACCCATCTTATCCCAATAGGTCTGACATATCTGGGACAATCAACTAGCTCCCAAACATCCTGAATAGCAAATTGGTTAAGCTCATCCTGCATCGCTTCCACCCAACTTGGTTCTTTGAGAGCATCAAAAATCTTCTTGGGTTCCTGTTGTGACAGAAAATAGGCAAACAAACATGCTTGAACAAGAGGGGTATAAACCTTCTTGTGTATATTGGCAATAAATCCTCCAAGACTGTGATGAGATCTTCTAGTCTGAACAAGAGACATGACATCCCCAATAATTTGAGAAGAGGGGTAATTCTTCATAGTAGAAGTGAGAACTCCTCCCTCAAAAAGTCTGTTGTCTTTAATCTCATCATCCAAGTTACCAATATCTTCTTCAGACTCTCTTCCATCAATATCTGTATGAACCTCTTCATTTCTGCTTGAAGGTTCACCTTGTTCAAAATTGGAAGAGAAAATATGCTCAAAAGAGTTGTTAACGCCTGAACCAAGGTTGTCAGCGTTTGAGCCATCAACGCCTGAATTTGTCTTGTCCGCGCCAGATTTTCCTTTGTCAGCGCCTTAAAGACCATGCATGTTGTTAACTGGTGATACTTGGGGACCACCATTTTCTTTTTCAGTAGCAGCAGCAGCAGCAAAGGCATATGTCAATATGGGAACAGTAACATACTCAAGTATGGGAGATGACTTGTCTTCTTGTGATCCAACCTCTTCATTAACCTGTGTACCTGAAACATCAACAACTGGTTCTTCCACAACATTTAAAGTTACCTTCACAATGTCTGGATTAGTAACAGGCATATAATTCAAAGTCCTAGATAGAGGTTCCAAGTCAAACAACCAATTTGGACTACTTTCAGGATCACTAGGTTTACTATCTAAAAACCTAACATGTACTTTTTCAAGTATACGTTTTTCCTTCTTAAGATAAACCCTATATCCCTTACTCTGCACTGAATAACCCATGAAGTAGCCTGCTTTACCTTTAGTACTAAATTTCCCTAAGGTATCACTAGTATCTAACACAACTACATGACAGCCAAAAGGTTTAAGAAAACCAATATTAGGTTTCCTTCCCCAAAGTAACTCATAAGGTGTTTTGTTATGTATCTTGTTGACTAATGCTCTATTCTGAACATAACAAGCTGTATTCACAGCCTCAGCCCAAAAAGCTATGGGAAAGTGAGCATCAGCCAACATAGTCCTGGCTGCTTCAATTAGGGTTCTATTCTTTCTCTCAGCAACCCCATTTTGTTGTGGGGTTCTGGCAATACTAAACTGCCTAGTAATCCTTTTCTTGGCACAAAAATCATCCAACAGTTTATTTCTAAACTCACCACCATTATCACTTCTAAGCATGTTAACTTCATTACCAGACTTTTTCTCAATTTGGTCAATAAAGTTAATTAAAGTATCAGCAGTTTCACTTTTCATGGCTAAAAAGAAAGTCCAAGTAAACCTAGAAAAATCATTTGTGATGACAAAGCAGTATGATTTACCATTCAAACTCTCTATATTAGTTGGACCAAACAGGTCCATATGTAGCAAGTGAAGTGGTTTAGAACTAGAGTGCACCTATTTAGACTTAAATGAGACCTTGTGTTGTTTGCCTTTAAGGCATGCAACACAAGAGTGGTCATTGTGGAAAGCCTTTTCAGGCAAACCATCAACCAAACCAAGTCTCACAAGTCTGTTTATATTTTTAAAGTTAATGTGCCGTAGTCTCCTGTGCCATAGATTACTCTCACCAACTGAAGCTTTAGCATAAAAACATGACATATTATTATTCATCCTAATACCATTAAGATTCATATTATAAATGTCTTTATGCCTAGGTGTTTTATAGTCAATAAATTTCTCATCTGGTATTTTAAAATCCTTGCTCAACACCAAGCATTCAGTATCAGTGAAAAGAACCTTATTTTTGTTATCACAAACTTGTGATACACTGAAAAGATTATAATCAAGTTCTTTTACCAGAAACACATTTTCAAAACGCAAGTTTTTAGTGAGAAGAGTTCCTTTGCTTGTGATAGTTCCATATCCGCCTCCAAAGTAAACCTTATCACCATCCTTAATGGGAGTGAAGTTTGTGAGACAATCTTCCTTCCCAGTCATGTGCCTAGAGCATCCACTATCCCAATATCCATAATCATTCACCTGTTTTTAAATGCCCTGCACATAAAGAAAACAAATTAGTTTTCTTTAGGAACCCAAGCCTGAGCAGACTTGGATTCATCTGGTTGTTCAACAAGAACAGACTTAGTTCTCATAACAACCCCTTGTTCATCCCTTTTTGGATGAAACACCCAGTTAACCCCAATTGGTTTTGTGATGACCTTTGAAATATAATTAAATCTGTTGCAGGTCATAGAAATCCCATTAGAATTAGGGTTCTGATCTTGCTTAGGTCTCCATGTCAAGCTAGAAGAAGCTCTAGACCCCTTTCCCTGTGGTTGCAAATATTTACCATTATTTTGTCTGGCAACGTTTCTGTCAGCGTTTGATTTGGTCTTGTCAACGTTGAAATTACCCTTATCAGCGTTGAACCTAGGGTTTGCTATAGGAGCCCATTGCCTATTAGACCATGTATTGGTCTTCTAAAAAGGTCTTTGTCCATGAGTGTTAGACCTTTTGGTAAAGAATGAGGCTGGTCTAACAACTTGTAGACTTTGCTCCACAAAAGTTTTGGGTCTGACAGTGTTTGACCTTTTGTCAGTGTTGACCTTGGAAGCGTTGACACACTTATAGGCTAAATGTGAAAAGCTACCACAAGTATAACAGGATTTTCTAGACACAACTCTAGGTCTAGAAGAAAAGAAACCTGTTCCATTACCAAGGTTTCCACAATTGGTATATCTAACTTGACTTTTTGGTGACCTAGTATTTCTATACATTTCTGCATACTTAATGCTAGGTTTTCTAACAGTGTTTGAGCCAAGGTCAACAGTCTTGCCAGTGATTGGGTTTGTGACTTTGATAGGGGTCGACTCATTTGGACTATCACAAAGCATGCCACCCTTGACAAACAAGGTAGGGTTGGCTTTCTTCCATTCATTCAAATCAATCAACTTTTGCCTATATTCCTCTACTGGGTTAAGGACTCTTGGTGGAGGAATAAATTCCTCTTCTTGGAGTTCTGGTAAACCAATCCAAGATAAGTCCTTTCTTTGGACACCATATAAGTCCCCAGCTGGTGGTGGAACACCAGAATACTCTTTCATCTCAATCTCAGTCATGTCCCTAGAATCCCTTTGTTTACTAACACATTCTCCTAGGGTTTGTGAGGCCTTATCAAATCTCTGAATTTTAAGGTCTACATTATCCTTATTCTTGATAGCCTCATCTAATTTAGCCTGTAATTCAACATTGACCCTTTCCATGATGTTTCTAATATCATTACTATCATTTAAATCATGTTTTAAGATATTTATTTTATCTTTTAGGTCAAGCTCCATTTTCTTATACTCAGCTACAGTGTTTTCAGTTTGAGTAAGAGCAAGTTGATAGTTAGACAACTTGCATCTCTCGGTACTCACATCTCCTAACAATCTTAAAACCTCTTTGTTAAGTCTTTCAGTATTTAAACGACAACCCTTACTACAAAAAGCATCATCATATACCTCATTGTCTGATGAAGATGAGAAATGTGCCATGAGAGCATATTGAACATGCTCTTCTTCTTCTATCTCGGCAACCAAAGCTTTATCCTCTTCCTCATCCTTAGCCAAATAGCTCCAGTCCCATCCAATACCATCAATTTCTTACACTGCCACCATGGCCTTAGGATCCTGAGCCTTAAAAATTTAGCTTGAGGGTTTTCCAACATCAGATCTTCTTGGAGATCTGCATTCTCTCATAAAGTGCCCCATACGATGACAATTATAACACTCAACCTTGGATTTATCAAATCCAGCAGTGTCCTTACCATTAAAATTCATCTTCTTCTTGAATCTTCTATTCCACCTGTTTGCTCTTATACTAGCAAGAGCCATGTTCCACTTTATATCCATGATAGGTGTGTAAACACCCATCCTTTTTACCACTTAGTTACAATAATAACCGAGCCAAAACGTATATTTTATGTCATTTATGTCGGAATTATGCGTGGTTTGTGTTTTTATTGTGATTTAGGATGAAAAGGTGAAAAGTGGAGAAAACACGGGCATTCACGGGCTTTTATTGAAGAAAAAGATGAAAGACGAAGTCAAGAAGTCAAGAGTGCAAAAAGAACGGAAGTCCAAGACCAATTCTGAAGATTTATCGAAGAAAAAGTCAAAAGACGGAAGTTTACTTAAAGCCGAAGAACTCAAGTCTTATTTATTGAAGAATTAAAAGACGAGTCCAAAGAAATCCCGAGCCAAAAGTCATTAAAGTCCAAGATTTAAGAAGATTAAAAGGCTTAAGGACTAATGGTGCAATTAACAAAAGATTTAGAAGAGAAGGACCTAATGATGCAATTAAGAAGAAATGAAGGAGGGGAGGAAGCTTCCTAAGCACTCCTTAATCCTCCCCTATAAATAGATTAGGAAGTTAATCATTTTGTTTTGTTGGCTAATAGTGACAATTAGTTCTTCCATTTTACTTTCCTTGTCATTTAATTACATGTCATTTACCTTAATTTTCTTGCACCTTAATTACATTTAATTTCAAGTAAGTTTCTCTTTTAATTCTTGTCAATCTTTACTTTTTCTTGTTAATCTCCTATCTACCTTTCTTTATTTGATCTTAATCTTCATGCTTTATGGTTTATGTTCTTGTTCTTGATTTTTATTGATTTATTTAAGTGGGTTTTGATTATTTTGGTTAGTTTTGTTAGTTTTGTGGATTTGGATTGTTTGATTATCATTAGTAGATGTTTTGTGATTAGTTTGATTTAATCTTGTGGTTGATTTAGATTGGATTTGTTTAGATTCGTGTGTAACTGTGTTTCCTTGTTCTTCGGTTTGTTGTTGTTACTGATCTTTTCCCAGGTAAAGTTCCGGATCAAGACAAAGTATTCCGGATCAACACCTTCATTCGGAACATAGAAAGTTCCGAATCAAGGCTTGTTCATTCGGAACTTTTTCCGAACCAGTAGAAGTTCCGAACCAAGAAAGTTCTGAACCAGGGAGTTTAATTCGGAAGATTTCATTATTCCTGATCACACTTTCATTCGGAAGATTCTAAGTTCCGAATCAAGCTAGTTCATTCGGAAGTATTTCGAACCAGTGGAAGAGCTGTTTTATTCGGAACATTCAAAAGTTCCGAATCAGCAAGTTCCGAACCAAGGGTTCCGAATCAAGGATTTGGTTTAGGAACTTCCGAACCAATTGAAGTTCCGGACCAGTGAGTTCCGAACCAAGGGTTTCGAATCAGCAAAAGTTCCGAACGAAAGATTTATTCCGGATAAGTGACATATTCCGAATAGAGAATTTGTTCCGGATCAAGGATTTTGGTAATATTCCGAGCGAAGAAGAATCATTCCGAACGAAGGTGACATTCCGGATGAGTGATTGTTCCGAACGAAGGATTATTCCGAATGAGTTGTTTTCAGGTTCTTTCTAGTTTTTGTCTTTGATTTTTAATTTCAAGCTTTATTTTTCGCGCCTTTTTCCTTAGACGCACTTTAAGTTTATTTACCTTAGATTTATTTTAGCCTTGCCTTAGTTTAAGTTTTAGTTTTAGTTACCTTTTAAGTTTGCCTTAGTTAGATTTAAGTTTGCGTTATTTACTTTTAGTGCCTTTTAATTTCCGTCACGCTTTTAAATACTTGCACACTTATTTGCCATTTATTTTAAATTAGACTTAGATTTATTTTAAGTGCCCATTTACTTTTAAGTTTTGCACTTTTATTTTAAAAACAACCAAAAATATTTGTTTCACCAAAAACAATAGTCATACTTTAAGCCGGAAATCAATTCGTTAAGATACCGAGAAACGAACTTTTCAACTAGCAAAATCTTAACATTAAAATGGCGCCGCTGCCGGGTCTTTCGTAAAGATTAACGGTTTTCTGTGAAAGACGCGTTGCTTTTTGGGATCCGTTCACTTGTGAGCGTTACTTTCTTGTTTAAAAAATTCAAAAAAAAAACCATAAAAATTAGAAAATTGTTAAAAATCCATAAAAATTTAAAAAAATTTCAAAAATCCAAAAAGATTTAATTTTTATTGTGTATATATATTGTCTTTGCGTTTGGTATTGTTTTCTTTTGTCTTTTTAGGTGTATGCGTACTAGATCTTCTAATTATCAAGAGCCCGAGACTCGAGAAGATTTAAGTATGTCAGGTGTTAACAACAACAATAATCCACCGCACCTCAACATAACAACAATGTTCTTCCACAACCCGATCTTAGGACAATGGAGGAGCTTTGTCAACCTACCATGTTTGGACGAGGAGGACCGATTGCGCCGATGCAAATCACGGCTCCGGAGTTTTCGTTGAAGCACCACATGATTCAGCAAGTGCAAACAAATCCTTTTAGAGGAATGCCTGATGATGATGCCAACAAACACCTCGACAAGTTCATTACAATCACCCAAAGTATGAAGTTGCCCGGTGCCACAATGGATGTTCTTCGCCTACAACTCTTCCCACATACTTTATCACATCACGCCGAGAAATGGTTTGATCGTCTCCCAAAGAATTCAATTCACACTTGGGATGACATGACTCAACGATTTTTGTCGCGCTACTTTCCACCATCCATGGTCACGAGCCTTCACAATCAAATCAGCGGTTTCATGCAAGAACCCGATGAATCTCTTTTTGATGCTTGGGAAAGATATAATGTTTTGATTGATCGTTGTCCAAACCACAACATGCTCCCTGTGACCTTAATTGATACTTTCTACAACGGTTTGACTTTTCGAGATCGTGATACGATTAATGCAGCCGCCGGTGGCACATTTATGAAAAGGAGACCCGAGGAGTGTAGAGAGCTTATTGAGAACATGACTACTCACCACAAAAACTGGGATTCCTCCGCTTCTTCCAGGAACAACCCGAGAGTCAATGTTTCTTCTACTTCAGCAAACCCTGATATGACCGTATTCACCCGCATGATGACTGAAATGAACAAAAGTATCTTGCTTCTCGCTTCAAACCAACAACAACAAGTTAAAGCGGTTGCTAATCCTTGTGAAACATGCGGCGGTCCTCACTCATACACCGATTTTCCTTCAACTCAAGGAAATCCAGAAAATGTGTATGCAGCTTATGGTAATTATTCACCGGAAAATTACCAAGCTCGACCTCAAGGGGATAGAAATTTGCTGAGTTACCGATCAAACAACTACCTTTCACCCGGTTTTTCTCCTCAAAACCAAAACCCCGCCAACAACTACAATAGAAGCAACCAAATCCCACCAAGAGCTTCTAATCCTTATCACCCACCCACTCAACAAACCCCACCCATTAACCCTGATGTTGAAGCCATAATGAGAACCCAAGGAGAGCAAATCAAGAATCTTCAGAGCCAAATTATCAATCTGAAAGGGGATATCACCAAGCAAGGGAATGAGATAAGATCCGAGCTTCAAGATAATATTCAATCCTCCTTCAGCACTCAAACAAATGATATAAAGAATATGCTTGCTAGTTTCTTGCCCGCGGCTCAACCTTCTACTTCGAGTTCTCTACCTTCAAACACCGTCACCAATCCGCGAGCAAATGTGAGTGCTATTACTACCCGTAGTGAAGTAACCATCGTAGGACCACCTATCCCGCCCCCATCATCTACACCTCCTCCACCACCATTTATCTCTACTCCTCCTACACCTAGTATTAGTGCACCATTACCGTCTCCACCTCGTCATGATGATGTTCCCAAGAAGAACCCTTCAACATCTCAACCTTTACCTGCTACGCCTTCACCTTCACCACCCAAACCCAATATCCCTTATCCTTCACGTCTAGGCAAGACCAAAATGCTAACCAAGGATGACTCTCATGTGTCGAGCTATGTGAAGATGCTTTCTCAAATGAACATCAACATTAGCCTTGTTGAAGCACTTGTCCGCATGCCGAAATTTGTCAAAGCATTTAAGGAATTGCTGAACAAGAAGGAACAACTGATTGAGCTCGCCAACACACGCTTAAATGAAATCTGTTATGCAGTTATTCTTAAAGAACTTCCGGAAAAGCATGGAGATCCCGGTCGTTTTGTGTTGCCGTGCATTTTCAACGAAACCGAAGAATTTACTGCCCTTGCTGATCTCGGGGCCAGTATTAATTTGATGCCTTTGAGTGTTTGGAAAACACTATCATTACCCGACCTTACTCTAACAAAGATGACTCTTGAACTTGCAAATTGCACTCGCGCTTACCCCGTTGGTATAGCCGAAGACGTGTTCATCAAAGTTGGCACATTTAATTTCCCGGTCGATTTTGTCGTTGTTTATTATGAAATGGACCCTCGTATTCCTTTAATTCTTGGTCGGTCATTCTTGAGAACCGGACGAGCTCTAGTTGATGTTGCCGAAGGTGAGTTAATTCTAAGAGTCGGGGATGATGCACAAGTGTTTAAAATGGGAAAGCTTACAAGCAAATCCTTTGGACGAGAATCTGCGAATATGATTAATGTGCTCGATGATTTTGTCATCTACAACAATCCTCTATTCGATTCTTGCATTGATAATCCACTTTTTCAAGATGATGTGGATCATTCTCTCTCCAATTTGGAACCTTCTCCCATTTATGATTCTCCACTGATATTTGATGCTTATGATGATGATTCTAGCTCAGATTCGGATGATTTTGATGATTGTACTTCCGAGTATCCCGATCTACCCACATACGATGATTTTGATGAGGCCGATACTCTTTCGAGTGATTCTTCACATGATGAAGATCCTCCACCTACATCACTCGATCCTACTTTGGACGATTACTCATTTGAGGAAGACTTCTCTGCGTTTCTCAACACTTACTTCCCTCATGAGAGTGATGCACCTCCTTTAGATTTTGAAGATTCTCGTCTTGATCCTACTTTGGATTTGAAGAAAATTCTTTCAAAGGAGAAGCAACCGGTCGACACCACCATCCGCAGCACATATGATTTAACACCTCTTTGTCCACCTTCTGAGGACGAGGTTGTGCATCTTCTTGCGGATCATCTTCACATTCTGCTGAGCCTGGGTGCTATTTTCCCTTAAAGGAAAAGGTGTTCGACCCGGGTATCGATATTATTCAGCCATCTCAGTATCCACCTGATGAAATAAAAGGAAAAATCTTTGGAATTATTGAAGACATGCTTGCACCACTTCACCCTTGCTTGCACCATGCTCCATCGCTGCTTAAGGTAACCTTGCCTATTCTTCTTTGGCTTGCCTTGTTCGCCTTAAGTTTGTGCTATTTGATGGACGAAAACTATGTCTTTGATCCCGGTGGATATGTTTCATGCTTCTTCCTATGATGATCAAGGTCGAGTCAGGCTCACGACTCGGTTAACAAAAATCAAGCGCTTCTTGGGAGGCAACCCATGCATCTATCTTTTAGCTTTGTTTATCTTAAGTGTAGGGGAGACCCTTGGTTTGCTCTCTCCTCTCTTCTAATTAGGGATTCGAGCGCTCAATGATCCACTCTTGATGATTCTTGACGACCCGTGATTCCGTGTTTCCATTTTCCCGGTTCTATCCTAAACTCTTTTCGATTCACTATTTTATATTTTCCAGTATTTAAATAGGAATCTCGTTAGTTGTCTTTTCCTTAGCGAGATTTAAACAAAGTGCACAATGTCCTAAGTGTAGGGGAGTTTACTCCCACATGCTTAAACATTGAGGATAATGTTTATATTAAGTGTAGGGGGACTTCTATCAAAGTTAAATGGCTCTTTTCCTTTTATTTGTCCTCATTTTAACCGGAAAATCAATTTTTCGACATTTTTCAAAATTTTGGATCTATTTTGGCCTATTAGTTTTTCCATAGTTATTTTTTTCTTTGCTTAGAATAAATTTTTAATAAAGTGGTTTTAATTTTCAAACGTTGTGAATCTTTTGACTCAACCCGAGTTTACTTATCTAAGTTACTCTAGCTAGTATCCTTAACGTGTTTAAGTCAAGTTTTGCTAGGCTTTTATATAGGGAGCTATAAAACGCGAAAGTCTTAACTCTCACGGGTTAAGAACAAGAACTTTTCGCAAGTTCCTATAATTGATCCTAGAGAGTCGTTTATCAAGGGAACTTTAAAACGCGATTTCTAAACTTGAAAAAGTCTAAGAGTTTGCAAGATCCTATAGGCGACTCGAAAACCCAAAACGTTGATTTAATAGGCTAAGCATCCACGAGTCTCATTCCTTGAGATTTTAAACTGTGGAGAACGAGAGATGATAACGCCAATTATAAGTTTGGTATTCTTTCGTGAATTTATGTGAGTTAATTATAAGCCTATTCTCCCATCGCTTGCTAATAAATTTATCTGCAATAAATAAGGTTGTACGATTTGAAAAGTTACTTAGCTTCTAGCCCAAGATCGTTTAAAAGTTGCTCGGTATGGATTAGAGTTCATAGCCAAGGCATAACTTATTGAAGCGGGATGCGAAGATTAGCGAGTCCGAAAAGGTCCTAACAAGACATGAGGACCACATTTTGTTGCTAAAGATCCAAAAGTGATGTGAAGAATCATTTATCAAAGATCAATATGAAGGATCGAGACACACGACGAAAAACAAAAACTCCCCAAAAGTCATGGAGAAGTCTATCCGAAAAGGCCCTAGCAAGGTATGAGGATAAATAGATCCAAGTCATAAAAGGAGGCGGATCGTTGTATATCAAAGTCCAAAATAAAGATTGGAGAAAAATGAAGAAGTCGTGGTCCAAATATGAAGAATCTCTCAAAACTTCAAGTGAAGAAATTCCTATATGAAGGGAAGACCATTATTTCATGAACGTCTCTCAAGGTTTGAAGTATGAAGTCGCTGCCAAATATCGGTCCGAGAAAGGTCTCAAATCGCGAAACGAGTTATGCCAAGATATGAACTTTATGAGGTCCCGATAAGCAGTTTTAAAAGATTTTGTCCTTTAGCTAACTATTGATTAAATCGTTCACTTTATTTTCGGACTAAATAACTATCGAAATAAGTCAATAATGCATCCTCGTGATCATTCAAGACAACAATAAAAATATAAGAGATACACCTAGGAATAAGGGAGTCTAAGTAAATAATTGGCCCACATGAGTTCGTGTTAGTTTATTAACTTATAATAACAATGATCTCGTTTTTAAGCTTGGTTTGGAGAAAGTGAAAACTTGAGGATGATGATTATTCATGACATTTACAAAACCCAAGGTATGCTTTTTGATTTCTTTACTTTGAATGTTTATAATTTTCTGTCTCTTTAATAAAGGCCAACGTGGATTGATTATGATGAAAAATGTAATCTTGCTTTGTAACTAATGCATTGCATGAGGACATTGCAATGGTTAAGTGTAGGGGATTTGATAGGTGTGTAAACACCCATCCTTTTTACCACTTAATTACAATAATAACCGAGCCAAAACGTGTATTTTATGTCATTTATGTCGGAATTATGCGTGATTTGTGTTTTTATTGTGATTTAGGACGAAAAGGTGAAAAGTGGATAAAACACGGGCATTCACGGGCTTTTATTGAAGAAAAAGATGAAAGACGAAGTCAAGAAGTCAAGAGTGCAAAAAGAACGGAAGTCCAAGACCAATTCTGAAGATTTATCGAAGAAAAAGTCAAAAGACGGAAGTTTACTTAAAGCCGAAGAACTCAAGTCTTATTTATTGAAGAATTAAAAGACGAGTCCAAAGAAATCCCGAGCCAAAAGTCATTAAAGTCCAAGATTTAAGAAGATTAAAAGGCTTAAGGACTAATGGTGCAATTAACAAAAGATTTAGAAGAGAAGGACCTAATGATGCAATTAAGAAGAAATGAAGGAGGGGAGGAAGCTTCCAAAGCACTCCTTAATCCTCCCCTATAAATAGATTAGGAAGTTAATCATTTTGTTTTGTTGGCTAATAGTGACAATTAGTTCTTCCATTTTACTTTCCTTGTCATTTAATTACATGTCATTACCTTAATTGTCTTGCACCTTAATTGCATTTAATTTCAAGTAAGTTTCTCTTTTAATTCTTGTCAATCTTTACTTTTTCTTGTTAATCTCCTATCTACCTTTCTTTATTTGATCTTAATCTTCATGCTTTATGGTTTATGTTCGTGTTCTTGATTTTTATTGATTTATTTAAGTGGGTTTTGATTATTTTGGTTAGTTTTGTTAGTTTTGTTGATTTGGATTGTTTGATTATCATTAGTAGATGTTTTGTGATTAGTTTGATTTAATCTTGTGGTTGATTTAGATTGGATTTGTTTAGATTCGTGTGTACCTGTGTTTCCTTGTTCTTCGGTTTGTTGTTGTTACTGATCATTTCCCAGGTAAAGTTCCGGATCAAGACAAAGTATTCCGGATCAACACCTTCATTCGGAACATAGAAAGTTCCGAATAAAGGCTTGTTCATTCGGAACTTTTTCCGAACTAGTAGAAGTTCCGAACCAAGAAAGTTCTGAACCAGGGAGTTTAATTCGGAAGATTTCATTATTCCTGATCACACTTTCATTCGGAACATTCTAAGTTCTGAATCAAGCTAGTTCATTCGGAAGTATTTCGAACCAGTGGAAGAGGTGTTTTATTCGGAACATTCAAAAGTTCCGAATCAGCAAGTTCCGAACCAAGGGTTCCGAATCAAGGATTTGGTTTAGGAAGTTCCGAACCAATTGAAGTTCCGAACCAGTGAGTTCCGAACCAAGGGTTTCGAATCAGCAAAAGTTCCGAACGAAAGACTTATTCCGGATAAGTGACATATTCCGAATAGAGAATTTGTTCCGCATCAAGGATTTTGGTAATATTCCGAGCGAAGAAGAATCATTCCGAACGAAGGTGACATTCCGGATGAGTGATTGTTCCGAACGAAGGATTATTCCGAATGAGCTGTTTTCAGGTTCTTTCTATTTTTTGTCTTTGATTTTTAATTTCAAGCTTTATTTTTCCCGCCTTTTTCCTTAGACGCACTTTAAGTTTATTTGCCTTAGATTTATTTTAGCCTTGCCTTAGTTTAAGTTTTAGTTTTAGTTACGTTTTAAGTTTTCCTTAGTTAGATTTAAGTTTGCGTTATTTACTTTTAGTGCCTTTTAATTTCCGTCACGCTTTTAAATACTTGCACACTTATTTGCCATTACTTTAAATTAGACTTAGATTTATTTTAAGTGCCCATTTACTTTTAAGTTTTGCACTTTTATTTTAAAAACAATCAAAAATATTTGTTTCACCAAAAACAATAGAGTCATGCTTTAAGCCGGAAATCAATTCGTTAAGATACCGAGAAACGAACTTTTCAACTAGCAAAATCTTAACATTAATCCATCTCCTCCAAATGCTCATCACTTATTTGCTCAAGGTCCTCATATGTAATCACTGAACCATTGGGCAATGAAGCAATGTATGCACACACAGTATCCAGATCCAAACCAGCAGGCTTAACTCTTGGTGAGTCAATTTTGTACGTGTCAGCGTCTGAATGTGAGGCGTTGACAGGATATGATCCAGCGTTGACACATGTTGATCCAGTAACTGGGTGCATGTATGAATCCTTCTGATCAAATTGGCCTTCACTGTGTGAGAAGAAGGCCATGTTACTATTGGTAGACGTACTTCCATGATCCAAAAGAGTTTCATTTTCCAACAGCCTCAGTTTGTTGTAAACATCATCAAAAGTAGAACTTTTGTGAGTGTTGTTGGCAATTATAGATCTTGCCTCAATCTTCCATGCATCACCAAGGCTTTTAAGAAAAGTGGCAATAATGTCAACATCACCAATTACTGTCCCCATGAAGGACAACTTGCTTGTAATGTCAAGAAGTCTGCTTCTCACACTACTCAGCTTCTCATTAGTTTGAGCCTTAAAAACAGCACTCATGTAAGAGTTGCTTCCTTTTCTCTTCCACAGTATCAGCATTACCACCATATGCAACTTCAAGGGTTGCCCAAAGGTCTTTTGCAGACTCATAACCTCTGTATTTGTGCTGATTTTCTTGTCCCAAAGAGAGTTTCAAAATGCTTAGGGTTTTCATATCAACCCTTTTGTTTGCTATGTCATCAGCAGACACAACTCTACCATCTTCAGGTTTTTCTTTCTTATCTGCTTCAGAGCATCCTTGAACAGCTGATCTTGTAGCAATGGCATCTGCAATCTTTTGAGCTTTATTGAATGTGTTTCCATATTCAATAATCTCCTAGAGAGTGTAGTCATGGATTTGCAGATATTGCTCAAAGTTGAACTTCCATAGCTCAAAATTGTCTGCATCTAGCATGGGAATCTTGATGTTGTGGTTTGAGGAGGAGGAGGTTACTTCTGGAGTGGACATGATGTTTTTAGGGTTTTGTGAAAATTAGGGTTTTGATGATTTAGGGTTCTTGTGTTTTTTTAGATCAAAGTTTCTCAACAAGCTCTGATACCACTTGTTGATCCCAAACTTAGATCGATTTAGCTTGTGTAAACGAGATTAGATCAAGTTATACACGTAGAGAAACTTTGTTTATGTATGAAACAATTTAAGTGTTATGCGGAATTAACACTTAAACAAGAACACACAAACAGTTGTAAACAAACTTTCACTTGATTGATAATAACGAACTTGCTTACCATGAAAGTGTTTAACGTATGGAAAACTTATATTGAAACATAACCTAAAGGTCTTCTTTTATAGACATAAGAAGCCTTGTACAAGAGTCTACGTATCAACTATTCTAGGTAAATATAATTATAGAAAAAACAATGTTGATCCTATCTTTACTAGAAACAAACTAGAAACATAATACGCGTAGACCATATCTTTCTATCAGTGCTTGTCTTCAACCTATCAACGCTAGACTTCCTCTTGTCAACGCTTGATCTGTCAGCGTTCGTTTTCTTCTTATCAACGCTTGTTTTCTTCTTGTCAGCGTTCAAATGGACTGGCTACATTTTATTCCCAACACTTATCAGGGTGTATAGATCACTTATAGCCCAAAAATTCCAAGGTTTGAACAAGACTTAGCAAAATATCAAGATTATAGGAAAATATGCAAACTTTTGCACACTCCTTTGAAAACAGGTTTTAGGATTTAAGATTAGTTAACATTAAATAATAATAAGCAGGAATAAAGATTGGCACTTGGTCTTTCTTCACAAATTTCAAACACACTTCATTAATATGAAAATGAGATATACAGAATTGTAAACTAAGGAAAAATCAAGAGCAAAGCTAAATTGTAAGGGTCTTATGCCTTATATAGGCTACAAATGGACTAGTGAATGCATAAAAACGTAACCCTAATTGTTGATGAAGTTCCAGATATGCCCTTAAGTGGTTTGAACTTGCTTGAACATGTGACTTTGTTTTGGTAGGTTATGTGAGTTGGCAATGGTGAAAATGTATCCAAGGGCTTCAAATAAGTTTAAAAAGTAAGCTTGAATATTGGGTGTTGGATGACTGGTGGGGTTTTGGCAGTTTCTTTATCCTTGCAGCATGAGAATCTTGTGTGGGTCTTTTGAGTGATGTGGAAAGTGTTTTTAAGGTTGGGATGTGATTAAGGAACCATTAATCATTAATCTGGATATTATGGAGGCTTAATTTTTGCTTAAACAAAAATCCCTAATCCTTGTTCTTGAGTGAATAGTAGTGGCTTTGATCCGGTTTATGTTTTAAAAAGATGTTAGGCGCCCTTTTTATTAAACTAATCACAGATTAGTTTAATTAGTTGTGAGTGGGAAATGAGGTGGAATGGGGGTGGGTTCTGATTGGTGTAAAATGTGAGTGGGCTGACGTGGCAAGTGGTGATTGGTCTAGGTTACTATGGCTGTCTGCCATGATTTACCCCTTAACTCTTTCTTTCTTGTCACATGCAAATAAAACTGACCAAATTCGATTTCCTTTGTTAATGAAGTTTCCAACTTCACACTTTTTCCCCAAAAAGTTTTGTAGAGTAATTTCAGGGGTATTTCTTGCCATTTCTTGATTCTTGAAGGGTTGATTTGGCATTTTCTTCACAAATAATGGTCTTGAATTGTTTGGTTGACTTCTTGGAGGACTAAAATTGACAAGTCATGATTAATGAGGGACCATTTTTGCCATTTCTTCAAAGTCAAGGGTCCTTTTTGCAATTTGACATATTTAAAACTTGTAATTTCTTGTAACTTGAAGGCCTTCATGGTATGTTTGACTTTGAGGAGGAATAATATTGACATTTTAGTTTTGTTGAGGGACTAAATTTGCCAATTCTTCAAAGTGGAGGGCCCTTTAGGTAATTTTGACAAACTTTAGGGACCAATCTTGTAATTATGAAGATACAAGGGTTTAAAGTGTCAATTATTCAATATTTGAGGACCCTTCTTGCATAATCTTCAAATCTTCAAGGGTTATTCTTGGAAAATCTTCATTAGGGCATGGTTCATTGTGCGACTTCGTTTCTCGTGTTCGTTTTGCATGATTCTTGTGATCTTTTGTAATTTTCTCAATATCCGTACCTAAAATACACAAGTACCAAACACAAGAATATATTTGGCCATTTTCATGATATTTAATGCATTTAAAGCCCTTTCTGGACGATGAGACTATGTATAAAAGCAGTCTCATCACTCCCCCATACTAAACCATTGTCGTGCCCTCACGCAATGCTAGAATAAAGTATTGTAGCATCTCCAAAGTTTATTTTTTTTCACTTTTATTGAACGATAAACTAGCTACACTACTACTATTACTGCTACTTGCGTTTTAGACATAATGTATGATTTTTAACCCAAAATGGGACGTTTAGGTTCATAGAATATGAACACGTGAATGCTTTGTTAGAAATAATTTCATCGTCCTCGATTTTCACCCCAATTCCATGCTAAGCGTGCAACGAGATCATTGTCATTATAAGTTAGTAATGCTAACACTACTCATATGCCCTAATCACGTACTTATCCTCCCATTTTCCTAAGTTGTATCTCTTATATTTTATTTTGTCTTGATTGTTTCACGAGGATACATTGTTTGACTTATGCGATAATAGAGATTTAGGTCTAAAAATAGAGTCCTAACGGTGTAACCAAGAACATCGAATTAATAACTCCTCCTAATAGACAACGATGTCAAAAAATTAAGTCAACAAGAAGGATCGATAAACACGGTTTTATAACGATTTTGAACATGAGACTTATTACCAAGACTTTTATATGCCCCCTAACGGAAGGGCCTTATTATCATAGGTTTACCTCCATCTTTTATTCAACATCGCCATGAAGCTTTTATTATGACTTCGGTCTTGCCTCGCCTTTTATTTAACCTCGCCATGAGGTGTTTATTGTGGCCAAAGACGTATATCACGCTAAAAGCGAATTTTGGATCTTTAAAGCTTCAAAGATTAAGGCTTGATTCACTTTCAATTTTGCATAGATTTTTCGGCCTTGTGAGCTTCAAATTGTTTTCTTGATTTAGGTGAGCACTTGAAATCTTATTATTGGGTGAAGCTTTCGATTATTCGGGTTGTCAATACTTCAAAATCGTGACGCTGGCGATACCTCAATGTCTTCCCAATTTAATTACATGGAAGCTACTAGAAAAGACTAGAAACCAACAATCAAGACTAAACCGCTAAGTCAATATTTATTAAGCAAAAAATATTTACAAGCGAAGGGAGAATAAGCAAACAACGAGAATACATGAGTTTTTGAAAGAATATGAGTACGCTACGTTTAGCATAGTAACTTATAATTAACTCTATCATTTTTCGTCCTCATTTAAGAGACCTAGCCTAATATAAAGTTAAGGAATCGAAGCTAAGTGCTCAACACGCACAGTCGAGTCAAAAATTACTCTTATTCTCGCCATCGGAAAACCTACATTCGTGTCTTCAAACACTTATAAAACATGAGAAAAAATTTAAAATTTGGCCATTTTTAGCCTTATTTTGCAACAAAACGATAAACAAAAAGATAAACGTTGGAAAGCGTGAAGGTTTGGCAAGGCAAGTATCTATTCACCCCCCCCCCCCCCCCCCCATACTAAAGTTAAACATTGTCCTCAATATTTCGAGTCCAGGGGTGCAAACATCCCCATACTAGAGACGTAGTCGAATGCTTAATCTAGCATGAGAAGGGTGTAACCGTTAAATTTAAAGACGTTAATGAAGTGTGCTATAAACCTAAGGTTAGAACATCAAAGGATATATCATGGATCTTGAGAAAGTATTCAAAGCAAACGATCGAGTGCTCCCATAAAACGAACATGAGAGGCTCCAATCGTGAAGATCATGATCATCTAAAGTCCACAATTCACGAACAACCACGGAACAAAGGTTTGAAGGGCACAAATCCCCACACGTTACTACATTAGAAAGCGATAATATATACATAGGATAAGCATGGGACTCCCCCACGAGGCACCTCGTTTTTGATTACCGAGTCATGAGCTCGACTCGATCACCTCAATACTAATTATCATTGGGGAAGGTGATTTGGTCGAGGTAGTTCAAGGATGGAACTTCCCCGCCAAAGTAGTGCTTCAACTTATGTCCATTCACCTTGAAATTGGGGCCATCATTTTGAGCTAGCTCGATGGTCCCATATGGAAAAACTTGAGTCACGGTGAATGGACCGCACCAACGAGTTTTCAACTTACCGGAAAATATTTTCAAACGAGAGTTAAAAAGCAAAACTTGATCCCCAATGTTAAAAACCCGGTTTTTAATTTTTGAATCATGAAACTTTTTAGTCTTTTCTTTATAAATCAATGAATTTTCATAAGAAATGTCCCTTAATTCATCCAATTCATTTAATTGCATTTTCTGGTGTTTTCCCGCGGTCTCCATATCATCATTACAATGCTTTAGGGCCCAATAAGCTTTGTGTTCAAGTTCAATTGGCAAGTGACAATTCTTCCCATACACAAGCTTATAGGGAGTGCACCCGATGGGTGTCTTATGAGCGGTCCTAAAGGCCTATAAAGCATCGTCCAACTTATCAGACCAAGATTGTCGGTTTTGCCCAATAGATCTCTCCAAGATCCTCTTCAAAGCTCGGTTTGAAACCTCGACTTTCCCACTCGTTTGTGGGTGATAAGCCGTAGAAATACGATGTGTAACCCCATATTTCCTTAGGACCCTTTCGAATTGGTCGTTACAAAAATGGGTTCTACGATCGCTTATGATCGCACGAGGGGTTCCAAACTGAGAAAACAAGCTTTTCAAAAACTTGACTACCATACGAGCATCATTGGTGGGCAAAGCCTTGGCTTCCACCCACTTAGATAGGTAGTAAACGGCGACAAGGATGTACTTATTACCACGAGATGATGGGGACGTCCCCATAAAGTCAATGCCCCAAACGTCAAAGATCTCACACACTTGGATGATATTTTGTGGCATTTCATCTTTTTATGAGGCTTTTCCTTGTCGTTGGCATGAGTCACATGACTTCACAAGCTCATGTGCATCTCGGTAAATAGTAGGCCAAAAGAAACCGGCATAAAAAACCTTCTTAGCCGTGAGATTAGCACCATGGTGACCACCCGTGGGTCCCTCGTGGCAAGCTCTAAGGATGTTAGAAGCTTCGGTACAAAAGACACAACGTCGAATAATTTGATCCGCACAAGTTCGAAACAAGTAAGGGTCGTTCCAAAAATAGAACTTGACGTCACGAAAGAATTTTCGTTTTTCTTGAGTCGTCATACCCTTGATGATGAAGTTGCCTGCATGGTAATTTGCGATGTCCGCAAACCATGGGGTGGAATATCAAGCTTAGAATTCACTAGACCAAGTGTCTCGAGCGGAAATGATTTGGTGATTTCCTTGGGCTCGTAAACACTTTGGTGAGGATCTTCCAAACGAGAAAGATGATCGGCCGCTAGATTCTCGGCTCTTTTTTTGTCAACGATTTTGTGAACAAATTCTTGAAGGAGGAGAATACAACGAAGTAATCTCGGCTTAGCATCTTGTTTAGCCATAAAATACTTGATAGTCGAATGATCCGGATACACTATGCATTTAGTCAAGACAAAATAAGGTCGGAATTTCTCAAATGCATACACCACGGCAAGGAATTCCTTTTCCGTTGTAGTGTATTTTAGTTGAGCCTCGGTCATCGTCTTGCTAGCATAGTGAATAGGCAAGAAGTGTTTTTCGTGACGTTGCCCCAATACGGCCCCAATAGCGTAGTCACTAGCATCACACATGAGCTCAAAGGGGAGGTTCCAATTGGGAGCAACAAGAATGGGAGCTTCGGTAAGTTTCCTCTTAAGGATTTCAAAGGCTCGTACACAATCTTCGTCAAAGACAAAACGTGCATCTTTTTCAAGGAGATGTGTAATAGGTCGAGAGATCTTTGAAAAATCCTTGATGAATCGACGATAAAAGCCCGCGTGGCCTAGGAAACTCCTAACTCCCTTAACGGTTTTGGGATGAGGTAATTTGGCGATGACGTCTACCTTAGCTTGATCTACCTCAATCCTCGCTTTCGAAACCTTGTGCCCTAAGACGATTCCACTTTTAACCATAAAATGACATTTTTCCCAATTAAGCACAAGGTTGGTTTCCTCACAACGCTTCAACAGTCTCTCAAGATTCGACAAACACGAGGTGAACGAACTACCAAACACGGAAAAGTCATCCATGAAGACTTCCATCGTCTTCTCGATCATGTCATGAAAAATAGCCATCATGCACCTTTGAAAGGTGCCCGGTGCATTGCAAAGTCCGAATGGCATTCTACGGTAGGCACGTTCCATATGGACACGTAAACCTAGTTTTTTCTTGATCACGAGGATCGATGGGGATTTGGAAGTAACCGGAAAAACCATCTAAAGCAATAGAAATCGTTTCCCGCAAGACGCTCCAACATTTGGTCCATGAAGGGCAAGGGAAAATGGTCTTTTCGAGTGGCTTCATTCAACTTACGATAGTCAATGCACACTCTCCATCCGGTCACAAGTCTAGTAGGAATTAACTCATTGGCATCGTTTGGCACAACGGTCATTCCTCACTTTTTAGGGACACAATGGATAGGACTCGCCAAGGGCTATCGGAAATAGGGTAAATCATACCCGCGTCAAGGAGTTTAAGGACTTCCTTTTTAATGACGTCGTGAATTTTGGGGTTCACCCTCCTTTGACATTGGATTGCGGGTTTGTAATCCTCCTCCATTAAGATTTTGTGGGTACAAAATTTTGGATCGATCCCCTTAATGTCGGATAACTTCCACGCAATTGCCCCTTTGTGATCCTTCAGAACATCGACAAGTGCAGTTTTTTCATCATCCGAAAGATCTTTCGCAATAATAACTGGCAACTTGTCGTCCTCCTCCAAAAATACATATTCGAGATGAGGAGGTAAATCTTTCAAATCGAGGATAGGTGGTTCCTTAATTGAAGATTTGGGCTTGATACTCATAACCTCATCGGGTGGAGGCAATGGGAAATCGTTAAGAAAATCCTTGATAATCGAGAAGTCCTCATCATTTTCGAGGTCTTCGTCACAAGTACGTGGAACATTGAATTCTTCCAACGTAAAACCACCACCTTCAAATGGAGTGAAGGTTGGTGTCGAGTTATCAAGAATGGGATCTAACATAGTGGGATTGCCACTATTTTCATCATCACCAAAACCTAAAACTTCTTGTGAAAATTCCTCACAAACAATGTCAATCATATAAACGAGGTTTATGGTTGCAACGGAATAAACATGAGAAATTTGAGAATTTTGAGTTGCGTTTATAACAAGTTCCTCGTCGTTGAAACGTAAGGTGATCTTTCTAGCGTGCACATCAATCAAAGCCATAGACGTATCTAAAAACGAACGACCTAAAATGAGAGGAACTTGAGGATCCGTGGGAATATCGACAACGATAAAGTCTAGCGGATAATAGAACTTTCCCACTTTCACAAAAACGTCTTCCGCCAATCCACATGCGGCAATTATGGAATGGTCGGCCAACTCGATAGACATTAGTGAAGGAGTAAGATTAGGAAGATTGAGCGACTTGAAGATTGCAAGTGGCATCAAGTTAATACTAGCACCAAGATCGGCCAAGGCATAGCATTCTTCCATATCTTAGATTGCACAAGGGATCAAGAATTTACCGGGATCACCGACTTTTTGAGGTATGCGGTTAAGATAAACCGATGAACAACTAGACAATTGTTTCAATTTCTCCTTGTTGTTCAGCAAACTCTTAAAGTTAGCGTTAAATCGAGGCATCATGACCAAAGCATCGGCGAAACTCACATTAAAATGAATGTCACGAAACATTTTCATAAAAAGATCAAATTGGTAGTTATCGCGCTCTTGACGTTTCTCCTTTCTAAGTCTCGATGGATAGGGCAAAGGTGGTGTGGGTTGAGGCATAGGCATAGCCTTTGGAATCTCGGGTTCCAAATGTGGTAATGGGTCAACCGTAGGTGTGGCATGAGCGGTACTTCGTGGGATTGGGACATGCTCCTTTTCGACCACCACCTCGGGTTGTTCCTCAATTGCATCCTCCGTAGGAGCAATTGGTTGAGGAGTCGGTTCCTTGAGTGTCTTACCACTACGTGTGGTAATCACTTTTATCTCTCCCTTAGGGTTCGATATGGTGTTGCTAGGAAGACAACTCGAAGACGGTTTGCACATAATAGCCTCAAACATAGATGAAATTTTATCCTCAAACATGGATTGCCTCTTCTCGGCCTTAATCATCTCTTGTTTTATTTCATGTTGCCCTTGTTCCATTTTTTGTTGGTTTTGTTGTAACCTTGTTACATTTCCTTCCATTTTGTTTGTATGGATTTTAAGCTCATTTGCTAACTCATTTTTCAACTCCTTCTTCAAGTCGTTCTTAAACTCGGATCTTAGGCTATTGATTTCTCTTTGAATGTTGTCAAACCTAGCATCGTTTCCATTAGCGTATTCAACAAATTCATTTGGAAGATCTTTTAAAGTTTGCAAACCCTTGTTGTTGTTTTGAAAATCATTGTTTTGATTTTTGTTTGAAACTTGATTATTAGCCCCTTGATTCCCATAGTTTCCTTTGTAGTTGTTTTTAAACCCAACTTGATTGTTCCGAAAGTTGTTGTTAGCATTTTGATTGGGAGCAAAACCCGGTGGAGTCAATTGATTAGAGCGGGTAACTTGACCGTTTTGGTTGTAAGTTCCCGTGGTCGCGTAGGCACTCGAAGTGTTACCACCGTTGGTAATGCACTCGGAGAAATCATGACCTCCACCACAATACATACATGAAACCTCAACCGCTTTAGCCGTAGAGGGAGCACTTTGTTCTCCAACTTTGAATTAAATTAAAAGTCCTTTAAGCTTATCAAAGATTTTGTTTTCCAAGTTCGCCTCAATTTGTCAAGCATCGATGGTATTAGACAAACAAGGTGAAGTCGAAGATGAAGCCTTACGAACACTCGATGTGTTACGAGGACTATACACCTTAGATCTATTCTCAATTATCACCAAAGCTTCCTCAACCGTTTTACACAAATAATTATCACCCGCGGCGGCATTTAGATAATCCCTTTCATGATCAGTAAGTCCATTGTAAAACGAGTCAATTTGATGCAAGTCAGAAAAACCGTGATGAGGACACTCATGTAACATTTCCTTAAACCTATTCCAAGCCGTTGAAAAACTCTCATTAAATTCTTGTGAAAATTTTGAAATCTAGTTTTTCAAATGCGTAGTCTTAGAGGGCGGGAAAAATTGGTTCACAAACTTAGAAACGAGATCCTTCCACGTCAATATAGAATTGGGTGGCTCTTTCTCTAACCAAATTTTAGCGGGCACCGCTAAGGAATAGGAAAAAAGCATCATCTTAATCGAGTCATTAGCAACATCCTTAAATTTTTTGATCCCAAACTTAGATCGATTAAGCTTTGTGTATACGAGATTAGATCAAGTAATACACGTAGAGAAACCTTTGCTTATGAATAAAGTAGCTAAGTGTTATGCGGAATTAACACTTAATCTAAAACACAAAGATGTTAAACAAACTTTCACTTGTATTAGAATGAACGAACTTGATTACAATGAAAGAGGTTTAACTTGTGAAAACTTATGAAAACTGATAATAACTTTAACCTAAAAGATCTTCTTTTATAGAACAAGAAATCTTGTACAATAAGCTACGAATCAACTATTCTAGGTAAAGATAATAATAGAAAATACAATGTCGAGCTTATCTTTACCATACACAAATAAAGAAACAAATAAACAAAATGATTCGTATGAAGATATATTCCATCAGTGCTAATCTTCAAGGCTGTCAGCGTTGACTTCTTCAAATGTCAACGCTTGGCTGTCAGCGTCCAATGTCATCCTATCAGCGCTCGAATTCTTCTTATCAGCGTCTAGTGAACTGACCCATAATTTATTCCCAACAATCCTCCCCTAAACTTGATATCTATTCCAATGATCAAGTTTCTGAATAAAAACTTAAGGCTTAGGAAGAATCTTGAAAAAACTTCTTATGTTGGTGATAAACAAATCTAATCAAGTCCTTGGCCACGTCACTAGTATAATCAATCTCCAAGGGTGTCTCCTTCATCTTCTCCAACACTTCTTTGGACAAGAAATAGTTAGCATCCACAAGTAGATACTCTGAAAACTTTATAGAGCTCAAATGAAATACACCACAAGTAGAATAAAGCCTCCAATGAAGATTACTGAGATCATCTTCAAGATCCTTCCATATGGCAGGATCTGCTTCTCTTGGACCACACAAAGTCAAAAATGTGTTCCAAAGTCTTATTCCATTTGCTGAAGTAGGTGCTTCAGCTGTATACTTGACCTCTATTAATCTCCATAGATGCACCAAGTCTTCTCTGTCTATGCTTGCAAAGATAGAAATAATTGAAGTGAAAGTATGTACCTCCTTTCCAAACCTGCCAATCTTCCAAAATCCACACTCATCTTCATCAAAACTGATGATTGGATTTCTGTCATCTAGAGGTACTACATTAACCAAATCTGAAGCTTCCAATGGAGAAAGCTTGAGATGCTTCCTTATGACACCTTCAATTGGATAATACACATCCATATCTTTGGGAAATTGGAGAGGATCTCCTTTCTTCACTGGTCTTTGAGCAATCCTCATTTCCTTTTGAATCTGCATTTCCTCAGCAAGCTCTTGTTTCCTTTCTTCTGAAAGAAACTGGTAGACATTATTTTCTTGCACATTCCTCCAAATAGGATGTGCCCTATACTCTAACTCCTCAAAAGATAAAGCCAGCAACTTCTTGTATGTCCATCTAGGTTGATGGCATCTAAGCAACTTGTAATACAACTGCCTTCTATCTCTTTTAAGCCAAGTCTTGACCTCTTGTGCATTAAACCTCAAAATCACCTTTATATCATCTTGTACCCTGAGAAGAACTTCCAACCCCCAAATTTGATCTGACAAACTCATCCCTTGGTTGTCCATAACCTTGTCTTCCCAAGCATGGTACATTCTGGTGATTTCTGGAAGGTCCCAATCAATCTGATTCTTCAAATCACTCAATCTTTCCTTTGCTAACTCATCCCCATATTCAAGTCTTTCTGGATCTTCAATAATTTGAACACTTGAATCTGAGCTATCTTCTTCTTTTTCATCACCACTCTCTTCCTCACTCTCAGAAGTAGCAACAAATGGTGATCTACCACTCCTCTTCAAATCTCTTTCCAAAAGTTGTGCAGCCAACTGTTCATCAAATGCAATTTGTGCTGCATCTTTCTTTGGAACATCTTCTTCAACCAGAATCCCCTTACCCTTGTCTTTTGGATCAATAATAGGTAAGGTAGAAGAAGAAACCTGTGTGGACACATCTTTGATGATTGTTGATGACTGGAATACATCAACACCACCTTCAACTTTGTCAGCGTTCAAGTTACCTTTATCAGCGCCCCGATTACCTTTGTCAGCGTTGGATGTGTCAGCGTTCAAACCTGTATCAGCGCCCATTGTTTCTGTGAAAGATCCTTCCAAGTTTAATGGTGTCACCTTGGATGTATCAATAACAGGATGCTGCTTCAGACTTGTAAGAGCTTCAGCAATACCTAAAGATTCACTAAATTGTGAACTCTTCTCACTGGCTGTATGAATCAGCTCATCCTCTTCATCCTCCCCTTTGGAAGATTCCTCCATCCTACTCCTGCTACTTGGATTCTCCAAAACAGTTACCCGCTCCCTCAATACTTGGAGTTCACGGCCCTGTTTGTTGACAATTTGTACAAGGCTGACATTTTGCTTTTGCAAGCTAATGACAGCAGCCGTCAATTCAGTCAATGTCATAGGTTCCAATCTGCCCTCAGCTAGAATGGGGATTTGACCTCCCAAAATAGAATCATAGGGCATGGATGAGGTCTTAATGATGTTGGGACTGTCTTGACCAGCTTCTAAGCCTGTGTCAATAGCCCCAGCCTCATCCATGGCACCAGCCACAATTGTGGAGGTGGTTCTCTCTGCAACAAGGCTAGGACCACTAGAGGAGAACACTCCAGTAGTCCTTTGGCGTTTATTCAACCTAGATTGTAATGGGGTGGAAGATGAGGTAGATTGTGTGGGTGTTGGTTGGTTAAGGGGTGTTTGGGATTGTTCAGGGATGGCATCAGCGTTGGGATCGGCTGTGTCAGCGCCAACATTTTGAGTGTCAGCGTTGACATTTGGTTGGTCAACGTCCATGTGGTCAGGGGAAGGTAATGGTTCAAGGATAGGCTCAATTTGAGGTGCAAGGTCTGGTTGTGGTTGAGCAGCCTGAATTACTTCAAGCATGGCTTAGGTGAGAGGGATAGATCTGTTTGTGGAGCTCATCTTGTCAAAAATGGTTTTCTTTTGCTTAGGGATCTCATAAAAAGTGTCATGATCCCTAGTACAATATTCTTGTAAATCAAAGACCATTTGCAAAAATCTTGGGTAAGCCAAAGTCATTTTACTTCCCTTATTTTTACACATCCCTTCAAAAATCATTTTTGAAAAATTATACTTAAGCCCACGTGTGATACAAACCAAAGCACTTGCAATTGACCTGTTTATTTCATTAAAAGAAGTACATTTTGGACTTAAGCATTGAAGAAGGACATGTATTAAATATTTCCAATCCGAGGGAAATTCCTGCTTATGATATTTATTTAAAGTTTTACCAGCAGGAATAGGATAACCCAATTCCCTAAGACCTTGTTCTATTGTTGCAATGGCAAGGGTAGTCACACCATCATCGTCATCAAGACGCAAAGCTTGGCGAACCAAGGCTTCAGTGACCACCCATGTTCTTCCATGAACAGTAGATGTTAATGTGGTTACTCCATTAGCTGTTGTGGAACTAACATTGTTCCAAAACTGTCTAATGTGTGCGACAGGGACTAGTGGCTCATGAGAAAGTGCATACCTTATAGAAGATGCATTTAAAAATGCCACCATTTGTGAATACTGAGGGAACAAATCATTATCAGCGGCCAAGTAAGCCACCATATTATGTTGGCTCTTGAACTCCAATGTCAGATTGCTTGAGTTGAACTTTGGTGCCATGTTTAAAGCTGTTTAGGTTATGTGATATGGGAAAAATCTAGGAGAAAAATGTTAGACAGGAAAATATGAATACCCAGAATAAAAAGTTAGCCAAATTTATAGGAGAGATGCATGAGTTTGATTGGTCAAAAATGAGGCAGTTATATTCAAAGAGTAATGATGAAAATATTGAATCAAATATAACTTATCTCATGCATTAATTAAAAGTAACAACTCCCCAAAATTACGGCCAAAGATTAGTCAAAAAATAACAACTGGGTAGGACCCACTAGGTGTCAACGGTCAAAAATAGCCCATCAGCGCCCAACGGCTATATTTTCTTGTCAGCGTTTGCCTAAAGCCTTGTCAGCGTCACGATTGAACGTAACAGCGTTTGGAGAAAAACTTGTCAGCGTCTAAAAATAAAAATATTTAAAAAGAAAAAGACCTTAACAAAGTAATTTATCCAAAGGGAAATATCTTACAAGTTGATAATAATTACTGGGCGGCAAGCACTGTCCATTTATGCACACTTGCGTAAGCAAGATAGACACAAATGTCCTCTAGTTTCCCTTGCTAACCAAAATACTTACCAACAAAGTTATTTCATAAAATTCTTTGTAACTCCCAGGTAAATCCATAACAAAACTATTCCCAAGTCTCCCATCAGACCATAACCAATTCTAGGCCAAAAATGTCTTGGCAACATGCATAGTTTATCAACTTTGCATGCTACAGTGCCTCATGGTTTAGTAAAACTAACCCATACTCACCTGTGGACACAATCTAGAATTGTAATGAGAGTATTATAAGAATACCCAAAAGTCCTAAAGGTTCCTTAAACCTCCCCTTAAACTATGATACATGAGTTTCTCAAAATATATATGAACAGTAAAAATTTATGTCAAGATAGGAATATAAATATTCCAACCATCATCCATAAACAAAAACATGTCCAAATAGCTCTTCAAAGATCCATAAGCAACTCTGTATCCAATGGCATAAAGCTATCACCACCTACACATTTAGATTGAAAACCACAAAACTAACATTTGTTGCTGGCAGCGCCCCGACAACACGTATCAGCGTTGAAAGAACTCTTGTCAGCGTTAGACAATAATATCTCTAACAACGGCAAAATAACACTTATCAGCGTTACATTTACCTTTGTCAGTGTTAGAAAAATAAAGTGGAAAAATCTAAATCATCACAAAGACCAATAACAATGCATTATCCTGTACATACTTTTACAAAAAGGTTCCAAAACACATATTAAGTGAGATTAACCATTCCAATATTTGTTACCAAATATTGAAATCTTCCAGTATCAAAAGGTTTAGTTAATAAATCAGCCACATTATCTTCTGTGGCTACCCTATCTGGTTGTATTAAACCTTTCTCAAAGCAATCTCTTATTAAATGATGTCTAATTTCTATGTGTTTGGTTTTAGAATGATGTACAGGATTTTTAATAATGCATAAAGTACTGTTATTGTCTACAAAAATCTTGGTATGCATGAAATTATACCCATAATCCAACAGCTGGTTCTGAATCCACAAGACTTGACCACAACATGCTGCTGCTGCAACATATTCTGCTTCAGTTGTAGAGTTTGCCACCACTGTTTGTTTCTTGCATTGCCAAGATATCAGTCTACTCCCAAGAAATTGACATCCACCAGTTGTGGATTTCCTATCAAACTTGTCACCACCATAGTCACTGTCTGAATATGCAATAAGCTCCAATGGAGAATCTTTTGGGTACCACAAGCCAAGATCTGGATAACATCTGAGGTACCTAAAAATCCTTTTCACAGCAAAAAGGTGACATTCTTTGGGAGTCACTTGATGGCGTGCACAAGCACACACAGCAAACATGATGTCAGGTCTTGAGGCTGTAAGATACATCAATGAACCAATCATTGATCTATAGTGCCTAACATCCACATCCTTTCCAGCTCCATTTTTTCCCCAAGGGTGTTCCCTATCCATAGGAGTGGAAGCATCCTTTTCATGTGGAGAAAAACCATATTTCTTCAAGATTTCAGCTACATACTTGTCTTGGGAAATGAAGATACCATCTTCTTTCTGCTGAACTTGTAAGCCTAGAAAGAAGTTCATCTCACCCATTGCACTCATCTTGAATTTATCTGTCATAAGCTTGGAAAAGTCTTCACTCATCTTTGGATTGGTAGATCCAAAAATGATGTCATCAACATAGACCTGGACAAGTAAGACATCCTTACCTTTCTTCTTTGTGAACAATGTCTGATCTATGGTCCCCCTTTTAAAACCATTTTCCACCAAGTAAGTGGACAATGTACCATACCATGCTCTTGGGGCTTGATGAAGTCCATACATAGCTTTCTTCACTCTATAAACCTTGTCTGGATTTTCAGGATCTTCAAAACCAGGAGGTTGCATGACATATACCTCCTCAACAATTGTTCCATAGAGGAAAGCACTCTTCACATCCATTTGATAAACAGTGAAGTTCATACAAGAGGCATAAGCTAGAAAAATTCTTATAGCTTCAATTCTTGCAACTGGAGCAAAAACTTCTTCATAATCTATACCTTCCTCTTGTGTATATCCTTGAGCTACCAAACGTGCCTTGTTTCTGACCACAATACCTCTTTCATCTTTCTTGTTCCTTAGAACCCATCTTGTCCCAATTGGTCTCACATATCTAGGACAATCAACCAGCTCCCAAACATCCTGTATAGCAAATTGGTGAAGCTCATCCTGCATTGCTTCCACCCAACTAGGTTCTTTGAGAGCATCAAAAATCTTCTTGGGTTCTTCTTGTGACAGAAAACATGCAAACAAACATGCTTGTACAAGAGGGGTATCAACCTTCTTGTGTATATTGGCAATAAATCCACCAAGATTTTGATGGGATCTTCTTGTCTGAACAGGAGCCATAACATCACCAATGATCTGAGATGAGGGGTGATTCTTTGCTGTGGAAGTGAGAACTCCTCCTTCAAAAAGTCTGGTGTCCTCAACTTCACGCTCCATGTTGCCAATATCTTCTTCATCAGACTCTCTTTGATCAACAGGAATCTCTTCATGGACATTAGAAGGTCCACCTTGTTCAAAATGTGAAGAGAAAAGATGTGCAAAGGTGTCATCAAACTCTGAACCTTGCTTGTCAGCGCTTGGGCTGACAACGCTTGAACTGTTGTTGTCAGCGTCTGATCCATCAGCGTCTGAATTGCTCTTGTCAGCGCTTGATTTCCCTTTGTCAGCGCCTGAAGAACCATGCATGTTTGTATTTGGTGGTATTTGGACACCACCATTATCTTTTCTAGCAGCAGCAGCAGCAGCATAATACTCATCTGTCCATATAGGAAGTGTAACATATTCTTGTGTGGGAGATGACTCAACTGCTGGTGATCCATCCTTCTTAGCAACCTGTATACCTGAAACATTACCAATTCTCTTTTCCAAAACACTTGAAGTTACCTTCACAATGTCTGGATCAGTAACAGGCATATAATTTAAAGCTCTAGATAAAGGTTCTAAGTCAAACAACCAATTTGGACCACTTTCAGGATCACTAGGTTTACTCTCTAAAAACCTAACATGTACTTTTTCAAGTATACGTTTTTCCTTTTTAATGTAAACCCTATATCCTTTGCTCTGCACTGAATAACCCATGAAGTAGCCTTCATCACCTTTTGAATCAAATTTACCTAGGGCCTCACTAGTTTCTAAAACAACTACATGACATCCAAAAGGCTTGAGAAAGCCAATATTTGGCTTCCTTCCCCAAAGTAACTCATAAGGTGTCTTATTATGTATTTTGTTGACCAATGCCCTATTTTGAACATAACAAGCTGTGTTAACAGCTTCAGCCCAAAAGGCTATAGGAAAGTGGGCATCAGCCAACATGGTTCTGGCTGCTTCAATAAGGGTTCTATTCTTCCTTTCAGCAACCCCATTTTGCTGTGGGGTTCTAGCTATGCTAAACTGCCTAGTAATCCCTTTCTTGGCACAAAAATCATCTAACAACTGATTTCTAAACTCACCCCCATTGTCACTTCTAATAATTTTGACCTCATTACCATTCTTCTTCTCAATCTGGGTAATGAAATTAATCAGACTTTGGGCAGTTTCACTTTTCTTGGCTAAAAAGAAAGTCCATGTAAACCTGGAAAAATCATCAGTGATAACAAAACAATATGATTTACCCTTCAAACTTTCTATATTAGTTGGACCAAAGAGGTCCATATGCAATAAGTGAAGTGGTTTAGAACTTGAGTGCACCTGTTTAGACCTGAATGAGACCTTGTGCTGCTTGCCCTTAAGACATGCAACACAAGAGTGGTCATTGTGGAAAGCCTTTTCAGGCAAACCATCAACTAAACCAAGCCTCACAAGTCTATTGATATTCTTAAAGTTTATGTGCCCTAATCTCCTGTGCCAAAGATTACTTTCATCTACTTAGGCTTTAGCATAAAAACATGACATCATTTTATTATTCATCTTAATTCCATTAAGATTCACATTATATATGTCTTTATGCCTTGGTGTTCTAAATTCTATGTATTTCTCCTCAGGGAGCTTGTAATCTTTGCTTAACACCAAGCACTCAGTATCTGTGAAAAGAACCTTATTTTTGTTATCACACACTTGTGATACACTAAACAAATTATAATCCAGTTCTTTTACCAGGAAGACATTCTCAAACCGTAGATTGTTGGTAATAAGGGTTCCTTTTCCTGTGATGGTGCCATAGCCCCCTCCAAAGTATACCTTATCACCATCTTGAATAGGAGTGAAGTTTGTCAGATTGTCTTCCTTTCCTGTCATGTGCCTTGAGCATCCACTATCCCAATATCCATAATCATTGATCTTCTTCTGAATGCCCTGCACATAAAGAAAACACATTAGTTTTCTTTGGGAACCCAAGCCTTGGAAGACTTGGATTCTGGTTGTTCAACAAGAACAGACTTGGTTCTCATAACAACCCCATTTTGATCCCTTTTGAATGAAATTCCCAGTTAACCCCAACTGGTGTTGACATGGCCTTTGAAATATAATGAAACCTGTTGCATGTCATAGAAAGACCAGTAAAATTAGAGTTTTGGTCTTGTTTTGGTCTCCATGTTAAGCTAGTAGAAGCTTTAGACCTATTTCCCTGTGGTTGCAAATACCTAGGTTTGGCAGTGTGTCTGTCAGCGCTGAAATTGTTCTTGTCAGCGCCCCGATTGCCTTTATCAGCGTTAAACCTAGGGTTTGCTACAGGAACCCATTGCCTATTGGCCCAAGTGTTTGACTTTTGGAAAGGTCTTAGGCCTTGTGTGTTAGACCCTCTAGAAAAGAATGGGGCTGGTCTAACAACATGTGAACTTTTGTTCACAAAGGTATTGGGTCTGACAGTGTTTGACCTATGTTGACTTTTGTCAGCGCTGAAATGGTTCCTATCAGCGTTGACATTGGAAGCGTTGACACATTTGTATGCCAAATGTGAAAAGCTACCACATGAGTAACAAGCTTTTCTAGACATAGTCTTAGGTCTAGAAGCAAAGAAGCCTGTTCCATGGTTACTAACTTGGCTTTTTGGTGACCTAGTATTCCTATACATCTCTGCATACTTAACACTAGGTTTTCTAACAGTTTGTGGGCCAAGGTCAACAACTTTGCCAGTGGTTGGGTGTGTGATTTTAATAGGTGTAGGATCATGGCTCATGATTGGTGTGGGCTCATTTGGACTTTCACACAACAACCCTCCCTTAACAAACAAAGTGTGGTTAGCTTTCTTCCACTCATCTAGGTCAGTCAGTTTTTGCTTGTATTCTTCAACTGGGGAAGTCACTCTAGGTGGAGGAATGAATTCCTTTTCTTGGAGTTCTGGCAAGCCAGTCCAAGATAAGTCCTTTGATTGGACACCATAGAAATCCCCAGCTGGTGGTGGAACACCAGTATAATCTTTCATCCCAATCCCACTCATGTCCTTAGAGTCTCTTTGTTTACTAACACACTCTCCTAGGGATTGTGTGGCCTTATCAAATATCTGGATTTTAAGACTCACATTATCTTTATTTTTGTTAGCCTCCTCTAACTGAGCTATCAAATCAAGATTAACCCTGTTTGTGATATCTTGAATATCTTTACTTTGATGTAACTCATGTTTTAAGATATTTATTTGATCCTTTAAATCAAACTCCATTTTCTTATACTCAGCTACTGTCTTTTCTGTTTGGGTAAGAGCAATTTGATAATTAGATACTTTGCATCTTTCAGTACTTGCCTCATCTAATAATTTTACTATCTCTTGATTTAGTTTTTCAGTATTTAAACGACAACCCTTAGAACAGAAAGCATCATCATATACCTCATTATCTGATGAAGAGGAGGAGTGTGCCATGAGAGCATATTCAACATGCTCTTCTTTAACTTCAGCAACCAAAGCTCTGTCCTCTTCCTCATCTTTAGCCATAAAGTTCCAGCTCCAGTCCCATCCTCCAACGCCATCGATTTGTTGAACAGCAACCATGGCCTTGGGATCTTGGCTCTTAACCATTTGGCTTGAAGGCTTACCAGCATCAGATCTTCTTGGAGATCTACATTCCCTCATAAAGTGCCCCATCCTATGACAATTGTAGCACTCAACTTTGGATTTGTCAAATCCAGCGACATCCTTAGCATCAAAGGTCATCTTCTTCTTGAACCTTTTATTAAACCTGTTTGCTCTTAAACTTACAAGAGCCATAGTCCATTTGATGTTCATCTCTTCCAATTGCTCATCACTTATCTGCTCAAGATCTTCATATGTAATCCTTGAATCACTGGGCAAAGAAGCAATGAATGCACACACAGTATCTAGATCTAAACCAGCAGGTTTAATTCTATCAGCGCCAAAGTTGTGTGTGTCAGCGCTTGAGTATAAAGCGTTGACAGGATATGATCCAGCGCTGACAGACTGTGATCCAGCGTTGACACATTGAGATCCAGTGACTGGATGTCCATAGGAGTTCATGGAATCAAATTGGCCTTCACTTTGTGAGAAGAAGGCCATGTTGCTACTGAAAGATTTATTATCACTCTCCAAATGCCATTCATTCTCCAACAGTCTTAGTTTGTTGAAGATGTCATCAAACCTTGAGGTCTTGTGGGTGTTATTGACAAGAATGGATCTTGTCTCAATCTTCCATACATCACCAAGGCTTTTGAGAAAAAGTAGCATTCAAGTCAGGGTCATCAATCTGTGTTCCCATGAAGGAAAGTTGACTTGTGATGTCAAGCAGTCTACTTCTCACACTGCTGAGATTCTCATTGGGTTGAGCCTTAAAGACAGCATACTCATGCATGAGTTGCTTCTTCTTTTCTTCTTTTGTGTCAGCATTGCCACCATGTGCTACTTCAAGAGCTTCCCAAAGCTCTTTTGCAGACTCAAAGCGTTTGTACTTGTGCTGATTCTCATGACCTAGGGCGTGTTTCATGATGTTCAAGATTTTCATGTCCACCCTTTTCTTGGCTATATCTTCAGCAGATACAGCTCTTCCATCTTCAGGCTTTTCCTTCTTATCAGCTTCAGGACAATTAGGAAGAGCTATCCTTGTGGCAATAGCAGCAGCAATCTTTTGAGCTTTGTTGAATGTGTTCCCATATTCAACAATCTCCCAAAGAGTGTAGTCATGGATGGCTATATATTGCTCAAAATTAGACTTCCAAAGCTCGAAGTTCCTGGCATCAAACATGGGAATTTTGATAATAGGGTTTGTGGTGTTGTTTTGTAGCAAAGCTGGAGCAGGAGGCTGATTTGTGCCAGACATGATGTTTTTAGGGTTTTGAGAAATTTAGGGTTTTTAGGGTTTTTGGTGTTTTAGGGTTCTTGCGTTACTTAAAGATCAAAAGTTTCTCAACAAGCTCTGATACCACTTTTTGATCCCAAACTTAGATCGATTAAGCTTTGTGTATACGAGATTAGATCAAGTAATACACGTAGAGAAACCTTTGCTTATGAATAAAGTAACTAAGTGTTATGCGGAATTAACACTTAATCTAAAACACAAAGATGTTAAACAAACTTTCACTTGTATTAGAATGAACGGACTTGATTACAATGAAAGAGGTTTAACTTGTGAAAACTTATGAAAACTGATAATAACTTTAACCTAAAAGATCTTCTTTTATAGAACAAGAAATCTTGTACAATAAGCTACGAATCAACTATTCTAATAGAAAATACAATGTCGAGCTTATCTTTACCATACACAAATAAAGAAACAAATAAACAAAATGATTCGTATGAAGATATATTCCATCAGTGCTAATCTTCAAGGCTGTCAGCGTTGACTTCTTCAAATGTCAACGCTTGGCTGTCAGCGTCCAATGTCATCCTATCAGCGCTCGAATTCTTCTTATCAGCGTCTAGTGAACTGACCCATAATTTATTCCCAACAAAATTTGCAAGTGGCGGTAAGACGATTGAATTGGCGGATATGGTTGTGCGGGTTGTCCTTTTCATCACCACAGAATTTGTTGTTTTGGATCATCGACAACAAATGAAATGGGAATCACAATAGCCTCTCCATAACACTCGGTGGGTGCTTGAAGTAATTACATCATAGTTCGATTCGCCATGGTTGGTTCTTCTCTTACGATAGGTTCGTCAATAGGAGACTCCTCAGTAGAAAGATTAGGAGTAGGTGTTGACTCCTTTCGGTTTCTACGTTTACTTTGGTTGCGAGTTTGCATAAACGTCACGTACAACGTGGGGATGAGCAAAGAAGATTCTTTTTGGTGTTTTGTATTTTTCCAATTTTTTTGTGGTTTTTGATTATTTTTACTTTTTTTTGGATTTTTGTGATTGTATTAAGTAGAAAAAAATCTACAAATCTCCTCCTTAATCAAATCTCTTGATAAAAGAAGCCTCAAGGAATGAAAACGATCACGTGAAGTGAACGCCTTCGATGACTTTAGAACGTTGGTGGAACACCAAAACGTTCAAGAGGGTTTAATCAATTGAAACCAAGAAAGTATATATGATACTTAATAATACTTTAGGCGGCAAAACCCTCGATTAGCTTTCAATCTCAAAATACTCACAAGCAAGCGGGGAAACGAGGCGGCGCGAAGCACTTAAGAGCCTTTTTTTCTTAGGGTATATTTTATAATAACCGCCTTATACCCACCTTATAGTTTGTATTTTTCAAAATAGAGCTTCACGAAAGTATTTATCTATTTTTTCCTTTTCCTTTTGGTTTGAGATTCGAATACAATGATTGGGTAATGACCTCCAAAGTCAAGGTTGTGTTTTCACACTTTTGGAGTACTTGTGAATTTATTGTTCTACGTATATAATATAGTAATAGTATTCACACAAAAACGAAAACCGATAATACGTATTAGTAGAGTGCTACTACAACAAATAATATTATGGCTATATATAAAAACAACAATTTCCAAATCAAAACACAACACGCCTCCCCGGCAGCCGCGCCAAAATTGATGTAGTGTTTTTACTACTCTTTAGGAAAAGAGAGCAAAATAGGGAAAGTATTAAGTGTCGGTTTAGGAAAACCAAGCACTAATGACCAATGAAGTTCAAGTTCGTTTCCCAAGGAGGCAAGTGCGTTGTGTTAAGAATTGATTAATGGTTTGTGATTATATTGATGAGAAAGAAAATAGAAAAGGGATTAGAAAGAGAATGGCGGTTACGATTATCAATTAAACTAAGACGAATAGTCGTACACGTAAAACCGTAAAAAGTGACAAAATTAAAAATTTACCATAAAAATTCCTAGAAAATTGCAATAAATCCTAAATAATGTAATTAGAGTTTTCAAAAAATCAATCACTCAAACCTTGTATTTAATGCTAATTAAAGCCCAAAAAATCAATTTAATTAACAAAAAGCCCAAAATGAGAATTTTTTAATTGTAAACCTCTAAAATGACTTAAACTAAATTTATAACTTTTTTGAAAATTTTAAAATTAATAAAAACTATTTAAAAACAATTAAAAACTATTTAAACTTAACATAATTCTAAAAATTAATCTAATGACAATAAAAATATTCAAAAAATTGTAAAATTCCTAACTTAATGTATTTGAACTAAGAAAAATGAAAAAACCTGAAAAATCTAAATTTTAATTTTTAATAATAAAATATTAATAAAAATCTAAAATTTATAAAAAATTCTATAAAGTTGCAAACTAGCTTATTTTAACCTAATAAACACAGAAATGAAGTTGAAATTACAAAATACCCCTATTGGGCCTAGAAATGGGCTAAAAGTCCAAACAGTCCCCTTAATGGGATCAAATAAGCCCAAAAGCTCCTATCTGACTCAAAATTTGATTTTAAGAACAAAACTCTGAAGGCCCAAAAGCTGAAAATGTGTTTAAACTAGCTTATTTCAAAGCAGCTTATTCTTAATTGTCTTTTTGGCCCATTAAGCTATAAGCTGATGTTATAAGCTCAAATTAGACACACAAGCTTCTTTTGAGTTACTTAAGAGATCTGTAAAAATAAAATTGGAAAAAGCACAAGGAATAAGCCTGAATAAGCTAAAAGCTATCTTCACAAAACGAAAAAATAGTCGTTTCGAGTTCTAGGCCACCCCAAGAGCTGATTCAACTTTCAAAAGCTTTTAAATGACTTAACTAAGCTTAATCAACAAAAAGTTTTTCAATAAGCACACTCAATAAGCTGAAATAAGCAGATAAGCACATAATTAAAAGTCAACTTTATGAGTTTTCTAGCAAAAAGTCAAAGCCAATGTCTGATAAGCTCCAGAGCAAATAAATGGGTCAAATGATGAAGATCTATTACAAAAAGTAAGTTGTTGCAAGTCTGGATAAGCTAAATTGGCTTATTAATAAGCTGAATGACAAATAACACTAGCATGGGCTAGTTTTGGGTGTTGAGCAGTGGGAACTTTTCCAACTGCTTGACTTTCTTGACTATTTGTCTTTAGTGACTTTTTGTTGGAATCAAGTTACAAATAAGGCACCCTTGTGATCAGTGAATCACAAGGAGTCAGAAACAACAAAGAAATCACAATCACAATCAGCCAATTAGCACAGTTAATTCAATCAATCACCAGAAATCTCACAGACATGAACAATAAGCAGATTTCACTCAATAAGCAGTTTTAGCAAAAATCAGCCAGCCAAATTGCACCAAATGCATACACAAGCTTTAATAAATTCAAATGAACAGATTTAAACAGGTTTCATGCAATGGTTCAAGGTCTAGATTAAGATTCAAGCACCAAAAAGTTACTGATGAACTAAGAACATGCAGATTTTTCACTTTGCTGATATACTTGACCAACAAGCCAATTTTAAACACTCAAATCTTCAAATCAGGTTACACAAACTTTGATTTAACACCTTTTATCCCTAAACATGCATATACTCTAAGTATTACCATAATTTTAGGTCAAAATCAGTCAAAACCAATGAGATATAGAACAATCTTGAATTTATGGTTTTAAAGCAAATAACTTGCAGGTTTTACTACTCAACCAAGTAAATAACAGATAAAAACAACAAACAACACTTTCTAACAACACAATACCAATCTATGATCTTAAACAGATAATCCCAAACACCCCATATCTTTTTCAAATCCCATTTAAACAAGAATAAGTGTATTCCAAGGTTACCCAAGCCCAATCAAACACATAAACAGATGTAATATGCAGTATTAAGCAAGATTAGACCATAAATTTCACAAGAATACAAGCAGAACACAAAATCACCAAAAATCAAGACTTTAAGCATATTTAAGGTAGAAAGGTTCAAACCTCATGGATGTACATCCACACCCACGAATTTTGAGCTTATGTGCTAGCAAGAACAAGCACAAGCTTCTACAAACAACCCTGCTAAGATTCAACAAGGTTAAAGCACAAAATTATCAAAAACAGAAAAAGAGGAAAACTTGATTAATGCAACCTTTGTTCCCCACACTTGATTATCCCCAAACTATAAGCTCACAACACCTTGATAAGCTTTTTATCAGGGTGTATAGATCACTTATAGCCCAGAAATTCCAAGGTTTGAACAAGACTTAGCAAAATATCAAGATTATAGGAAAATATGCAAACTTTTGCACACTCCTTTGAAAACAGGTTTTAGGATTCAAGATTAGTTAACATTAAACAATAATAAGCAAGAATAAAGATTGGCACTTGGTCTTTCTTCACAAATTTCAAACACACTTCATTAATATGAAAATGAGATTTATAGAATTGTGAACTAAGGAAAAATCAAGAGCAAAGCTAAATTGTAAGGGTCCTATGCCTTATATAGGCTACAAATGGACTAGTGAATGCATAAAAACGTAACCCTAATTGTTGATGAAGTTCCAGATATGCCCTTGAGGGGTTTGAACTTGCTTGAACATGTGACTTTGTTTTGGCAGGTTATGTTAGTTGGCAATGGTGAACATGTATCCAAGGGATTCAAATAAGCTTAAAAAGCAAGCTTGAATACTGGGCGTTGGATGACTGGTGGATTTTTGGTAGTTTCTTCATCCTTACAGCAGGGAAATCTTGTGTGGGTCTTTTGAGTGATGTGGCAAGTGTTTTTAAGGTTAGGATGTGATTAAGGCACCATTAATCATTAATCTGGATAATATGGAGGCTTAATTTTTGCTTAAACAAAAATCCCTAATCCTTGTTCTTGAGTGAATAGTAGTGGTTTTGATCCGGATTATTTTTAAAAAGATGTTAGGCGCCCTTTTTATTAAACTAATCACAGATTAGTTTAATTAGTTGTGAGTGGGAAATGAGGTGGAATGGGGGTGGGTTCTGATTGGTGGAAAATATGAGTGGGGTGAGGTGGCAAGTGGTGATTGGTCTAGGTTACTATGGCTGTCTGCCATGATTTACCCCTTAACTATTCTCTCTTGTCACTTGCAAATAAAACTAACCAAGTTCGATTTCCTTTGTTAATGAAGTTTCCAACTTCACACTTTTGCCCCAAAAAGTTTTGTAAAGTAATTTCAAGGGTATTTCTTGCCATTTCTTGATTCTTGAAGAGTTGATTTGGCATTTTCCTCACAAATAATGGTCTTGAATTGTTTGGTTGACTTCTTGGAGGACTGAAATTGACAAGTCATGATTAATGAGGGACCATTTTTGCCATTTCTTCAAAGTCAAGGGTCCTTTTTGAAATTTGACATATTTAAAGGACCAAACTTGTAATTTCTTGTAACTTGAAGGCCTTCATGGTATTTTTGACTTTGAGGAGGACTAATATTGACAATTTAGTTTTGTTGAGGGGCTAAATTTACCAATTCTTCAAAGTGGAGGGCCCTTTTGGTAATTTTGACAAACTTTAGGGACCAATCTTGTAATTATGAAGATACAAGGGTTTAAAGTGTCAATTCTTCAATATTGGAGGACCCTTCTTTCATAATCTTCAAATCTTCAAGGGTTATTCTAGGAAAATCTTCATTAGGGCATGGTTCATTGTGCGGCTTCGTTTCCCGTGTTCGTTTTTGCATGATTCTTGTAATCTTTTGTCATTTTCTCAATATCCGTACCTAAAATACACAAGTAACAAACACAAGCATATATTTGGCCATTTTCATGATATTTAATGCATTTAAAGCCCTTTTTGGACGATGAGACTATGTATAAAAGCAGTCTCATCAGGTACGGATATCGAGAAAATGACAAAAAGATCACAAGAATCAATCAAAAACGAACAAGGGAAATGAAGCCGCACAATGAACCAGAATCGAATGTTGAATTTCCAAAAAGACCCTTGAAGAATTGAACATTGGCAAAAATGGTCTCTCAAGCTTGAAGACTTGTCACTTTAGGCCCATGTAAAACTCATAAATACAAGTTTGGTCCTTAAAGTTTCAAGAAAATTTGTATTCAGCCCTTAAGGGTTCAAGAAAATGCAAACTAAACCCTTGGAATTGCTTTTCATAAGTTTTTGTGGCAAAAATAGGAAAACACAAACTTATAATCAAAGGGATATTGCATATGTTACCATCCAAACATGATATGCAAATAAAATGGAAGTTAGGGGGTGTTTTCTACCAAGACACACAAACTCAACCCACCACTCATATGATGCCACCTCACTAATTTCGCCACCTCACCACCCCACTAACCCCTAAGATTAAGAGGCAAAAGATTTAGCAAAACTCTAAGATTAATATTAATCTAAAAATGTTTTAAACAAATTATAGGGGCGAGGAACATATACTGTATAACCACCCATGATCAAATTCCCAGTAAACCACCCATAAATCCTAATTTTCTCTCAAACTCAAATGAAGGGATTATGATATGATCTATTCCGGATCACTGATTAACAACTTTTTAATCATATTCCAACTCAAATCCCCCATCCAGCTCATCCCATGTGCTCACATGAGCCATCCCCTTTTCATAGCATGTTGGCCACAACTATTTGATGGCTAGGATGGATTCACCAGCTCAGCAACATCACATGATCCCTGCTACTTCACATGGGTTGATCTTGACCCATTTTCAAATTATTTCAACGCGAGGACATTTTTGGAAGATCATTGATTAGGGTTTGCTTTCTTTTTTATTCTAGAATCTATTGTAAGCCCTATTATATAAAGGGTGTTAGGCATTATCAGTATTTTGTTCTTGGTTTTTCTTTTGGTCAAAAGCATTATAAATCCTTTTTCTTTAATGAATGAGAAAACTGGTTTTGTTTATTGACGAAATTCCAAGTGACCATTGCTAATTTCTTTGTTTATGTTTGAGTTATTTTGAGTTTTAAGATTTTATAAAAGTTTCTTTGAAATCTGTTTGAGTAATTTTGTGGTTAAGCTTTATGTTTGGATCACATATGTTTGTGATTCTATTTTAAAATCAAAGATAAGTGACAAGCATAAGGCTTGCTTGTTTTGTGTTTTCATATCAAGTTTCAATAAAGGAAAGTAAGAAAAAAATTAGTGATTTTCATTTTTTTATATAACTGGTACTGTTCACGTTGTTAATCTTAGCAGGATTATCATTGGAAGCTTGTTCTAGTTAAGCTACAACAAAAGCTCGTATATGCGAGGGCGTGGATGTACGCTCTCGAAGTTTGTCCAAAAGTCCTCTTAACTTTTTTTCCTTCGAAGACAAAGTGTTCATTTGATGTTGTGTGCCTGCTGTCTACTTATTAATTGTGTTTTCATTTGTTGTTATTGTAACGTTTTGAGTATGAGCATGATAGATTTCTTGTTTTTTTGGTAATTTGTTAAGATCACTTTGAAAAAGTTTGCTAATTGGACCATTAAGTGATGTTTGGTGTTAGCTAATTTTTTTGTCATAAAGCTTAGTTTAAGTTTAAGATTGATTGCATAGAGATTTGAGGTTTAGTTTAGAAAATCTGTTTTGAAAGTTTGTCTAAAAATCTGCCTAGTGTGGAAATTATTCATGTTTGACTATTGTGTAAGTGTTTAGTGTTTGCATTTTGTACACTTGAACATTATGTGCATTTGGGTATCAAAAAGAAAAACAAGCAAAAGAAAAAGATAACAAAAAAAGGAAGTGTTATAATATCTTTATGTTCTAGGTGTGATTTGAGTGGTATTATTGATGAAGGTTAGTGTAAAACCCGCATGCTTTTACCATGCATAATACCTTAGGATCGTACGTACTAGTTAAAAACTTTCCTAATATAGCATGATTACGATTACGTATTAGGAGTTTATGTATTACGTACGTGTTAGAACACGATAAGTATTTTATATGAACGATCACGTAATAATTATTTAGCAATAATTAATCACGAACATACGATCACGGAATCACGAGCGTAATTAAAACACGAGTTATTATTAATTACGTATATATATTTAATACGAGCGTAATTAAATATATAAGTGTATGGTATTTACGTAACGAGAACATTTAAAACATGAACATAATTAAACATAAATGTGTACGAAATTACAAGACACGAAACGAGGTACGGGAACCCCCCGAGGGAGTCCCTACCCGCGGCCAAAATAAGGACAATGGGCCAAGCCCATTGTCAATTTTACTAAAAGGAAGGGTTAAGTAATTTTTACTACTCAAATTACTTTACAGAAGATTTCAGGAAAAAACCTAAAACCCTCCCTTTTCTCCTTCTTTGTGCCGCCACCTACAAACCACCATAGGAGGTGATTTTGATCTTGGATCTTGTTGATTTATTGGTTGTTCGTGTTTGTTCTTCACCCTCTTGATCCACGAATACGGTAAAACCTTTTTAACTTATTTTTCTTTTTAGTTAATCTATTATTAATTAAGAACACATGATGTTTTTATAAAAACACATTAATTAAACCTAGATCTAACATGTTTGATCATTAATTAATCAAAAGGGGTCGATCTAAGGGGTGTTTGTTTTGGGCCGCAAGTTACAACCGACCCCAAGGGGGTTCGGTTTGTTCTTAGCCGACCACCACCAAGACCTTTTTGGTCTTGGTTGGTGCGTGTGGATCCCACGGCAGCAAGGGGGTACCCCGATTTGGTTCGGGGTACGGTGTTGTTTCATATCCGGTGCATGTTTTTAGGCTTAGATCCGGATCATGATTATGCTAGTGTTTATGTTATAAACTTATGTTAAGAATTAAATTAATAAGATGTAATTAATTTAATAACATGACTTAGGTTAACTAATTATTAATAAACATGAATTATTTTAACCTAAGTATTTATATTATTAAGACTTATAATTAATTAATTATTTTAAAACCCATGGATATAATTAATTAATTAAAACATGACTTAGGTTATATTATTAGTATTTAATAATACATATTTAACCTAAGTATTTAATATATTTAATTAAGAACATGTCATACTTTAATTAAATATTATAACCTATAGTTTAATTAAATTACATGAAATAATTATTAAACTATATAATATATCATATGACTTAGAAAATAACCATGAAAACACGTAGGCTTATTTACTTAGCTTATTTAACCAGCTTATTTCTAATTATGGAAACTTTCTATTTTTAGAAACTTAATTAAATAAGGCAGCTATTTTATTTATGGAAACCAGCTATTTTTAGAAACTTATTTAATTAAGGCAGCTAATCTATTTATGGAAACTTTCTATTTTTAGAAACCTATCTATTTTAAGCAGTAAATCTATTTTTGGAAACTTTCTATTTTTGGAAACTTTCTATTTTTGGAAACTTTCTATTTTTGGAAACTTTCTATTTTTGGAAACTTTCTATTTTTGGAAACTTTCTATTTTTGGTAACTTTCTATTTTTGGAAACTTTCTATTTTAGGAAAACTGCTATTTTTGGAAAGTTGCTTATTATTACACAGTAAGTATAATAACACATGAAATACCAGAAATACTTAATCAGATTAAACAGAATATAAGATTTAACACAGTTTAAGGCTTTAAACAGTGTAAATAGTAAGAACACATAAAATAAGCTAAGACATGATATAAAACCAGCTATGTATGTAGTAAGCAGATACTTATTTCATGTACGTATTTATGTAGCACTAGTGTTTCGGAAGTAGGATTCTCGCAGTTCATCGTTCTGGTTCACTGGACATAAGGTACGGATTCCCGTCCTTTCAGTATGGACATTCTTTCCTTATTAGGATTGCCCCGTATGCAGCCAACTGTTTTCCCGTAGTATAAGTATGAGTTTGATTGCTTATGTTTTAAATACGATTACCAATAGCCATATATATGCATGACCAGTTTCACCTAGTTATGGAGGTACCATAACCATAACATTAGAGGCACTGATGTTATGACTTCACCACGGCGGAGTGATTGCTCGTGGCGTCCCTTCAGCTTTTGGCCATTTATTATATTTATCATGTAGGGCGTATGGGTGCATCCTAGTTACACGTTTTTATTCAGGATTACATGGTGAATGTGGTGTGTGCCTTGCATCCTTCACAAGGAGCTGATCCCTCCTACCCATAAAACCAGTATATTAATTTAGAGGCAGCCCCTCTAATTTGCATGATGAGGTCACCCCTCCAATTATTCATGCACGGTGGATATTCATGACCTATATTGGCTAATGGTAAAATATGACAAACAGTTTTTATAAGATAAACATAAGACTTTCAAACTATAAAACTAGTTTTATTAAGACTTAACCAGGTTACTCGGGACTTAGTTTCTTCCGCTGTTATTATTTTATATGCTTATCCTATTCATGCTTTATTGTACATCCGTGCACTGAGCGTATTGCTCAGCCGTTTTCCTTTTCTATATTCCCAAAACGGCAGGTACTCAGGGACGCTCGTAGACACTAAGAGTACGTGCATATGGACTGGAAGCTGTCTAGCCTTCTTTACATTATGCATTCCCTTTCTTTATGATACTTATGCTTTGGACATTGTTTCGTCCTTTTCCTTTACTATACTATGTTTGTGTGTGATGAGCTTTACTTTTGGACTACCGATGTTTGATTCCGGTATTTTCCTTATATGGTCAAGTAATGTTTAGACATTTTACCTTGTATGCTTTGATGACACACCATAATCACTGTGATATTTCCATTTCCAAAATGGGGTGTTACAATTATGGTATCAGAGCCAAGGCTTCGACCTGTAGGCTCTCAACTATGACCTGTGATTAGTGGGTAGTCACTACGGTCTTCCTAGAACTGACAGTTGTTTTCATGCATTCATCATTTTAAGCATACATATACATGTCATTGTTGCAGGGTTTTTGACTAAGTAATGGTTGGTACAGGACTGGCCCTATTTAGTCGTATGTGTTTTATCGAAACTTTTAGATTTGGGACCGACCCATAGGCGTCCCCTCGATATGTCTTTTGTTTTGAGTGAACTGACCAGAGGCGTTCACTCTCGAGCATCCAAGGTTTTCATAAAACTGCATCATGCATTCATACAAGAATTTTCTTGCATAAAAAATTTCTCGTGAAATTTTTGAGTATAAATTTTTTTTCATGTATATATTTATATTTTATGTTTTGAACTGTTTAATCATATGTTTTATGTTATACTGTCAGATGGTTCTCACACGCGAACAGGAGCAGCTTAATGCTGCAATTCAGGCTGCCATGCAAGCCTTGCTTCCTCAACTGAGGAATGACATCCGGGCTGAAGTTCAAGCTGCCAACAATCAGCAGCAGCACAATCAGCCACCTCCTCCTCCTCCTCCTCTAGTGACATTAGCAGTATGGCTGGAGAGATTCAACAAGCTCCGGCCTCGAGCTTTTGAGAAGACAGATAGCCCCAGCGATGCTGAAAGCTGGTTGGCTCACATCGAGAAGATCTTCAACGCTATGGGCTGTGACCCCGCATAAAAGGCGAGGTTGGCATGCTATCGGTTCGAAGGCGATGTACTCAACTGGTGGTTAGCTTTGATGCAATCTGAAGGTGGTGATGAGTGGGTTGCTGGTTTGACTTGGGCTCAGTTCAAGGACAGGGTGATGTAGCAGTTCTTTCCCAAGGCTGAGTAGGACAAACTCAAGAGAGAGTACCATGGGATCCGTTAGAGGGCTGGGGAGAATAGCAATGAGTTTATGCAGCGCTTTCTTCGCTTGGCTGGTTTCCTTGGTGCGGCAGCAGGTAATCCTGAAGAGCAGGCACATCTCTTCAGATGGGCTCTTCACACATCGGTCGCAAACAATCTGGTGTGTGCTACGTTCAATACTGTAGCACAAGTGGCCGATGCAGCATGGAAACTGGAGATGCTGCAGGAGAGGGATGAGTTCGGGGAAGCTGAAAGACCCGACAAGAGGTAAAACCTTCATATTCAAGCGGTGATCAATCCGTATATCTTCCATATGTCAATTATTCATCTCTTTAAATGTATCTTCCAGGCAGAAAACTAGGGACCGGTCTCAGTCGGCTACTCAGCAGCAGCCTCATCAGCCCAAGGGAAACGGTCAGACTAATGACCGATCTGCTACGGATAGGCGTGGCGGTAATGACAATTACCGTAACAACACTGGGCAATCCAGCAACAGCAGGTCCTAATACTTACGAAATTCCTTATGTTTTATGTTATGACTCATATTCTGACACTTTAAGCAAACTTCTACCAGGAACCATGGAAACGGTAGGGACCAGAACCAGAGAGGTTCGCAGCCTAGCCGTCCAGCTATCACTGGTATTCAATCTTACGATTATCCACTTCGTCCTTTGTACCCAACTATTATGTCTTATGTAAAATGTTTTATCAGGTCCTCAGCCAGCCAGAGCACCTGCTGGAGGATACACTCATCCTCTTTGCTCTACTTGCCACCGTAGGCACCCAGGACCATGTCGCCGTAATACTGATGCGTTCTTCAAGTGTGGTCTTCCTGGCCATATTATGAAGGACTGCCGTAAGGGCGAGATGGAGGGTACATCGGGACATGCTGATACCAAGCCGCCTCCTACTGCCGGGCGTGTCTACACGACATCTCGAGACCAGGCCAACAAGTCTACAGGTACCATCACTGGAATCTTGTATATGTATGGTCGCGCTGCATGTGTTCTTTTTGATACGGGTGCTACTCACTCGGTTATTTCTACTGCTTATGCTAAGAACATTAGGATGCCTCCCTTGCCACTAGAAAATAGGCTTACTATTTCCACGCCTTTGAGGGACTCTTTATTAATCACCCATGTATACAAGATTCTTCCCCTAGAATTTGATGATAAGGTTCGAACTGTCGACGCACTTCCGTTGGACATGAATGACTTCGACATGATTTTGGGCATGGATTGGCTATCCAAATATCATGCTACTATAGACTGCCATTCATATCGAGTTATCTTCGGTGATTTCAATGCACCAGAGTACATTCATAATGGGTTCATACCCGGACGGTCTATACAAATCATATCCACCCTGCAAGCGCGTGCACTACTGTCACATGGCTGCGAGGGTTACCTAGCTACGGTTCACGACCTGGATGCTGAATCTCCATCGATTCAGGATCAACCAATAGTGTCGGAATTCCAAGACGTGTTTCCAGCAGAACTTCCGGGCATACCACCTGCACGATAAGTGGAATTCAGTATCGAGCTGGTTCTAGGAGCTGAACCAATCTCCAAGGCTCCTTATCGCATGGCTCCCATAGAGCTGAAGGAGCTGAAGGATCAACTGCAAGAACTTCTCGAACGAGGTTTCATTCGACCGAGCGCATCTCCATGGGGCGCATCGGTTTTGTTTGTTAAGAAGAAGGACGGCAGTATGCGTCTTTGCATAGACTATCGCGAGCTCAACAAGATTACCATTCGGAATAGGTATCCACTGCCACGCATTGACGATCTGTTTGACCAACTCCAAGGGGCCAAACACTTCTCCAAGATCGATCTTAGGTCAGGCTATCACCAGTTACGAGTCAAGGAGCAGGATATTGCTAAGACTGCCTTTCGTACTCGTTATGGCCACTACGAGTTTGTAGTTATGCCATTTGGCCTGACAAATGCTCCAGCAGTATTTATGGATCTGATGAACAGAATCTTCCATGAATTTCTGTACAAGTTCGTCATTGTCTTCATCGATGACATCCTGATTTTCTCTAAGTCCAAGGAGGAACACGAAGACCATCTTCGTACAGTACTACAGATTCTTCGCCAGAAGCAGCTGTACGCTAAATTCTCCAAGTGTGAGTTCTGGTTAGACAAGGTGGCATTCTTAGGTCACATTGTATCAGCAGAAGGAATCACTATGGATCCAGCGAAGGTTGAGGCCATTACTAAGTGGCCGAGGCCGACATCAGCGACGGAAGTCCGCAGTTTCTTAGGCTTAGCTGGCTATTACCGTAGGTTCGTAGAGAACTTTTCCCGCTTAGCACTACCATTGACCAAACTGATGCGGAAAGGGGAGAAATTCGTCTGGACTGAAGATCGAGAGAAAAGCTTTGAAGACCTGAAGCAGAAGCTAGTATCTGCACCTATTCTTACTCTACCATCTGGTACGGGTGGATTTCAAATCTACAGCGATGCATCGGGGAAGGGACTTGGTTGTGTTCTCATGCAACATGGGAAAGTGATCGCGTACGCTTCACGGCAGCTTAAGCCTTATGAAGAGAATTACCCCACGCACGATCTGGAACTTGCTGCAGTCGTGTTTGCATTGAAGATATGGAGACACTACTTATATGGAGAATCATGTGACATTTTCACGGACCACAAGAGCTTGAAGTATATCTTCACTCAACGTGAATTGAACATGAGGCAGAGGAGATGGTTAGAGCTGTTGAAGGATTATGACATTAATCTACAGTATCATCCCGGAAAGGCAAATGTAGTAGCAGATGCCCTTAGCAGGAAGTCCGGAATGATCAACAGCATTAGAATCGAAGAAGAAAACATAAGAGACTTGGAACGACTAGACATCAAGATCATGGTACGTGGACAGCACGGTTACTGGGCTAATCTTAGAGTAGAACCCGAGTTACTATCTAAGATTAAGGAAGCTCAGAAGGATGACGGAGAATTATGGGCGATAGTTCAGAATTTGGAGAAGCAGACAGAATTCAGAGTAGATGCAGACTGTATCGTATGGCAGGGCACTAGACTTTGTGTTCCTGAGGACCAAGAACTCTGGGAAGCTTTGCTAGCAGAAGCTCATAGCTCCCCATTCTCGATACATCCTGGTTCAACTAAAATGTACCATGACATCAAGCAGTACTTTTGGTGGAGTGGTATGAAACAAGATGTGGCCACTTACGTCTCCAAATGCCTTACCTGCCAGCAGGTTAAGATCGAGCATCAGCGATCTGGCGGTCTCCTTCAACCGTTAGACATTCCAGAGTGGAAGTGGGATAAAATCACCATGGATTTTGTTACCGGTCTTCCGCCTACCAAAAGGAAGCACGATGCAATTTGGGTTATCGTTGATCGACTTACCAAATCAGCTCATTTCTTACCGATCCGCAAGGAAGATCCGGTAAGTAAACTCGCAGATACGTACAGACGAGAGATCATGAGACTACACGGTGCACCATCCAGCATCGTCTCAGACAGAGATCCTCGATTCACTTCGCGCTTTTGGAAAAGTCTGCAGAAAGCTTGGGGAACACAACTTAAGCTTAGCACGGCTTTTCATCCTCAAACGGACGGACAGTCGGAGCGAACCATTCAAACATTGGAAGATATGTTGAGGTCATGTGCGTTGGAATGGACGGGTTATTGGGACGAATACATCTGTTTGGTGAAGTTTGCGTACAACAACAGCTGGCACGCGAGCATCAAGTGTGCTCCATTTGAGATGTTGTATGGCAGAAAGTGTCGCGCCCCAATCTGCTGGGATAAGGTTGGCGAGCGAATACTCGAAGGACCAGAACTCATAGAGATGACAAACGAGAAGATCGCAGTAGCTAGACAGAAGATTCAGGAGGCACGGTCACGTCAAAAGAGTTACGCCGACAAGCATCGTAGGGATTTACACTTTAACGTAGGAGATCACGTCTTCCTTAAGGTTTCACCGGCACGTGGTGTTAGTCGCTTCGGGATTAAAGGGAAGCTCAGTCCTCGTTTCATCGGACCGTTTGATATCATTGAACGAGTCGGTGAAGTATCTTACCGATTGGCGTTACCTCCGCAGCTTTCGCATGTGCACAATGTGTTTCATGTGTCCTTACTCAGAGGGTATCAATATCATCCCCTTCACATGGTTCAGTATCCACTGGAACAGATTCATGAAGATCTCACTTTTATAGAAGAACCCGAACGAGTTCTTGACAGGCAAGAACGAGTCATGAGAAAGAAGACGATTCCATTCGTCAAAATTCTATGGAGGGATCATACCGAGCGGGAAGCCACTTGGGAAACGGAGGAGTCTATCCGGGCTTCTTACCCTCATTTCATATTTTGAATTCGGGTATGTTCTTCTTTTCCAGTTACTTTATCTATAATTCGGGGACGAATTATTCTTTTTAGGGGGGAAGAGTTGTAAAACCCGCATGCTTTTACCATGCATAATACCTTAGGATCGTACGTACTAGTTAAAAACTTTCCTAATATAGCATGATTACGATTACGTATTAGGAGTTTATGTATTACGTACGTGTTAGAACACGATAAGTATTTTATATGAACGATCACGTAATAATTATTTAGCAATAATTAATCACGAACATACGATCACGGAATCACGAGCGTAATTAAAACACGAGTTATTATTAATTACGTATATATATTTAATACGAGTGTAATTAAATATATAAGTGTATGGTATTTACGTAACGAGAACATTTAAAACACGAACATAATTAAACATAAATGTGTACGAAATTACAAGACACGAAACGAGGTACGGGAACCCCCCGAGGGAGTCCCTACCCGCGGCCAAAATAAGGACAATGGGCCAAGCCCATTGTCAATTTTACTAAAAGGAAGGGTTAAGTAATTTTTACTACTCAAATTACTTTACAGAAGATTTCAGGAAAAAACCTAAAACCCTCCCTTTTCTCCTTCTTTGTGCCGCCACCTACAAACCACCATAGGAGGTGATTTTGATCTTGGATCTTGTTGATTTATTGGTTGTTCGTGTTTGTTCTTCACCCTCTTGATCCACGAATACGGTAAAACCTTTTTAACTTATTTTTCTTTTTAATTAATCTATTATTAATTAAGAACACGTGATGTTTTTATAAAAACACATTAATTAAACCTAGATCTAACATGTTTGATCATTAATTAATCAAAAGGGGTCGATCTAAGGGGTGTTTGTTTTGGGCCGCAAGGTACAACCGACCCCAAGGGGGTTCGGTTTGTTCTTAGCCAACCACCACCAAGACCTTTTTGGTCTTGGTTGGTGCGTGTGGGTCCCATGGCAGCAAGGGGGTACCCCGATTTGGTTCGGGGTACGGTGTTGTTTCATATCCGGTGCATGTTTTTAGGCTTAGATCCGGATCATGATTATGTTAGTGTTTATGTTATAAACTTATGTTAAGAATTAAATTAATAAGATGTAATTAATTTAATAACATGACTTAGGTTAACTAATTATTAATAAACATGAATTATTTTTAACCTAAGTATTTATATTATTAAGACTTATAATTAATTAATTATTTTAAAAACCATGGATATAATTAATTAATTAAAACATGACATAGGTTATATTATTAGTATTTAATAATACATATTTAACCTAAGTATTTAATATATTTAATTAAGAACATGTCATACTTTAATTAAATATTATAACCTATAGTTTAATTAAATTACATGAAATAATTATTAAACTATATAATATATCATATGACTTAGAAAATAACCATGAAAACACGTAGGCTTATTTACTTAGCTTATTTAACCAGCTTATTTCTAATTATGGAAACTTTCTATTTTTAGAAACTTAATTAAATAAGGCAGCTATTTTATTTATGCAAACAAGCTATTTTTAGAAACTTATTTAATTAAGGCAGCTAATCTATTTATGGAAACTTTCTATTTTTAGAAACCTATCTATTTTAAGCAGTAAATCTATTTTTGAAAACTTTCTATTTTTGGAAACTTTCTATTTTTAGAAACTTTCCGTTTTTGGAAACTTTCTATTTTTGGAAACTTTCTATTTTTGGAAACTTTCTATTTTTGGTAACTTTCTATTTTTGGAAACTTTCTATTTTAGGAAAACTACTATTTTTGGAAAGTTGCTTATTATTACACAGTAAGTATAATAACATATGAAATACCAGAAATACTTAATCAGATTAAACAGAATATAAGATTTAACACAGTTTAAGGCTTTAAACAGTGTAAATAGTAAGAACACATAAAATAAGCTAAGACATGATATAAAACCAGCTATGTATGTAGTAAGCAGATACTTATTTCATGTACGTATTTATGTAGCACTAGTGTTTCGGAAGTAGGATTCTTGCAGTACATCGTTCTCGTTCACTGGACATAAGGTACGGATTCCCGTCCTTTCAGTATGGACATTCTTTCCTTATTAGGATTTCCCCGTATGCAGCCAACTGTTTTCCCGTAGTATAAGTATGAGTTTGATTGCTTATGTTTTAAATACGATTACCAATAGCCATATACATGCATGACCAGTTTCACCTAGTTATGGAGGTACCATAACCATAACATTAGAGGCACTGATGTTATGACTTCACCACGGCGGAGTGATTGCTCGTGGCGTCCCTTCAGCTTTTGGCCATTTATTATATTTATCATGTGGGGCGTATGGGTGCATCCTAGTTACACGTTTTATTCAGGATTACATGGTGAATGTGGTGTGTGCCTTGCATCCTTCACAAGGAGCTGATCCCTCCTACCCATAAAACCAGTATATTAAATTAGAGGCAGCCCCTCTAATTTGCATGATGAGGTCACCCCTCCAATTATTCATGCACGGTGGATATTCATGACCTATATTGGCTAATGGTAAAATATGACAAACAGTTTTTATAAGATAAACATAAGACTTTCAAACTATAAAACCAGTTTTATTAAGACTTAACCAGGTTACTCGGGACTTAGTTTCTTCCGCTGTTATTATGTTATATGCTTATCCTATTCATACTTTATTGTACATCCGTGCACTGAGCGTATTGCTCAGCCGTTTTCCTTTTCTATGTTCCCAAAACGGCAGGTACTCAGGGACGCTCGTAGACACTAAGAGTACGTGCATATGGACTGGAAGCTGTCTAGCCTTCTTTACATTATGCATTCCCTTTCTTTATGATACTTATGCTTTGGACATTGTTTCGTCCTTTTCCTTTACTATACTATGTTTGTGTGTGATGAGCTTTACTTTTGGACTACCGATGTTTGATTCCGGTAATTTCCTTATATGGTCAAGTAATGTTTAGACATTTTACCTTATATGCTTTGATGACACGCCATAATTACTGTGATATTTCCATTTCCAAAATGGGGTGTTACAATTATGGTATCAGAGCCAAGGCTTCGACCTGTAGGCTCTCCAATATGACCTGTGATTAGTGGGTAGTCACTACGGTCTTCCTAAAACTGACAGTTGTTTTCATGCATTCATCATTTTAAGCATACATATACATGTCATTGTTGCAGGGTTTTTGACTAAGTAATGGTTGGTACAGGACTGGCCCTATTTAGTCGTATGTGTTTTATCGAAACTTTTAGATTTGGGACCGACCCATAGGCGTCCCCTCGATATGTCTTTTGTTTTGATTGAACTAACCAGAGGCGTTCACTCTCGAGCATCCAAAGTTTTCATAAAACTGCATCATGCATTCATACAAGAATTTTCTTGCATAAAATTTTTCTCGTGAAATTTTTGAGTATAAAATTTTTTTCATGTATATATTTATATTTTATGTTTTGAACTGTTTAATCATATGTTTTATGTTATACTGTCAGATGGTTCTCACACGCGAACAGGAGCAGCTTAATGTTGCAATTCAGGCTGCCATGCAAGCCTTGCTTCCTCAACTGAGGAATGACATCCGGGCTGAAGTTCAAGCTGCCAACAATCAGCAGCAGCACAATCAGCCACCTCCTCCTCCTCCTCCAGTGACATTAGCAGTATGGCTGGAGAGATTCAACAAGCTCCGCCCTCGAGCTTTTGAGAAGACAGATAGCCCCAGCGATGCTGAAAGGTGGTTGGCTCACATCGAGAAGATCTTCAACGCTATGGGCTGTGACCCCGCATACAAGGCGAGGTTGGCATGTTATCGGTTCGAAGGCGATGTACTCAACTGGTGGTTAGCTTTGATGCAATCTGAAGGTGGTGATGAGTGGGTTGCTGGTTTGACTTGGGCTCAGTTCAAGGACAAGGTGATGGAGCAGTTCTTTCCCAAGGCTGAGTAGGACAAACTCAAGAGAGAGTACCATGGGATCCGTCAGAGGGCTGGGGAGAATAGCAATGAGTTTATGCAGCGCTTTTTCTTCGCTTGGCTGGTTTCCTTGGTGCGGTAGCAGGTACTCCTGAAGAGCAGGCACATCACTTCAGATGGGCTCTTCGCACATCGGTCGCAAACAATCTGGTGTGTGCTACGTTCAATACTGTAGCACAAGTGGCCGATGCAGCACGGAAACTGGAGATGTTGCAGGAGAGGGATGAGTTCGGGGAAGCTGAAAGACCCGACAAGAGGTAAAACCTTCATATTCAAGCGGTGATCAATCCGTATATCTTCCATATGTCAATTATTCATCTCTTTAAATGTATCTTCCAGGCAAAAAACTGGGGACCGGTCTTAGCCGGCTACTCAGCAGCAGCCTCATCAGCCCAAGGGAAACGGTCAGACTAATGACCGATCTGCTACGGATAGGCGTGGCGGTAATGACAATTACCGTAACAACGCCGGGCAATCCAACAACAGCAGGTCCTAATACTTACGAAATTCCTTATGTTTTATGTTATGACTCATATTCTGACACTTTAAGCAAACTTCTACCAGGAACCATGGAAACGGTAGGGACCAGAACCAGAGAGGTTCGCAGCCTAGCCGTCCAGCTATCACTGGTATTCAATCTTACGATTATCCACTTCGTCCTTTGTACCCAACTATTATGTCTTATGTAAAATGTTTTATCAGGTCCTCAGCCAGCCAGAGCACCTACTGGAGGATACACTCATCCTCTTTGCTCTACTTGCCACCGTAGGCACCCAGGACCATGTCTCCGTAATACTGATGCGTGCTTCATGTGTGGTCTTCCTGGCCATATTATGAAGGACTGCCGTAAGGGCGAGATGGAGGGTACATCGGGACATGCTGGTACCAAGCCGCCTCCTACTGCCGGGCGTGTCTACACGACATCTCGAGACCAGGCCAACAAGTCTACAGGTATGATGTAGTGTTTTTGCAACCCTTTAGGAAAAGAGAGGCAAAGTAGTGGTAAGCGTTAAGTGTTGGTTTAGGAAAACCGAGCACTAATGACCCAAATGAAGTCCAAGTTCGTTTCCCAAGGAGGGAAGTGCGTTATGTTAAGAATTGATTTTTGATTTGTTTGTGATTATATTGATAAAAGGAAAGAAAGGAAAAGACGAATAATGCTAAAAATACCCCTAAGTCGTAAAAAACGCAAAATCGTAGAATTTGACAAAACTAAAAACTATTCCAAAAAGCACTAAAAAATTATCTTAAATGAAGAAAATTATAAAGATTACAAAATTAAAAACCAAATTATCTAAAACTTTTTTAATAATTTTATATTAATTTTTAAAGTTAAAGAAAAATCTTAAAATTAAATTAAATTAAAAATTAACTAAAACAAAAACTTTTTGGATTGTAAACCTAAAACCTATTAATTTAAAACCTAAAAATGATTTTTATAAAATTTAAAACCTAATGTTTCTATTTTTAATCTAATTAAATAAATACGGGTAATTAAAAACTGATTAAAAATAAATGACTAAAGTAAAAAAATCAAACTTGGGCCAGAAAAATCCTAAGTTGTATCACTATCTCATGAAAAATGAAAACAGGTCACAAAGCTTATTAAATAAGCTGAATTGGGCTTATATAAGCTACGACTTAAATAAATAAGCCCAAACTGAAAAGGTGATAGATAGGTTTTGCCTTGAGACTTTATCAGTAAAAGTCCCAAGGGCGAGCGGTAGTGTGTGTGTGCTTTGGCAGTGGTGGCGCAGGTTCGAGTCCTGGCCACGCCAAAATTTTTAAAATATTTTTTTTTATTTTTCTTTTTACCCCCACTTGTTACACAGTCACTACCACTTACCAAAACTCCAACACTTGTCAAATTTAAGCCAGAATTACTCCTAAATTGAATCAAACAAGCCCAGACATGGAATCTATTTTTCTTTTCTTGTTATCTGTTTCTTTGTTGTGTTCTTTATGGAGAGTCAAAACCCCCCACTTGCAGTTGGCTTGTGGGGGTGTATTAAGCTAGCAGAAAGCAAACAAGACAAACTCGGGCACAAACCGATTGAAACACAAGCAAGTAATAAGCAACCAGGAAGCAAAAGACACACACTCTTATGCAAATACAAACCAACTCAACACTTATTACTGAATCATACCATCATAGTGCAAACACGCAAACCCTACACCTTACGGACTAGTGGACTGATAGGTGTGTAAACACCCATCCTTTTACCACTTAATTCTGGCTAAAACGAGACAAAAACACGTGTTTAATATCATTTGTTTGGAATTATGCGTGGTTTTTGTGTTTATTGTGTTTTCAGAGCCAACCGGATGAATATTGAAGAAAACATGGGATTGCACGGGTTTTACTGAAGAAAAGGGCTCAAGATAAAGTCTATTGTCCAAGAGGTGCAAAAGATTTGAAGTTACTGGGCCTATTCGAAGATTTATCAAAGAAAAGGACCAAAGATGGAAGATTTACATAAGTCGAAGAAACTCAAGTCTATTAAACGAAGAAATTAAAAGACGAGTTGAATTTAATCGACGACAAATCCCGAATCAGAATCGAAAACGTCAACTTTTCTGAAAAGACGAGAAGACAAGAAGAGCGGGAGAAAGCCCACTCACCAACCAAGGGGCAAGCCTATAAATAGACCACCCCTCACACATTTAGCCAGTTAGTTTTAGTTTTTCTTTCTCCTTTTTTTTCTCCCTTTTAGTTCGTATCATCACCAACACCACTAGGGTGTTTGGTGATCTTGATCTTTGATTTTTAATCTTGTAATTTCCATCTTTGTTTTGTGATTGTTAAAACAGTAATCATCAATACAAAGTCTTGTTTAATCTTTCCATTTTATCTTGTTCATCATCATCTTTCTCTTCAAGTTCTTAAGTTCTTATTTTATTGATTTGATCTTTAAAAGTTGTTGGGTTTTGTATTTTTGTTGATGGGATTTGTAGTTATTGGTTAGTAAATCATTTGTGTTAAGTTGTATTTAAGTTTTTGGTGAAAAACTTGGTGATTTTTGGATCAAAACTTTTTCCCTTGTTCTTCGGCCTAGTTACTGTATCTGAGTTTCCCAGACTTCCGGATGAACACAAATCTTCCGGATGAACACAAAAGTTCCGAGTGAACTACTTTAGTTAAAAGTTCCGCATGAATCAAAACTTCCGAACGAACAGAAAGTTCTGGATGAATCCAATCTTCCGAATGAACTGAAGTTCCGGATGAGTTAAAAGTTCCGAATGAATGCATGTTTTTAAGTTCCGAATGAATTTTTCTTCTAAAAAGTTCCGAATGAGTTTTCTTTCAAAAAGTTCCGAGTCAGTAGAAAGTTCCGAATGAACCTAAGTTCCGAATGAAGCAAAACTTCTGGATGAACCTAAAGTTCCGAATGAACCAAAGTTCAGAGCCAAGTTCCGGGTGAAAGTTCCGCATAAAGATCCGAGCCAAACTTCCGAACGAAGTTCCGAATCAAGGGGTTCCGAGTGAAAAGTTCCGGATGAGCAAAGTTCCGAATCAAGGTTAAAACTTCCGAATCAGTTTTCTTTAGAGCATCTTTTATTGTTACTGTTTCTTTAGTATTACTGTTTCTTCATTTTATTCTCATAATTTATATTTTAACTTTAATTTTTCAATCTTAATTTTGATTTTAATTTTAATTTTAATTCAAGTTTTTATTAATTGTCATTAAAGTAACTGTTTTTGATTTAAATTTTCATTTTAGTACATTTAAACTTTTTATTAGATTAGAAAACCAAACCCTTTTATTTAGTAACCAAGAACAATCATTCCGCTTAAGGCCAAGATCAATTCGAGAGGATATCGAGAGAAAATTAGAACCCATACAAAATCCATGTATCAAATGGCGCCGCTGCCGGCTCTTCTCGTTAAGATCAAAAGTTTTTTGTGAGAACTTGGATTTTGGGATCCGTTCCCCGTGAACGTTACTTTTTCATAAAAATTTTCAAAAAATCCTAAAAAATATAAAATTTTCAAAAATACAAAAAAATTAAAAAACATAAAAACCAAAAATATTTTTGCTTTGTTTTTCTTTGTTCGTTCTTTTGCAGGTGTATGGCACTCGATCCACGTCTTATCAAGAGCCCGAGCCTCTCGATAACCTAGACATGGCCGGTGTACAAAACAACAACAACATACCACCTCCAAACAATAATAATAACAACAACAACCCACCTTTCAACAACATGAATAATAACAACAACAATGAGCCTCTTCCAGATAATCGCCCGATGATTGAATTGCTGCAAGCTCATGTAGATGGCAACACGGATCCAATTGCCATACCTCCAATTACCGCCAACAACTTTGAGCTAAAATCAGGCTTTATCCAGATGGTCTCCGCTCAACCATTCTTGGGACGTACCATTGATGACCCACATGACCATATCAAGAGATTCTTACAACTCACTAACACGGTCAAATTCAATGGTGTTCCACAAGAGGTTATCAGGTTACAACTTTTTCCCTTTTCTTTAGAGGGACAAGCCCGGCATTGGCTTGCTAAGGAAACGCCACAGAGTATTCTCTCGTGGACGGATTTGGAAACCAAGTTCATCAATTACTTTTTCCCACCCTCTCGTACTACCGCTTTGCGGAATGAAATCATAAATTTTGAACAAAAGTACGATGAGTCGTTTAGTGAATCTTGGGATCGTTTTAAAGATCTTTTAAGAAAATGCCCACAACATGGTTTTACCAAAGTACATCAAATTAATACTTTTTACAATGGTTTAAGCATGAGTGATCAAGATTCACTGAACAGTGCCTCGGGGGGTAATCTTTTGGCTAAGACTTCCAATGCTGCTTGGGATATCATTGAGAATAAATCTCGTGTGCAAACCAAGAGTGTTCGGACCAATGTCTCTAGTGCTAGCACTAGTGACAGTGACAAGCGATTGGACAAAATCACTACGCTTCTTGAATCGCTTGTTACCCACACCGTCAGCAACAACAACAGCAGCAACGCTAAAAACGCTCAAGTTAGCGTTGTCAGCCAACCTTGTGAGATATGTGGTGGTCCTCACTCTTACACCACTTGTACTGCCACCCAAGACTACCCTGCTGAGAATGTGAATGCAGCATATGGCACCTATCCTCAACCTGCTTATCAAGCTAGACCTCAAGGTGACCGTAACTTGCTGAGCTACCGTTCTAACAATTATCTTTCCCCACCCGGTTTTCCTCCTACCAACCCAAACCAACAACAAAACCTCAACCGCCCTCCTCAACAACAACAACAACCTCGTACACCATACATCCCTCCTCACAAGCAGCAACAACCACCTCAACGTAACAACCAAGTTTACCAACAACCTGCTTATCAACCACCTGCATACAATGCTCCTCCAAACCAAACCACTGCATTACACCAAGAGGTTGCAACCTACATGAGGACCAATGATGTGATCGTGGAAAATCTCCAACAGGAAGTGCGCAACTTGAAAGCAGATTTGGTCAAACAAGGGAACGATCTGAGAGCCGACATGAGAAATACGTTGGATAGCCAAACTAATGATCTGAGGAACATGGTGGTTGGTTTCTTCCAAGGTAATCAACCCTCTTCTTCGGGTACTCTTCCGAGTAACACCGTCGCGAATCCAAGAGGGGAGATGAAAGCAATCACCACTCGAAGTGGCAAAGGTACCAAGGAACCCGAGCTTCCTATACCTCCACCGGTGATTGTGACTAAGGAGAACGAGTCACCTGCTCCTATTCCTCATCCTTCTCCTTCCCCAATTTCTCCACCTCTTCCTTCTACCCCTCCTCCACCCAAGGATGTGAGTGATCCTATTCTTCCAAAGCCTTCCTCTTCTTCCAATATACCTTATCCATCTAGGTTGAGGAAAGAGAAGCTCAAAAGCAAGGACGATATTCAAGTCTCGAACTTTCTTAAGATGTTCAAACAATTGAATTTCAATATCTCCTTCGCTGAGGCTCTCGCTCACATGCCTAAATATGCAAAAATGTTTAAAGATCTTCTGAGCGACAAGGAAAAGCTCCTCGATATTGCCAACACCCAACTTAATGAGAATTGCTCTGCAGTGCTCTTAAGGAAATTGCCAACCAAGCTTGGTGATCCGGGTCGTTTCTTAATCCCTTACAATTTCCCGGGAGTAGAGAATTGCATGGCCCTAGCCGATCTAGGTGCCAGTATTAATCTCATGCCTCTAAGCGTTTGGAAGCAATTATCTCTCCCAGAGCTAGTCCCCACTAAAATGACTTTGGAATTAGCTAACCGTACGGTTGCTTATCCAGTGGGGATAGCCGAAGACGTTATTGTAGGAGTCGACAAATTCACCTTCCCTGCTGATTTTGTTGTCGTAGACTACGAGATGTACCCCCGTGTGCCACTAATTGTTGGTCGTCCATTCTTGAGGACCGGTCGCACTCTCATTGATGTTGAAGCCGGTGAGCTTATCATGAGAGTGGGTGACGATAAAGTAGTCTTCAACATGGGAAAGGTGTCTAAACAACCTTATTCATATGAGAGTGTTAATTGTATTGACGTTCTGGATGAGGCTTGTGAAGAACACTTTAATGATGCTTGCAAAAGTATTCCTACCTCTCTTCCCAATGTTGAGACCGTGTCCTCTATTGATTCATCATTGTCTCTATTTGGAGATAGTGATTTGTTTTGGAAAGATCTTGAAGACACCATGGGAGATGTGAGTTTAGCTACTAATGATTCTCCCATCGATGGGGATGAAGACATGAATTTCTTTGACAATCTTCTCAACGAAGACAATCCTTCGCCTCCATCTCCCACGGTCATTGCTATCGATACTCCGACTTTGCAAACACCTCCCGTCGAAAATCCTCCGGATTTGGAACTTAAGGAGTTGCCGCCCCATCTTGAGTATGTATTCCTTGAAGAAGAGAAGAAGTCGCCCGTCATCATCGCAAAGGACCTAAAGGAAGAAGAAAAAGCCCGACTTATCACCGTGTTGAAAGATCTTGCTTGGAAGATTTCTGATATTCGTGGAATTGATCCTCACTTCTGCACACACAAAATTCTCATGGAGGACGACTTTAAGCCCACAATTCAAAGCCAACGAAGGGTGAATCCAAAAATACATGAAGTCATCAAAACAGAGCTTATCAAACTTCTTGATGCGGGTATGATGGGTTAGTCCAATCCATTGTGTGCCCAAGAAGGGCGGAATAACCGTTGTTCCCAATGAACACAATGAGTTGATTTTCACTCGTCTCGTTACTGGGTGGAGAGTTTGTATAGACTACCGCAAACTCAATGATGCCACGAGAAAGGATCATTTCCCTCTACCTTTTATGGACCAAATGCTTGAACGTTTAGCGGGTAATGAATATTACTGCTTTCTTGATGGTTTCTCGGGTTATTTCCAAATACCCATCGATCCCCAAGATCAAGAGAAGACAACATTCACTTGTCCCTATGGCACTTTTGCTTACAAAAGAATGCCTTTTGGCTTATGTAATGCGCCCGGGACTTTCCAAAGGTGCATGTTAGCTATCTTCCATGACATGGTTGAACAAACCATGGAAGTCTTCATGGATGATTTCTCGGTCTTCGGGGATTCCTTCTCTTCTTGCCTTGCCAATTTAGAACGTATGCTAAAGCGGTGCGAAGACACTCGCCTTGTTCTGAATTGGGAAAAATGCCATTTTATGGTAAAAGAAGGCATCGTGCTGGGACACAAGATTTCCAAAGCCGGTCTTGAAGTAGACCGTGCTAAAGTTGATGTTATCGCCAAGTTGCCTCCACCTTCAACCGTGAAGGGTGTGAGAAGTTTTCTGGGTCATGCGGGCTTCTACCGACGATTCATCAAAGATTTTTCTCAAATCGCTCGCCCGATGGCCCACCTCTTGGAAAAAGATACTCCTTTTATCTTTTCCAAAGAGTGTCTTGAAGCCTTCAACTTGCTTAAGGATAAGCTTACTAAGGCACCCGTCTTAGTTACCCCTAATTGGGAGCTGCCTTTTGAGTTGATGTGCGATGCTAGTGATTTTGCTATTGGAGCGGTTCTGGGACAAAGAGTGAACAAACACTTCCAACCAATCCATTACGCTAGCAAGACAATGACGGGGGCACAATTGCATTATACGACAACCGAAAAAGAGCTTTTAGCTGTTGTCTATGCTTTTGAAAAATTCCGCCCCTATCTTGTCCTTTCTACAACAATTTTGTATACCGATCACTCCGCGCTGAAGTACTTGTTGACAAAGCAAGATTCCAAACCAAGACTTCTTCGCTGGTTTTTGCTGCTCCAGGAATTCAAAATCGAAATTCGCGATAAAAAAGGAGCAGAAAACCTAGCCGCGGATCATCTCAGCAGACTTGAGGATCCATACCAAGGGGATCATCTAAACAAATAAATCAATGATTCTTTTCCCTTGGAGACCTTAATGTCTATAAATTCGAAATCTAATGAAACCCCGTGGTTTGCGGACTTTGCAAACTACTTGGCGGGTGGAATTCTCAAGGAAGGGTTGACGTCTCAACAAAAGAAAAAGTTCTTCACCGACATTAAGACTTACTTTTGGGACGACCCTTACCTATTCAAACAATGTGCCGACCTGATTATCCGCCGATGTGTTGACGGACCGGCAGCGTCAGAAATCCTTGATGCTTGCCACAAAGGACCCACCGGTGGTCACTTTGGTCCCAACTACACCGCCAAAAAAGTGTTTGATTCGGGATTTTATTGGCCCTCCATATATCGTGACGCTCACAATATGGTTAAACGATGTGATGTGTGCCAGAAACAAGGCACGATCACACATAAAGACGAGATGCCTCAAAATTTCATTCAAGAGTGTGAAATCTTTGATGTTTGGGGTATCGACTTTATGGGGCCATTCCCTTCTTCTAAAGGAAACAAATACATCCTTGTCGCCGTTGACTACGTCTCCAAATGGGTTGAAGCCAAAGCTTTACCCACTAATGACGCAAGGGTGGTTTGTAACTTTTTGAAAGCTCTATTCGCTAGATTCGGTGTACCTCGTGCCATTATTAGTGATCGTGGGACTCATTTTTGCAATGACCAATTCGCAAGAGTCATGGCTAAGTATGGTGTAAATCATCTTCTTTCCACAGCCTACCACCCACAAACTAATGGCCAGGCTGAAATATCCAACCGAGGACTAAAGCGAATTCTTGAAAGAACCGTGGGAGAGCATCGTGCCTCATGGGCTGATAAACTTGATGATGCTTTGTGGGCTTTCCGTACTGCTTACAAGACCCCGATCGGCTGTACGCCTTATCGTCTTGTGTACGGGAAAGCGTGCCACCTCCCCATTGAGTTGGAGCACAAGGCTTACTGGGCCTTGAAGTGGGCTAATTTTGATATTAACAAAGCCGGTGACCTACGCAAGATCCAACTCAATGAGCTGAATGAACTCCGTAATGAGGCTTATGAAAATTCTTTGATCTATAAGGAGAGAACTAAGCTCATTCACGATTCTAAGATTAAGAACCGAGAGTTCCATGTTGGAGACAAAGTTTTGTTCTTTAACTCTCGGTTGAAAATCTTCTCAGGAAAGCTCAAATCTCGTTGGTCCGGCCCATTCACCATTGCCCAAATTTTCCATATGGTACTCTCGAGCTCGCTCAACCTAATGGACCTAATTTTAAGGTGAATGGCCAACGAGTGAAGTTGTACTTTGGTGAGGACACCTCTCAGGAGGTGATTCCATCCCTCACCACGTTCCCCATGAACTGAATTTGGGTCGAGTCAGGCTCGTGACTCGGTTATCAAAAACAAGCGCTCCTCGGGAGGCAGCCCGAGTATCTATCTTTTTATGTTTTAACCTCCTAAGTGTAGGGGGACTTCTATACGTGTTTGTCTTTGTGTGGTGATGTGATTACAGGGATAAGTGCACTCTTGGAATCTTTAAAGAACCGTGCTCCCGTGTTATCCGAAACCCGGTTTTATCTCTCAACTATCGTGATTCAAATTTCTTCATACTCACATTTGAAATTGATCACTTTAGTCGTCTCTTCTTAACTTGAGTTAACCAACGTGCACAATGTCATAAGTGTAGGGGAGATTTTTTTCCACATGCTTAAACATTGAGGACAATGTTTATCTTAAGTGTAGGGGGGACTTCTATCGAAGTTTTAAGTGGACTTTTCCATGAAAATGCCTTCATTTAACCGGAAAATCATCTTTTTCAACATTTTTCAAATTTTTTATTAACTTTGGCCATTTAGTCGTAACTTTTAAATTTTTATCTTTGCGTTCATATGTATATATCCCGGAATAAAGTCAAAAATATTAATAAAGTGGTGTAGCTAGTTTAGAAATTTTTGACATATTAGGCCCGTTGCGTTTATTTTGACTCAACCCGAATAGACTTATCCAAATTTATTCTAGCTAGTATCCTTAACCATGTAGACCTTAATTGGTTTATTAGGCTAAGTTTCCACGAGTCTCATTACTTGAGATTTTTAATTGTGGAGGACGAGAAATGATAGAGTCAATTATAAGTCGGTATTCTTACACAAGCTCACTTGGTGTAATTATTTGCCTATTCTCCCATCACTTGCTAATAATTTATCTGTAATAAGTAAGGTCGTACGATTTGAAAAGTTACTTAGCTTCTAGCCCAAGATCGTTTAAAAGTTGCTCGGTAATGATAAGAGTTCATAGCCAAGGCATAACTTATGAAGCGGGGCGCGAAGATTGGCGAGTCCGAAAAGGCCCTAACAAGGCATGAGGATTCCATTTTATTGCTAAAGATCCAAGGTGATGTGAAAATCATTATTCCCAAAATCGATATGAAGGATCAATACTCACGACGAAAAGCAATCAACTCCCATAAAGATCATGGAGAAGTCTATCCGAAAAGACCCTAACAAGGTATGAGGATAAATAGATCCAAGTCCGAAAAGGAGGCGGATCGTTGTATCTCAAAATCCCAAATAGAGATTGAAGAAATAATCATGAAGTCGTGGTCAACAAAGTTGGAGTACCTATCAAAAGTCTCCAAGTGAAGAAACTCTATGAACGATGAGAAGACCATTATATCAAGCACGTCTCTCAAGATATGAAGTATGAAGTACATGCCAAATATCGGCCCGAGAAAGGTCTCAAATCGTGAACCAAGTTATGCCAAGATATGAACTTTTTGATATCCCGAGAAGCAGTTTTAAGAGATTTTGTCCTTTAGCTAACTATTGATCAAATCGTCCTACTTTGCTTTCAGCCTAAATAAACTATCGAAATAAGTCCAAAAATGCATCTTCATGATCATTCTAAGACAAAAATAAAATATAAGAGATACACCTAGGAATAAGGGAGTTTAAGAATTTAATTAAGCCATGTGTGTAAGTGTTTGATTTACTAACTTATAATAACAATGATCTCGTTTTTGAGCTTAGTTTGGGGAACGTGAAACTTGAGGGTGATAAATCTTCGCAGCACCAAAGCCCTAATGTAAGTCATTGGTTTCTTTGCAAGTTATTTCTATTATTTTGTTTCCTTTTAAGTTTAATTTCTTTTAGTACTTTAAATTTGAATAAGGCCAAGGTTAATTAATTATGAGAAAAGTGTAAAATTGCTTTATCACTAAGCATTGCATGAGGGCATGGCAATGGTTAAGTGTAGGGGATTTGATAGGTGTGTAAACACCCATCCTTTTACCACTTAATTCTGGCTAAGACGAGACCAAAACACGTATTTAATATCATTTGTTTGGAATTATGCGTGGTTTTTGTGTTTATTGTGTTTTCAGATCCAACCGGGTGAATATTGAAGAAAACATGGGATTGCACGGGTTTTACTGAAGAAAAGGGCTCAAGATAAAGTCTATTGTCCAAGAGGTGCAAAAGATTTGAAGTCACTGGGCCTATTCGAATATTTATCAAAGAAAAGGACCAAAGATGGAAGATTTACATAAGTCGAAGAAACTCAAGTCTATTAAACGAAGAAATTAAAAGACGAGTTGAATTTAATCGACGACAAATCCCGAATCAGAATCGAAAATGTTAGAAATACGTTTTAACGTATATAAGAAGTATCGGTCGCTCCACAATATGATTTATGTTGTAATAGCTCGTAGTTAGTAATTAGTTGTTATTTGCTTATTAACTTAAGTAAGAACCGGTCCATGGGCTTGTCATGGACCGGCCCAAGTCCACTTATGACTTGGAACTATAAATACCCCTTTCCACTAAGGAAAGGGGTTGGTTGTTATCATTTCTTAATTTCCACTTAATAAAATTCACATAGTTTCTCTCACTTTCTCTCTCTAACTTTCTCTCTCTAGAAATTAACAAACCCCTTCATAGATTCATTGATTATCAATATTCTACATTTGGTATCAAGAGCTATGGGGTGATTTAAGGTGGTGATTTGTGTGGTTTTTTAGTTTTTGATTGTATTAGTGTTCTTTAAGAAAAATCATCTTGATTCTTGGTGTTTTTGGTGATTTTGTGATTGGGATTAGTGGATAAGTATTAGTTGTTACTTATTTTAGTCGAAAGCACAAAACTTTTTGGGTTATTTGGTCAAAATCTGGGCTTAATCTCATTTTTTACTGTTCGACTGTTCATCGGGTAAGGTTTCTGTTCATTCAGTAGAAGTTCCGGATCAAGGAGTTCCGGATCAAGAAGTTCCGGATCAAGAAGTTCCGAGTCAAGGAGTTCCGAATCAAGAAACTTCCGAACCAAGAAGTTCCGAGTCAAGGAGTTCCGAATCAAGAAACTTCCGAACCAAGAACTTCCGGATCAAGAAGTTCCGGATCAAGAAACTTCTGAACCAAGAACTTCCGAGTCAAGAAGTTCCGGATCAAGCCAAAGTTCCGAACCAAGAACTTCCGAGTCAAGAAGTTCCGGATCAAGCCAAAGTTTCGGATCAAGAACTTCCGAACCAAGAAGTTCCGGATCAACCCAAAAGTTCCGAATCAAGGTAATCTTCCGAATCAACACAAAGTTCCGAATCAAGGTAATCTTCCGAATCAACACAAAGTTCCGAATCAAGGTAATCTTCCGAATCAAACTTCCGAATCAACAAAAAGTTCCGAATCAAGGGTGATTTTGCTTGTTTTTTCGACGATTTTTTTTTAGAGGATTTAATCTTGGTTTCATACAACAAAAACACAACACAATTCACAAGCTTTACTTCACTGCTCGATCAACCGATAATCTCTGTTTCTTTGAAGAAAAACAAAATGAATCCAAATTCAGTAATGCCTCAGATGACATCTCTTACGGATATATCAATCATAACGGGAACTGATAGCCGTCCACCGATGCTTATTAAAGAGGTGTTTGAGGCATGGCAAGGTCGAATGATGCAATATCTAAAGGGGAAACCGACCTACGGAAGACTTATGGTCAAATCGATTTTGAATGGTCCACTCGACTATGGTACCATTACGGTTGATAACGTGACTAGACCACGAGAATTTGAAGAACTTACTCCAGCTCAACAACTCGTTGCAGATGCAGATGAAAAAGCTCTTCAAACAATTCTCCAAGCTCTTCCCCATGACATCTATAGGATGGTGAGTCAGTATACGGTGGCAAAGGATCTATGGGAACGTCTTAAGGTGTTGCTACAAGGCACGTCTCTCACCAAACAAGAAAGGGAGTGTCAGCTGTATGATTTGTTTGATAGATTCACCTACAACCCAGGGGAAACACTTCACGATTATTACTTCAGATTTACCACACTCATGAATGATCTGAATGTATACAATCTTGTGATCGCACCATTCCAGGTTAACACCAAATTCTTGAATACTCTACCTCAAGCTGAATGGGGTGAGTATATTACCGATGTGAAGTTAACCCGGGATTTGCATAAGTGCAACTTAGATCAAATCTATGCCTTCCTTCAGCAGCATGAGAAGCATGTGATTATGCACCGTTCTCCTCGTGGTATGCACCCAGATTCTTTAGCATTGATGGCGAATCAACCAAGCTTGTCTCACAACAACACACCCTATATCTTGGGACATCAAGCTTATCATCAATCACCTTATATGACACCAGCCTTTCCCCAATACTCGATTCTACCACAACCACTCACCTCACATCAGCAACAATATCGGTTCAATGCACCCTCACCACAGTATGCTTCACAACCTCATCCAGCAAATGTTGCACATTATGCTCAGCCATCATATTCTTCTTATCAAGAGAATGCAGCATATCCAACAAGCTACCCTGATCAAATGAGTCTTCCTTATACTGATTATGCAGCTCATCCAGATCAAGCACTATATTGTGATGATGAGGAAGTCCCAGTTCCTGTATTCCAACAAGGAGCTGACCCAGTTGAAGTGCTAACTACTATGTCTGCTTATCTCACAAGAACTTTAAGCAAACGAGGATTCAGAGGATCAGCTCCTACCAACAATCAGTTGAGGAAATCATCCAATTCTCGCCAACAAGCTACAATTGAGAATGGCAGGGTAATGGTTCAGCCAATTCAACCATATCAGGGGAGAACTTCCACATCAACCAATGTTCGCACCGCCAATCCTGCTCCTGCTCCAATGGTCAACAACCCTCCACGGGCTAATACGGGCAAGTTGAGAATGATCACATGTTACAACTGCAAGGAAGAGGGTCATATGTCCAGGGATTGTAAGAAACCCAAGAGGAGAAGGGATGGACAGTGGTTTGCAGAAAAGATCTATCTGGTAAATGCTCAGGCGCAAGGAAGGGAACTTGATGAAGAAGAGCTTGCATTTCTTGCTGACCCAGGGATTGCTGAACAAGACGTTGTCACTACGCAGAATGCTGCTTACCAAGCCGATGATCTTGATGCATATGATTCCGACTGTGATGACTTTCAAACTGCAAAGGCTGCTTTCATGGCAACTTTCTCCAGCTTAGGGCCAGATAAGAAATCTGAGGTACTTATTGATAACACCGATAATGCCACTGATGCTAGTATTCAACCACATCAAGTTGGGCAAGAGAGTGCGGATTCAAATGAATCTTCGGTGGTGAGTCTTTCAAATGAGGAGACAAACAATGATAGCAATATCAATGTGAGTTCCCAGACTTTGAGTGAGTCACAACCGGGACCCAGTTCGCATTCGCCTACTCCTGCTCAACAAGATTTGGTCATGGTTCCTGCTACATTACTTAGCCAAATGAATGCTGCACTCTTAGAAACCTTAGCCAAGAATAAGAATTTGTCTGATGAGCTTGCCTTAAGCAATGAGAAAGTACAAACTTTGGAATTAGTGCCTTCGTCTAGTGTTCTCACAAATCTCGAATATGATCACTTTAGAAACAAACAAATGGGTCACTTGCAAGAAATCGAGAACTTAAGAGCAAATCTGTCTAGTGAACTTAAAGAAAAGGAGTTAGTGGTCACTAATTTTCAAAAACTTCAAACTGATTTTGAATTACTCGAATCTAAGAAGACTGAAATGGAGATTAATGCTACTAATAAGATTAGAAGTCTAGACTACTTGCTGTTAAGACAATACGCTGCTTCACAACTAGTTCACTTATTTGATGCTTCGTTTAAAGAGTTTAACTTATCACGTCTAAAAGGCCTTCCCCCTAATCCACGATATGCAACACAAGCTTTAAGACATAGTCCTAGACTTTATAATGCAACTCAATTAGGATTGGCTTTAGACCCGATTGTTTTTCCCAATGATCGAACAAGTAAGGATCTAGTTGATGAGGATCGGTCATACAATTCAGCAAAATATCCCGATTGTGATTATTTTAAAATAAATAAGGAGCTTGCTAAAACTGATTTTAGAGTTCGCTTCCACATGGATAAGGATCTCATTACAGCACCAACCTACATGATAGAGGAAGAAAGCCCTAGTACATTTCCTACACTTGTCAACATGGAAGGTCCTAAGGAAATTCCAAAGAATCTTCCACCTGTTAGCACTGTATGGTTAAACTTGCAAGAGATTAACCGATACTTTACTAACTTTGACAAGGTCATCTTGGAATGTACGACTTCAAATGGCTTAAATGCCGGAGAATGGGCTTTCGAACACATGAACGAGGTGTTTAAAACTGAGATCAATCCGTTTGTCGAAAGTCTAAAAAGAAGTTTTGCATCTCTTAAGGAAAATCTTCAGTTTGAAATTGGGGAAGTTCAAAAAGTGTTTTATGAAATGGACACCGCTTACGAACTGCAACTAATTGAAAAGGAAAAGATTTTAACCGAATATGACCGATTCTTGTCTGAAGTAATCTCGTGTGATGTGCTTACTATTGTAAATGTTAAATATTCGAATGAGCTTACATCCGCTATGATGAATTGTGATGCTGTGAATATTTGTGAGGATATTTGTGATGATGTTTGTGATATTTCTGTAAATGTTGCTGAAACTGTAAATGAGGTAGATAGTCATTCTTGTCACGAATCTAACGCTGAGTTTTTAAAGCTACAAGATTCTTATAATTTACTTTCTCAACGCTTTAATCAACTAGAACAACATTGTATATCTTTAGAATTAAAACAACAAGCTCAAAATGAAAATCTTTTGATATCAAATGTTTGTGAAAACGGTGTTGAGACAAGTGACAAGATGATTGCAATTGTTGAGACATTAGAGGAAGAAATCATGAGATTGAAGAGAGAGATATCATCAAAGGAAACATTAAGAATGGAACTAGAGGCCGCAGAGTCTAAAAACCAAGTCTTAGAAATTAGACTATCAACTGTTCTAGGGGAGATGGATCGGACAAGGCAGGGACTATCCGCTCTTTATGGTTCACTAGAAGATCGATTCGCTTTTAATGCGACACAGCAACAATATTATATTGAACAACTGAACCAAAAGTGCGAAGAAATCTCTGACTTGAACATCCTGCTCATAGACAAAAATATGGTTTTGGCTGAGTTAAAGGAGACACTTCTTCTCACCCGACAAGAAGTAGTTGATAACTTAGCTACCGACTCTGCACCGTCCACTAGTGCTCCAACAACCAAGAAAGTAGTGCTTTATAAGAATCCGCTTCATAAGAGAAACCCGGTTGTATACGATGATTATATGAGAAATGCCATTAAGCATGTCGATCTTCTTAGGGATATTTTAGACGATCTTTATGCCTTAGATCCCTTAAGTAGCGACTATTATTCGGCTCATGAATATGTTAAGCGAGTTCAATATTGCTTGGCTTATTTGCAATACATAGGTACACCAGGTTCTGCACTACTTAATAATAGGCCCATTACTGTCACTCCATTTAATAAGACTCCAGGAGCGAAACCGTCATTGGCACAATCAAGTAAGACATCTTTAAAATCTGCTGCTAATGTTCCCAATTTGCCTTCTACAGGATTAAAAGCAACTACTAAGGCTAAAGGATCGCCACTCAAGAAAGATAAGATCAAGCCCGCCACTAGTAGTGCCACAAAGAAGAAAGTAGAAGTCCACACTAGGAATGCTAGTTCAGTTTTAAATAAAATGAATCATGTTAAGACTAAAAGCTCTGCGCCTGTGCAGCAGCCTAAACCATTCGTGAATTCTGATTTAATTTGTTGGAATTGTAATGAATGTATGTTTTCCCAGAGTCATGACTTGTGTCTGATTGATCACGTTAATGAAATGAATGCTATTAAGAATGGTCTTGAATGGAAGCCAACGGGTAGAACTCGTGCCCAAGTTGGCTGGCAATGGCGTCCCACTGGTAGGACCTTTACACTAGATGGAAAAATGTGCCCTTTAACTAGGAATGCATCTATCGAGGTTAGGTCTGAGCGTCCTTTAGTTAGGAACACTCGCACTCAAGTATGGAAACAGCGCCCTTTAATTAGGTCTGCCCCCACTGTAGTGTCTATCAGTGTAGAAATACCTCAGGATTTGAGCCAATTAGAATCTACACCACCAATTAAGAAGAAAAAGGCTAGGAAATCTAAGAAACCTAGAGTTAGCAAATCTAAGATTATTAAATCTGTACCTGCTAATAACAAGGAACACTCAGATTCCGATACCTCTACATTGTCTTTGTGTGGTGATATTTTCAGGTGGTCCAAATCATCCTGTGGTATTTGGACTCCGGTTGTTCAAAACATATGACCGGAAATCGCTCGATGCTCCGAAATTTCGTTAGCAAGTTTCTTGGTACGGTTAAATTTGGGAATGATCATATAGCAAAGATTATGGGGTATGGTGAATATCAGATTGGAAACGTGACGATTTCTAGGGTATACTATGTTGAAGGTCTTGGTCATAACTTATTCTCAGTAGGACAGTTTTGTGATTCCAACCTTGAGGTTGCTTTTCGACAACACACTTGTTTCATCCGCAACTTGGAAGGAAAAGATTTGTTGAAGGGATCTCGTGGTGCAAATCTTTACACTTTGTCCTTACAAGACATGATGGCCGCTTCTCCAGTATGTCTTCTCTCTAAAGCTTCTAAGACCAAGTCTTGGTTATGGCATCGAAGATTATCTCATCTTAATTTTGATGCTATTAATCATCTGGCTAAAAACGAGTTAGTTCGTGGTCTTCCTAAGCTTAAATTTCACAAGGACCATTTATGTTCCGCGTGTTCAAGGGGGAAAAGTACCAAGAAATCTTACAAGCCCAAAGCTGAAGACACCAATCAAGAAAAACTTCATCTTTTGCATATGGATCTTTGTGGGCCGATGAGAACTGAAAGTGTGAGCGGTAAGAAATTCATTCTGGTAATTGTGGATGATTTCTCAAGGTTTACATGGGTGAGATTTTTACGTACAAAGGATGAAACACCAAAGGCTATCATTACTTTTCTGAAGTTCATCCAGGTACGTTTGAATACCAATGTCCGCCGTATCCGTACAGACAATGGTACAGAGTTCGTCAACCAGACTCTTCGTGATTATTATGAAGGAGTTGGTATATCACATGAAACATCCGTTGCACGCACTCCACAACAAAACGGTGTCGTTGAAAGACGGAATCGTACACTTATGGAAGCTGCTAGGACCATGCTTATTTATGCGAACGCTCCATTGTTCTTGTGGGCAGAGGCTATTTCTACTGCATGTTTTACCCAAAACCGTTCTATCATTCGGAAACGCCATGGAAAAACCCCTTATGAGCTTCTACATGACCGCAAACCCGATGTTTCATTTTTCCATGTGTTTGGTGCTCTGTGTTATCCAAACATCAATAGTGAGAACTTGGGTAAGCTTCAACCAAAAGCCGATATAGGTATATTCATTGGTTACTCACCGTCCAAAAGAGCATACCGAATCTATAACCGTCGTCTTGGCAAGATTGTAGAAACTATGGACGCTGATTTCGACGAGCTGACAGCGATGGCTTCTGAGCAACACAGCTCTGAACCCGCGCTTCATGAGATGGGACCCGGTGCTATAAGTTCCGGATTAGTTCCCAACAATCCTACTTCTACATCATTTTTACCACCAACTAGGCCCGAGTGGGATAAATTGTTTCAATCGTTGTTTGATGAATTCTTCGATCCCCCGACTGATGAAGTTCCAGTACCTGTAGTAATTGCTCCAATACCTGAAGTGGTTGCTCAAGTCAATGAACCTTTATCTAATGCATCTACAATTCACAATGAACCGGATGCACCTTCACCAAGTGATTCTCAAACTACACCTGAATCATCACCTCTACTTGTGCCTAATGATGTAGAAGAGGATACTTCTGATCACGACCTGGAATATGCTCACTTGCAAGAGCTTCCTTTCTTTGGTGTAGCGATCCCTGAAAACCCTTCAGCCGCGTCTACCTCAGAAGAAGCTCCATCTATTGTTCACTCCAGACCACCTAGGATTGAAAACCATAGCACTAAATGGACAAAAGATCACCCAATTAGGAATGTTATTGGAGATCTAGATCGACCAGTCTCTACACGCCATCAACTACAAGAAAGTGCACTATATTGTTACTTTGATGCATTTCTCTCTGAAGTTGAACCCAAAAATTGGCAGCAGGCTATGACCCAATCATCTTGGATTGAAGCTATGCAGGAGGAACTCAATGAATTCAAACGACTAGAAGTATGGGAATTGGTTCCTCGCCCTGACAAGGTTAACATCCTTACTTTGTTATGGGTTTATAAGGTTAAACTTGATGAGATGGGTTCGGTATTGAAGAATAAAGCAAGATTGGTCGCTAGAGGATATAAACAAGCCTTGGGTATAGACTTTGAGGAATCTTTTGCTCCTGTGGCTAGATTGGAGGCGATTAGACTATTCCTTGCATTTGCTGCTCATATGAACATGATCGTCTATCAAATGGATGTGAAGACGGCATTTTTGAACGGTAAACTAAGGGAAGAAGTTTATGTTAGTCAACCGGATGGGTTCGTGAGTACGGAGTCTCCTAACCATGTGTACAAGCTTAAGAAGGCTCTCTATGGGTTGAAACAAGCTCCACGCGCGTGGTATGATCTCCTGTCAACATATCTCATGTCGGAAGGCTTCTCCAAAGGCAAAGTGGACCCCACTCTATTCACTCTCAAAGACGGCAACGACATGCTTCTGGTACAAATTTATGTTGATGATATAATTTTTGCTGCCACTAACATAGAATTGTCTAAACAATTTGAGAAGATAATGTCCACACGCTTTCAGATGTCGATGATGGGAAAAATATCATTTTTCTTAGGATTACAGATTTCTCAGAATCCCAGAGGCATCTTTATTAATCAATCCAAATATGCTCTAGAATCTCTTAAGAAATATAACTTTGAGAATTGTGACCCCGTAGACACTCCAATGGTGGAGAAATCCAAGTTAGATGAAGATAGGGATGGGATTATTGTCGATCCGAAACTTTACCGTGGAATGATTGGCACCCTTCTCTATCTGACTGCTAGCAGGCCTGATTTGCAATTTGCTGTATGCATGTGTGCCCGGTATCAGGCTCGGCCTACCGAAAAGCACTTACATGTTGTGAAAAGGATCTTTCGGTATCTAAAAGGAACACTTCATCGTGGTCTATGGTATCCGAAAGATTCCTCGATTGCTTTGATATCATACGCAGATGCCGATCATGCTGGATGTCAAGATACGAGGCGTAGCACTTCTGGATCTGTGCAACTCCTAGGAGATAGATTGATCAGTTGGTCTTCAAAAAGGCAGAAAAGCGCTGCAATATCAAGCACGGAGGCTGAATACATCGCCATGTCCGGTTGTTGTGCTCAAGTCCTTTGGATGAGATCACAATTAACTGACTACGGTCTTGGATTTAACAAAATCCCGATGTATTGTGACAACAAGAGCGCCATTGCCCTTTGCTGCAACTATGTTCAACACTCCCGGGCCAAGCACATAGACATTCGCTACCATTTCATCAAGGAGCAGGTGGAGAACGGCGTGATCGAGCTGTATTTTGTCACTACTGAGTACCAGCTGGCGGATATGTTCACCAAAGCCTTAGATCGAGGACGAATCGAGTTTTTGATCGACAAGCTTGGCATGAAATCATTCACTCCAGCGACACTCAAAGAGTTGGCAGAAGAATCAGCTGAATAGTCATGGTAAACTATTCAGAGTATCCTTTGGTTGTGATCATGTATATTATAGTATATACATAAACCACAAAAAGAAAATACAAAAATAGAAAACCAAGAAAAACCATAAAAAATATAAAACCAAGAAAAACCATAAAAAAATATAAAATCTAGAAAAACCATAAAAATTATAAAATCAAGAAAAACCAAAAATATTTTTCGTTTTAAAACGGGCATGTCTTTTAGTACGGTAATATTTACGGCCTTAGAAATGTCGATTAATATTGACACGGTGCCATAAATAGAGTCCGTATAAAAGTTGTACATTTTTAAAACATGCCCATAATGGCTTGTAGTTATTTCAGACTGCAACCCGGTTTTCATATTAAAGTCACGTATTTCCTTGGAAAACGTTGGCTCAGAACGGGAATTAATTTTCTCGGGCGTGATTTACAAGCCAAATCATGCAAAGGGATCAAGTTTACTTTATAACTTGATCTGACACGAATTTGTGTACGTCTCAGTGCATAAATTTGTTAAAATAAGAGAAATCTTATTAAAACCACGAATCAAAATTTTTCAAGAGATAAATTGAAAATGCTTTCATCACTATTTGACTCTTTAAACAATGACTACAGCTCTTTAAATAGAAAACGGGTCATCGTTTAAGGGGGAGAAAATAGTAAAATCATCTTTGTCATTAAAATTGCTTTTCAAAAGTGATTGTGAAAATTAAGGGCTACATGGTAATTAAGTGGTGTTGCTTTAGAAAACGACTTGTGTTCGTTCTAAGTGATAGGCATGGCTTTTAGATTTTGGGGATATGCTAATAGATGCGTTTGCTAATTTGTGTGCAAGTTAAACAAGGGTTAAGTAAAATGAAAACAAATTAGAAACAAAAAGGAAAAAGTATAGAAAATGTAGGGACTAAAGGTGTGATTTAGGTGAAACTTGGCAAAATTTGTTTTGACCTAAGTCAAATATCACACCCCCCCGCCCCCAAATTTTTCTAATCACTGTTTTTCTATTCCTTTGCCGCCATTGTTGCATATACACACACAAACTCTTACAAACATCTCGTATAATCATTCCCTCCCGTTCATTCATCTAATTCAGGTATATAACATCTATATTAAACTCATAATTTCGTCTAAATCATCATCTATATTCCAGTAATTGATCCAGATAATTAACGTTTATCAGATTTAGGGATATGCTTTAATTAGGGTTAATTTACACGGGATTTATGGTGGGTTTTGCTCGAAATAGATTAAATGATGTGTATATTGCCTTAGGTTGCCTTAGAAACTCACAAATGCGCTAGAATTAATCATCTGAGTTTAGTTATGTAAAAGTTCCGGATGAACGTGGATTAAAACTTCCGAATGAAGGATTTCTTCTGAAAAACTTCCGAATGAGGAAGTTCCGAATGAAGGACTTCCGAATGAGGAAGTTCCGAATGAAGAACTTCCGAATGAGGAAGTTCCGAATGAAGAACTTCCGAATGAAGGAAGTTCCGAATGAAGAACTTCCGAATGAAGGAAGTTCCGAATGAAGAACTTCCGAATGAAGGAAGTTCCGAATGAAGAACTTCCGGATGAAGGAAGTTCCGAATGAAGAACTTCCGAATGAAGGAAGTTCCGAATGAAGGAGTGTTCCGGATGAAGGAAGTTCCGAATGAATAACTTCCGGATGAAGGAAGTTCCGAATGAAGAACTTCCGGATGAAGGAAGTTCCGAATGAAGAACTTCCGGATGAAGGAGTTCCGAATGAAGAACTTCCGGATGAAGGAAGTTCCGAACGAAGAACTTCCGGATGAAGAAGTTCCGAATGAGAAGAAGTTCCGAATGAAGAATGTTCCGGATGAAAAGGTTCCGAATGAGGAAAAGTTCCGGATGAGTTGTTTGATTGTTATTGTTTGCATGCTATCTATGTACTTGTTATTTTATCTTATGAAATGTGTTATGCTTAGAAGTAAGAATGATATATATCTATCTGTTTTTGTGCATCAACCTTTCATGTCTTATCTTAAGCAGATAAAATGACTAATCCAACAGTACAAGCTATCCAAGAATCTAGGGAAGCCGATATTGCTAAAGCCCGAACTCTTAAGTTTATACCCAACAACTATAGGCTGAAGCAAGTTTCTAAATCCACTCACCATGGTTTTAAGGTCGCCATAGCCATTCTTGATAACTCCCATTTCAAGAACGCCCTTAGGAGTACAGCCTCGGTGCCTTATGAGTATATGTTTGAATTTTGGGCAACCAAGGATTTCACTTCGAACAAGATCACCTTCACCATCGACAACAAGCAGCAGACACTCACCGTTTCAGACTTCCGTAAGATGCTAGGTATACGGGATACACCCAAGGGCATGTCTTTCTCAAGGGATCCTACTAAAGATGAACTCGCGGAGTTATTTGACGCACTTGGATGTCCGGAAATACGAGTTGCATCTGAGTTTACTACTGCTAAGGTAGGACAACCCTGGAGAGCGTTGATGGGTATTCTCAGTAAATGCCTTACACCAAAAACGAGTGGACATGATGCTTTGCGAAGTCCAATAATGAACCTCTTCTATGGCATATACAAAGCTGCGAACTCAGATTATGCTTTGTTAATATGGGAAGAATTCACCTTTCAACTCTTCCACAACAAGAAGCTGAAGACAAACTTCTTTCCTTATCCTCGGTTTATTAAGCTTATCATAAATTATTTTATGAAGCTTGATGCTACTATTGATAGGCGTGCAGGAGGTCGCTATCACACTGAAGAAGCTGATGATACTGTAGATCTGAGGCATGAAGGACCGTCTACTGGTGTGATTCCGGGTCCTGTTCCTGATTACCTTCTGTCAGACAAAATCAAAGGTTCTGCTGATTACAAGCTACTGCAGCTAGAAATCCAAAGGCTGAAAGCAAACCTTCAAACTGGAGAAGACTCATCGACGACGGTTAAGAGTAAAGGTAAACGCAAACAACCAACTGCGTTACCTGAACCCGAACCCAAGAAGAAGAAGTCAGAGGGTAAGAAGGGAAAGGGTAAGGACTTGATGCGTCTACGTGACGAAGAAGATATTGTTGATCCTACTCTTGATAAAACCGAGCAACAAATGATGAAGATTGCTATTAAAAGGAGTAGGAAAGATACAGGCGGTAGTGGTTCAGGTGCGAGGGTAGATATCGAGGATGAGTACGAGGAACCGCATGATGTTGATGAATTTGGGTCACCTGAAAACTATTCCACATCGAAGGAGCCATCAATCCCTATTTCAACAAGTGTCGAAAAAGAACCTGTTGCTCCTACGATCATAGTGACAACTCAACCTTTGGCAACTCTACCACCACCAATCCAACCCTTAACAACCCGACCAACCCGACCGGCTTCCACACCATTTCTTCCACCACCCACAATCCCCACTCTTAGTACAGCAGTAACAACCGAGCCTATTCAGTCAACCCAGAGCAGCTCTGCAACATCTGCAATGGCTGCATTAGTGATGGCCGAAATGCTTGACAATCACAAACGCGAAATGGATGACCTTCGCCAAGAGCTGCAAAGACGAGCTCAAAGGGAAGAAGTATCTCAGAAAGCTCAAGAAGAGTTGATTGCCAAGTTCTCTGCAGACATGGAAGCGACACGTAAAGCTCATGCAGAAGAACTTGCTCGAGTTAAGCAGGCTGAGGCTGATAAGCATGCTGCACGCATTACCAGACTTCAAGCGATGAGGGATAAATATAAGGAACAAAAAGAAGCACTTGAAGCATCTGTGAAAGAAAGAGTGCAAGAATCCGTTGAATCCTTAATGCCTAAGCTTCGTGACGAGTTGAAGACACTTGCTGCTGACAATTTAATGGTCAAATCATCCAACCCTTCAGAAGCCGCCTACAAGATTGCTTATGACCTGACGGATTTCGAATTGAAGAAGATCCTTAAGGCTCGTATGGTGGAACTTGGGTCGTATGATAAGTCGAGGATTCAACGGGCTTTATATAAATCCCTGAATGATGCTATCATGGAGGATGATAGATTATTCAAAATGTTTGGAAGTGTGGTACCATATCACATCTTACCTGAGGAAGAAAGGGAAGAGAGTGAAGAAGAGGGTACGGGTGAAGAAGAGGAAGAAGAAGAAGAAGAAGGTGAAAAGGAGAAAGACGATAACGAAGGTGGTGATGATGATGAGGATGATGAGGATGATGACGAGGATGAGGATGATGATGATGGCGACGATGGTGGTGATGAGAATCAGGAGAGTGCTAGGGGTAGTAACGGGGATGACAATCAGGATGATGATGGGGGTGAACAACCGAAAGAGGGAGACAAGGTTACCAGCTCCAAGAAGACTGCTACTAAGACTGGAACCAAGTCCACAAAAGATGCAGCACAGAAGGGCAAATCGACATCCTCGGAATCAAGACGAACTAAGTGGCGCCACGATGTGAATGCCACTACAGCGTCTTCGGCTCCCGGTATCTCTATCGCTGTATCTTTACCTATTACAACTAACCCCATTAGTTCTGCTATTGTTCCTCCTGTGATTGCAGAATCAGTGACAGAACCCGAAGCTGCACAACACTCCCCAGTTCAGGACACTGCCGAAATGCCTGAAACTGAACCAGTAGATGCTCGCACTTCCACTTCTCAACAACAGGCTCAACAATCTACGGTTCCTGAACCAAGCATACGAGTTTGGGAAGATACGTTGGAGATAGACGAGTCTGCACCACCACAAGCTTGGATCACGGCAGCAGCTCAATATGATCCGATCACAGATGCTGACAAAGATGTGCTGTATCTGCGTATCCGAAGTCCGATTGACTTATGTGCATTTCTTGCTCATGAGTATAAGACTTCGGTTACTCCATCCTTGGTCAAGAAAGCGATGAAAGATAAGAGACTGCTTGCCAAAACCCGATTACCCCGAATGGAGTTCGAGTATTATGCCGATGAGATCATAAAGGCTTTGAAAACCGTTCAAAGGCCAGGACTTCATGACTCAGAAAGAGCTCCACCTCCAATGGATCCTGCTCAAGATAATCAGATTACTCTTGACTTCTTCGTCACCAACGATCTTGAGTATCTACTGAAGGGGTCATCAAAGTACGCAACATCCCTGACTTTGCTGAAAGCTGCCAACTGGGGGACTATACCCTTCATCGAGGAAAAGGTAAATCGACTCTGGGTCCCTAAAATGAATCGTAATTATGATATGTATGCTGTCATAGGTGCATCTCATTGGGACGAAAGAGTCCGAAGGGCGTACAGGGGTTGCTGCTTGGTCAAGTCTGGAAGCAATGTTAGATCCGACATCCGCATCTCCAGCATCTTAGGAATGAAAACTGAAGCCAAGAACGGCTACTATCATGTGACGGAGATTCGCTTGAAAAGGGAGGATGACAGGGAATACAAAATCCAGCAAGGAGATTTTTCCATCATTCGCCTTGAGGATATCGAAGATATGCTGCTTCTGATGACCAGAGATCAACTTACACACATTCCTCGTGAAGACCTGGTTGCTTTAAATACAGCACTTCGTATGTTCACACGAAGCGTTGTCATCAAGTCACGAGTTGAGGATCTTCAGTTGGGAGTCGAAAGCTATCAGAGGAAGCTCAATTTAACTCGCCCTGTGAATCAAGTGCTACCTCAACATGTAGAAAGATGTCCCTACACCGGCATTTCTGTCCCGAATTCTGGCATTTTCTACTTGAACAGTCGAGGTTTGATGAAGTTTATGAGGGTGGGGGAGCTTCACAAGTATAGTGATGGAACTCTCATACAAGTCAGAGATAAGTTGGAGCATCTGAACTCGGGTGGGACTTTGCCAGAGATGACGGAGGATTGGCATCCGGGTTACCGGCAGATGGCAAAGTATGTGATCAAAAAGATCGATCAAAAGCTCCGTGAACGTAGATTGATGAGGAGCTTGGAAAGATTCGTGGGTGGAAGACCGTATTTAGTGCACCACAAGCTACTGCAATGATCCATCTGATGGGTCGTACATCTCAGGTCACTTTATATTGGTTTTCAATTGTGAATATGTAAATTTGTGAATAATGTGCTTGAATGGCTTGGTGTAGTGTTAAGGTATGATAATTTTTCAAGAATTTCTCACGAGATTCTAAATCTTTCAAAATATGTCATACCAAAGCACTACAACTATCCCTTATTAACTTAAGGGGGAGCAATAACTTGTTCTACGGCCAAACATCGGTTTCATTTTTTACCCAAAGACCGGTTAATCCATTCAATATCCCAAATATTAATGGTTAACATTTTGGATAAGGGGAGAAAATGGGATTAAGGAGACGTAAGTGATACTTGGCTAAAAGATGAAAAAGACTTAATGATAATCCAACTTAATATGTGTTAAGCACGTGTTAAGGGGGAGCGTTTTTGATGATCAAAACACCTAAGGTACAAAACTTTTGATTTTAATATCACAAGTACTTTAGGTGATTTTCAATGATGTTTTCATGATGGTAATTCCTTCCCAAAACACGCTTAATTCACGACGGATGTGGTGACAAAAGGGTGGTAGGAATAGGTTTAGTCCAATGATTCATCAGAGCCGATGGAATCTTCCCAAGGACAATTCCCTAGTTAGAATTAGAAGTCCTAGGAAAGATGGAGAAAGAATGTGAACGTAGCTGAATGCCGACCAAGTACTTAAGCTAGCACTGGAACAATCACAACAAGGTGCTAGTGATGACGTATTGGTAAGCATTGAAGGGGTTGAAGAATGAAAAAGAAAAGTAAAGATAAAGGGTGTAAAGAAAGAAGCCCTCCTTACAACTTTAGGCAGAAACCGGGTCAATACATATGCTATTGAGGTCATTTTTGTTAATGATTCTCGGTATTGAAGAAAGACATCATGGACCCAGTGATGCAATGCACAACCCTTCCCCAGCTAACTCAAATATCTCTCAAAAGGTATTTGTTTTAATCACACGGAGATCAACACGTTATCTATTGGTTTATTCACTCCGAATAAACTGGTATTGAAAAGGTGGCACTCCTCTCCAGCCATCGCTCACTAAATCAAAACGCACAATCGAGTCTAGAGCCAAGAGATCATCAAAAGTCTCATTAGGACACTTTCCATTTATTCCTTGCTTTCTCACACACTGTGAAAAGTAAGAGATTTTCATGAGTCCTACGCAATATTCTTGTAATATTGCCAGAACATCCGAGTAATACGTAAGTATTACAATGAAGATGGAAATCCTGCTTGAGCCAACATCAAACAAGCTCATGGTAGGTTACACGTGCGGTTCTTTTAGAACCAATCTTGTGAAAAACTGGAAGGTAACAGTGGTTTAATTCTTAATTGAACTTAAACTCGTTCCAGGCCTCTTCGCATTATCATATGATCTTGCCAGAACACTCAGAGTGACTCTTTATTGACCACAGTGACGAGTGGAAATCCTTCTAGTGTCAACATCAAACAGCACTTGGTAGGTAACGTGCAAGATTCTTTATGAATCGAGCTCGTGACAACTGGAAAGCAACGATGGTGAAAATCTTAATTGAAATTCACTTGTTCCAGGTTTCATGAATTGACGGCTTTTAAATCACAAGGATAATTTATCCAAGTGATTCACTCTTTATGTTCGCAGTCAGCTTTGGACGGTCGAGTAAAGAGAACGGGTTTACCCGCGAAATCCTGTCAGGAAGTTACTTAATTGAAACTATCCGTCACGGGTACGATATCTAATATCGTCCAACGGTCTTCACCGACCGGAGGTAAAATGCTACCGAATTAGAATAAAATGTTCAAAGCCATTTTATTCGTGTCGTTGCTGTGTACCTGCTAAAGACGGTGGCGTTGCTGAGTACCTGTTGAAGACGGTGGCGTTGCTGAGTACCAGTGAAGACGGTGGTGTTGCGGTGTACCTGTAAAAGTCGTTCCCACATGCTTATGTCTTTTGCAACAAAAATTCAAGAAAGTACTAGATGAAGTCTTCCGCTGTATCAAACTCTGAAGCTTTCAAGAATCCAACAAAAAGACGTAAGTGTGTGGAACATGAAGTCACGAGGAGGCAAAGTTCACAAGAAAGGCAAAGATCGCACGTGAAAGGCCAAAGAACAATGCTCTCAAGTCAAAGCCAAAAAGATCAAATCAACATATTCACAACAAAAGAAAGAAAAGAAGAAAAGACTACGAGCTAAAGAACGAAGACTTAGTATAGTATGCTAGGTTTAGAACTTTGTAACGTGGAGTGACCTCCCTTAGGGGGAGATTGTTAGAAATACGTTTTAACGTATATAAGAAGTATCGGTCGCTCCACAATATGATTTATGTTGTAATAGCTCGTAGTTAGTAATTAGTTGTTATTTGCTTATTAACTTAAGTAAGAACCGGTCCATGGGCTTGTCATGGACCGGCCCAAGTCCACTTATGACTTGGAACTATAAATACCCCTTTCCACTAAGGAAAGGGGTTGGTTGTTATCATTTCTTAATTTCCACTTAATAAAATTCACATAGTTTCTCTCACTTTCTCTCTCTAACTTTCTCTCTCTAGAAATTAACAAACCCCTTCATAGATTCATTGATTATCAATATTCTACATAAAACGTCAACTTTTCAGAAAAGACGAGAAGACAAGAAGAGCGGGAGAAAGCCCACTCACCAACCAAGGGACAAGCCTATAAATAGACCACCCCTCACACATTTAGCCAGTTAGTTTTAGTTTTTCTTTCTCCTTTTTTTTCTCCCTTTTAGTTCGTATCATCACCAACACCACTAGGGTGTTTGGTGATCTTGATCTTTGATTTTTAATCTTGTAATTTCCATCTTTGTTTTGTGATTGTTAAAACAGTAATCATCAATAAAAAGTCTTGTTTAATCTTTCCATTTTATCTTGTTCATCATCATCTTTCTCTTCAAGTTCTTAAGTTCTTATTTTATTGATTTGATCTTTAAAAGTTGTTGGGTTTTGTGTTTTTGTTGATGGGATTTGTAGTTATTGGTTAGTAAATCATTTGTGTTAAGTTGTATTTAAGTTTTTGGTGAAAAACTTGGTGATTTTTGGATCAAAACATTTTCCCTTGTTCTTCGGCCTAGTTACTATATCTGAGTTTCCCAGACTTCCGGATGAACACAAATCTTCCGGATGAACACAAAAGTTCCGAGTGAACTACTTTAGTTAAAAGTTCCGCATGAATCAAAACTTCCGAACGAACAGAAAATTCTGGATGAATCCAATCTTCCGAATGAACTGAAGTTCCGGATGAGTTAAAAGTTCCGAATGAATGCATGTTTTTAAGTTCCGAATGAATTTTTCTTCTAAAAAGTTCCGAATGAGTTTTCTTTCAAAAAGTTCCGAGTCAGTAGAAAGTTCCGAATGAACCTAAGTTCCGAATGAAGCAAAACTTCCGGATGAACCTAAAGTTCCGAATGAACCAAAGTTCCGAGCCAAGTTCCAGGTGAAAGTTCCGCATAAAGATCCGAGCCAAACTTCCGAACGAAGTTCCGAATCAAGGGGTTCCGAGTGAAAAGTTCCGGATGAGCAAAGTTCCGAATCAAGGTTAAAACTTCCGAATCAGTTTTCTTTTGAGCATCTTTTATTGTTACTGTTTCTTTAGTATTACTGTTTCTTCATTTTATTCTCACAATTTATATTTTAACTGTAATTTTTCAATCTTAATTTTGATTTTAATTTTAATTTTAATTCAAGTTTTTATTAATTGTCATTAAAGTAACTGTTTTTGATTTAAATTTTCATTTTAGTACATTTAAACTTTTTATTAGATTAGAAAACCAAACCCTTTTATTTAGTAACCAAGAACAATCATTCCACTTAAGTCCAAGATCAATTCGAGAGGATATCGAGAGAAAATTAGAACCCATAGAAAAATCCATGTATCATGGACAGAAACAGTAAGCACACAAAAAACAGGTAATCGAGCCAAATGCAACCTAACCAGTTACTAATCAGAAGGCAAGTATGAATAAGGTCAAGTTAGCAGCATATGCAGACAAATACAAGGCTTATACTATGCAGACACACCTAGATAGCACACTAACTAACTTCTAGCACAATAACCACCTATTAAGCGCAAGCTCGGCTAATATGAGCAAGTAATAGTGTGATATGTACTTCAAATTCAGTCAGCAAGCTTTCAGAACTCCACCCATAATCGCAAGCAAATCATGCATCCGAGATTCAAATCTTGCATATACTAACTAAACCAATTACACTCCAAGTAGCAGACTTCTCAAATTAAAATGGTCAGTTCAAAACCAAGACTGAGTTACCAACATGGAATATAACCAAGACAAATTTAACTAAGAACAAACAAATGCAAACAAACTATCATGAAATCCTAAGTTGACATATTATATTACCAAGTTAAACAGATTAAACTAAGATAACAAAACCTAAGTAACTTACTGATTATACTACTTAACCAAACTCAGAAAATTTATTCAATATAAAATCAAACTCAATAAACCAGCAAAGTAAGCAGTCATCAAATACACAAGAACAAGAAAACAAAAGTATAAAAAATAATGCAAGGGCGAGAACAAAGTGCAAACCTCAGGGACACACATCCGTACCCCCGATCGTTCGAGCTTATGTGCTAGCGAAACAAGCACAAGCTTCCAGTCCTGTAAAAGCAATAACAAACACACAAAGGAAATCCAAGAATCAAGACCTATGGTCTTGATTCAGTAAGCTTGCAAGATAGATAAACACACTCAACTTGTTTTTTTCTTTCTTTTAAAATCTTTTCAAGCACTTCAAATACTTAATACTTAAATGAAATTGATGATAACTTTAAACAAGAAAATTTGATTTCACTTCTACACACTTACTGATTAACTCAAACAAGAAAACCCCCAACTCAAATTTAAAAACATTAACTTAAATCATAAAACATCAAATAAATTGGAACTCGGATGGATTAAAAAAACTTCAAACTTTTCATTCATAAAAGAGGTTTTTTACAAAAATCCGAGACAAGGGAAAAATGGGCACCACAGGTCGGTCCTCATTTTATAAGCCCCTCGGATTGTTCTAGAAATGAAAACAAAAGAAAACCCTATTCTAATGAGTTTCCAATATTACCCTCGATGAAGATGCGAATATGCTGATTTTGATTCCATCTTTTGAATAATTCTTGAAGCCATGTGCAAATCGTTTGGATTTTTGTGATAGACAGGCTGGGATGCATCCATCTTGGACGTTGGATTCCGTTTGGAGGACACGAAACCCCTATGAGTCGTTGATTCTCTGGTGCTTCTTTGTCTTTTTGCCAATGGGTGGGATTTTGGGGACCAGGGAGTGAGTGTGATGGGAGATTAAAAGTGGGGTTTGGGTTAATCCATGATTAATCACTGATCTGGAATAGACCAGGTCTTAATTCATGAATTTTAATTTGGGGGAAAAAATTAGGGTTTATAGGAAAAAGGTGTGTTTTGATTTGTTAGTTTAGGTTAAGATGTGTTAAAAGGGATAAACACGTTTTATTAAACGTGTTTGGTTTAAGTGGTGGGTTGACCGAATTTGGGTGGGTAAAGATACGGGTTAATGGGTTTTCAAGTCGGGTTACGGTGACGTGTCATGGGATGGTTGGCTGGTGGAGTTTGTTTGTCTCCCAAGAATGCCCCCCAATGTTTTCCTTTTCCTTCACTTTGCAAATATCAGCCAAAACTTTGTTTTCCCTTTATAATAAGTATGGAGTACTTGTCAAATTTGGCACAAGGATTTTATAAGCTTGAAACAAGGACCAAACATGTAAATTCTTCAATATTCAAGGGCTGTTTTTGACATGTCTTCATACTTTAAGGCTTTGACTTGTTTGTTGACTTCTTGGAGGACCATTATTGACAATTTAGTTTTGTTGAGGGACTAAATTTGCCAATTCTTCAAAGTTAAGGGTCCTTTTTGTAATTTTGACAAACTTTAGGGACCAAACTTGTAATTATGAAGATACAAGGGTATAAAGTGTCAATTCTTCAAACTTGGAGGACCAATCTTCATAATTCTTCAAATCCTCAAGGGTTGACTTTGGAAAATTCTTCATTAGGGCTTGGTTCATCGTGCGGCTTTGTTTCCCGTGTTCGTTTTTGCATGATTCTTGTGATCTTTTGTCATTTTCTCAATATTCGTACCTAAAATACACAAGCAACAAACACAAGCATATATTTGGGTATTTTGATGATATTTAATGCATTTTAAGCCCAATTTGGACGATGAGACTATGTATAAAAGCAGTCTCATCACTCCCCCATACTAAACCATTGCCGTGCCCTCACGCAATGCTAGAATAAAGTATCGTAGCATCTCCAAAATTCATTTTTATTCACTTTATTGAAATGATAAACTAGCTACACTACTACTATTACTACTACTTGTGTTATAGACATAATGTATGATTTTCATCGCAAAATGGGACGTTTAGGTTCATAGAATAAGAACACGTGAATGCTTCGTTAGAAATAATTTCATCGTCCTCGATTTTCACCTTAATTCCATGCCAAGCGTGCAACGAGATCATTGTCATTATAAGTTAGTAATGCTAACACTACTCGTATGCCCTAATCACGTACTTATCCTCCCATTATTCCTAAGTTGTATCTCTTATATTTTATTATGTCTTAATGATCACGAGGATACATCGTTGACTTATGCGATAATAGAGATTTAGGTCTAAAAATAGAGTCCTAACGGTGTAACTAAGACCATCAAATCAATAACCCCTCCTAATAGACAACGATGTTAAAAAATTAAGTTGACAAGAAGAATCGATAAATACGGTTTTATAACGGTTTTGAACATGAGACTTATTACCAATACTTTTATACGCCCCCTAACGGAAGAGCCTTATTATCATTGGTTTACCTCCATCTTTTATTCAACTTCGCCATGAAGCTTTTATTATGACTTCGGTCTTGCCTTGCCTTTTATTATCCGCCATCATCGGTGGTTTTATTAGCCAAAGACGTATATCCTCACGCTAAAGCGAATTTTGGATCTTTAAAGCTTCGAAGATTAAGGCTTGTTTCACTTTCAATTTTGCATAGATTTTAGGCCTTGTGGGGCTTCAAATTGTTTGCTAGATTTTGGTGAGCACTTGAAATCTTATTATTGGATGAAGCTTTCGATTATTAGGGTGCCAATACTTCAAAACCGTGACGCTGGCGATATCTTAATGTCTTCCCAATTTAATTACACGGAAGCTACTAGAAAAGACTAGAAACCCAACAATCCTAACTAAACCGCTAAGTCAATATTTATTAAGCAAAAAATATTTACAAGCGAAGGGAGAATAAACAAACAACGAGAACACATGAGTTTTTGAAAGAATACGAGTACTCTACGTTTAGCATAGTAACTTATAATTAACTCTATCATTTCTCGTCCTCATTTAAGAGACTTAGCCTAATGTGTAGTTAAGGAATCAAAGCTAAGTGCTCAACACGCACGGTCGAGTCAAAAATTACTCTTATTCTCGCCATCAGAAAACCTACATTCGTGTCTTCAAACACTTATAAAACATGAGAAAAATTTTAAAAATTGGCCATTTTTAGCCTTATTTGCAACAAAACGATAAACAAAACGATAAACTTTGGAAAGCGTGAAGGTTTGGCAAGGCAAGTATCTATTCACCACCCCATACTAAAGTTAAACATTGTCCTCAATGTTTCGAGTCTAGGGGTGCAAGCACCCCCATACTAGAGACGTACTCGAATGCCTAATCTAGCATGGAAAGGGTGTAACCATTAAATTAATAGCCGTTTATGAAGTGTGCTAAAAACCTAAGGTTAGAACATCAAAAGGATATATCATGGATATTGAGAAATGTCTCTAAAGCAAACGATCGAGTGATCCCATAAAACGAACACGAGAGGCTCCAATCGTGAAGATCATGATCTAAAGTTCACAATTCACAAACAACCACGGAATAAAGGTTGGAAGGGCACAAATCCCCACACGTAAGCTACATTAGAAAGCGATAATATGTACATAGGATAAGCATGGGACTCCCCCACGAGGCACCTCGTTTTTGATTACCGAGTCATGAGCTCGACTCGATCCCCTCAATACTAATTATCATTGGGGAAGGTGACTTGGTCGAGGTAGTTCAAGGATGGAACTTCCCCGCCAAAGTAGTGCTTCAACCTATGTCCACTCACCTTGAAGTTAGGACCATCATCTTGAGCTAGCTCGATGGTCCCATATGGAAACACTTGAGTCACGGTGAATGAACCGGACCAACGGGATTTCAATTTACCGGAAAAGATTTTCAATCTTGAATTAAAAAGTAAAACTTGATCCCCAATGTTAAAACCCCGGTTTTTAATTTTAGAATCATGCAACTTTTTAGTTTTCTCTTTATAAATCAATGAATTTTCATAAGCAATGTCTCTCAATTCATCTAATTCATTCAATTGCATTTTCTGGTGTTTTCTCGCGGTCTCCATATCATCATTACAATGCTTTAGGGCCCAATAAGCCTTGTGTTCTAACTCGATAGGCAAATGACAATTCTTTCCATACACAAGCTTATAGGGAGTGCACCCAATGGGCGTCTTATGAGCGGTCCTAAAGGCCCACAAAGCATCGTCTAACTTATCCGACCATGATTGTCGGTTTTCCCCAACGGATTTCTCCAAGATCCTCTTCAAAGCTCGGTTTGAAACCTCGACTTGCCCACTCGTTTGTGGGTGATAAGCCATAGAAAGACGATGTGTAACCCCATATTTCCTTAGAACCCTTTCAAATTGGTCATTACAAAAATGGGTTCCACGATCGCTTATGATAGCACGAGGGGTTCCAAACCGAGAAAACAATTGCTTCAAAAACTTGACTACCACATGAGCATCATTGGTGGGCAAGGCCTTGGCCTCCACCCACTTAGAAAGGTAGTCAACCGCAACGAGAATGTACTTATTACCACGAGATGATGGGAACGGCCCCATAAAGTCTATACCCCAAACGTCAAAGATCTCACATACTTGAATGATATTTTGTGGCATTTCATCTTTTTGTGAGGCTTTTCCTTGTCGTTGGCATGAATCACAAGACTTCACAAGATCTTGTGCATCTCGGTAAATAGTAGGCCAAAAGAAGCCGGCATCAAACACCTTCTTAGCCGTGAGATTAGCACCGTGGTGACCACCCGTGGGTCCCTCATGGAAAGCTCTAAGGATGTTAGAAGCTTTGGTGCCAAATACAAAACGTCGGATGATTTGATCCGCACAAGTTCGAAACAAGTAAGGGTCGTTCCAAAAGTAGAACATGACGTCACGAAAGAATTTTCGTTTTTCTTGAGTCGTCATACCCTTAATGATGAAGTTACCCGCATGGTAATTTGCAAAATCCGCAAACCATGGGGTAGAATAATCAAGCTTAGAAGTCACTACACCAAGTGTCTCGAGCGGAAACGTTTCGGTGATTTCCTTGGGCTCGTAAACACTTTGGTGAGGATCTTCCAAACGAGAGAGATGATCGGCCGCTAGATTCTCGGCTCCTTTTTTGTCAACGATGGTGTGATCAAATTCTTGAAGGAGGAGAATCCAACGAAGTAATCTCGGCTTAGCATCTTGCTTTGCCATGAGATACTTAATAGCCGAATGGTCCGTATACACTATGCATTTCGTCAAGACGAGGTAAGGTCGGAATTTCTCAAATGCATACACCACGGCAAGGAACTCCTTTTCCGTTGTAGTGTATTTAAGTTGAGCCTCGGTCATCGTTTTGCTAGCATAGTGAATAGGCAAGAAGTGCTTATCATGGCGTTGCCCCAAAACGGCCCCAATGGCGTAATCACTAGCATCACACATAAGTTCAAAGGGGAGGTTCCAACTGGGAGAAACAAGAATGGGAGCTTCGGTAAGTTTCCTCTTAAGGATCTCAAAGGCTCGTACACAATCTTCGTCAAAGACAAAACGTGCCTCTTTTTCAAGAAGATGTGTAATGGGTCGAGAAATCTTTAAAAAATCCTTGATGAATCGACGATAAAAGCCCGCGTGGCCTAGGAAACTCCTAACTCCCTTGACGGTTTTGGGATGAGGTAATTTGGCGATGACGTCTACCTTAGCTTGATCTACCTCAATCCCCGCTTTCGAAACCTTGTGCCCTAAGACGATTCCACTCTTAACCCTAAAATGACACTTTTCCCAGTTGAGCACAAGGTTGGTTTCCTCACAACGTTTTAACATTCTCTCAAGGTTCGACAAACACGAAGTGAAAGAATCACCAAACACGGAAAAGTCATCCATGAAGACTTCCATCGTCTTCTCGATCATATCATGAAAAATAGCCATCATGCATCGTTGAAAAGTTCCCGGTGCATTGCAAAGTCCGAATGGCATTCTACGATAGGCAAACGTTCCATATGGACACGTAAACGTAGTTTTTTCTTGATCACGAGGATCGATGGGAATTTGGAAGTAACCGGAAAAACCATCTAGAAAGCAATAGAAATCGTTTCCCGCAAGACGCTCCAACATTTGGTCCATGAAGGGCAAGGGAAAATGGTCTTTTCGAGTGGCTTCATTCAACTTTCGATAGTCAATGCACACTCTCCATCCGGTCACGAGTCTAGTGGGAATCAACTCATTGGCATCGTTTGGCACAACGGTCATCCCTCCCTTTTTAGGGACACAATGAATAGGACTCACCCAAGGGCTATCGGAAATAGGGTAAATCATTCCTGCGTCAAGGAGTTTAAGGACCTCCTTTTTGATGACATCGTGAATTTTGGGGTTCACCCTCCTTTGACTTTGGATTGTTGGCTTGAAATCCTCCTCCATTAAGATTTTGTGGGTACAAAACTTGGGATCGATTCCCTTAATGTCGGATAACTTCCACGCAATCGCCCCTTTGTGATCCTTAAGAACATCGACAAGTTCGGTTTTTTCATCATTCGAAAGATCCTTCGCAATAATAACCGGCTACTTGTCGTCCTCCTCCAAATAGACATATTCGAGGTGAGGAGGTAAATCTTTCAACTCGAGAATAGGTGGTTCCTCAAGTGAAGATTTGGGCTCCATACTCATAACCTCCTCGGGTGGAGGAAATGGGAAATCGTTGAGAAAATCCTTGATAATCGAGAAGTCCTCATCGTTGTCGAGGTCTTCGTCACAAGTACGTGGAACATTACATTCTTCCAACGTAAAACCACCACCTTCGAAAGGAGTGAAGGTTGGTGTTGAATTATCAAGAATTGGATCTAACATAGTGGGATTGCCACTAGTTTCTTCATCACCAAACCCTAAAACTTCTTGTGAAAATTCCTCGCAAACCACGTTGATCATATCAACGAGGTTTATGGTAGCAACGGAATAAACATGAGAAAGTTGAGAATTTTGAGTTGCGTTTATAACAAGTTCCTCGTCGTTGAAACGTAAGGTGATCTTTCTAGCATGCACATCAATTAAAGCCATAGACGTATCTAAAAATGAACGACCTAAAATAAGAGGAACTTGAGGATCCGTGGGGATATCAACAACGATAAAGTCTATGGGATAGTAGAACTTCCCCACTTTCACAAAAACAGCTTCCGCCAAACCACATGCAAGAATCGTGGAATGGTCGGCCAACTCAATAGACATTCGTGAAGGAGTAAGATTAGGAAGATTGAGCGACTTGAAGATTGAAAGTGGCATCAAGTTAATGCTAGCACCAAGATCGGCCAAGGCATAGCATTCTGTTGGGTCAAAAAGTTGATGTGGCAGAAACTCAAAAATTAAGAAAACGTGAAGTTATTGTCTAAGCGTTGTCAAGAGTTAATCAAGCGTTGACATATACAATTTAGGCGTTGATAGCTCAAGAGTTGTCATGTACAATGTAAGCATTGTTACATGTAATTCAAGCATTGACAAAACATAGACAAAGAAGCTTATGGAAGCTTCTATTTAGATAAGCATGCAAAAGATATTCTACATAAGTTTATTTAAATAGAAGATTTACTTGTTTATTCATCATTATCTCTTGTAAACCCTAATCCTTACACTATAAAAGGAACCAAGGGTCATAGGTTTTATTCATATAATTCATTCACAATGTAAACCTAAAGCGTGTGTCGACTAGACGTGGGATTCAATGTATACACGTCTAGTGATTGTTTGTTATTAATATAATAAACAATCCAATTGTGTTATAATTCATGTTTTGTGCCTAAACACCTTGTTAATGATTGTTGTTCTAATTCCGCTTTGATTATGTTAATCATATGAACAATGATCATTCCTAGTAGCTTAAAAGATCCGGAAACCAAGGTTTCCACAATTGGTATCAGAGCCTCGTGGCTCGTGATGCTAGGACCAACAAGGTGTTCGTGTTTCGAGAAGAAAATAAAAATCCGTCTAGGGTTTTTCTGGACGTTTTTGTGTGCGCAACAGTATTCAGAAGGTCATAACTTTTGATTGAACCGTTGGATCGTCGCGAAATTTTTTATGTGTGTTCTACATACATAGATCTAAACATCCACCGGAGGGATTGTCGAGTTTTATCGCCAGGCAAAAGTTATTAGGCGTCAAAGTAGGCTGCAGTGATGATTTTCAGCTTTTCAAGTTTTTACATAAAATCATGATTAGGGTTTCTTTAAACCCTAAATCAATTTAAAAGCAGAAAAATTGAAGATATAGCAGCAAGTAAAAGGTTTTGTCATAAACCCTAGATCTGTTATGGCATATAAACCCTAGATTTGTTTCTGCTAAAAGCTGCATGAGAATTAAAAGCAGCGAAGGAAAGAAGATGATATTCCATGCGAAAAGATTGCAGCAGGAAAAGATTTTGGAATTTACGATGGATACATGGGCTGATGAGACATGCGTTATATTATTCACAAATATGGAAGCAGCTACAAAGGTGGAAATTTTGTTTGTTCACATGGTCAGCCACAACAAGAAGATTTCACACGATATTTACTTTCCATGTTGTGTGTTTATTGGTTCTTGAAGAAGTGTTCACACGGTTAAAACCTTTCTATTGGTAGAAAGAATTGTGTTTACACGGTTCTAATATTCTTATTGGAGGAAAGGTTCATATGTTCACACGAAGAAGTCATCAAAAGGCTGCGTGAATTATGGATGAAGATGTGCGTTCACATGGTTATGGTGGACCTGAGGTCACACGATCACAGCCCTACTTAGTCTATCATATTCAAAGATGAAAAGTGATGCGTTTTCTATGGAAAAGATTTGGCTTGCTGTTACAAATACAAGGAATTCGCAGATCTATGATAAACTAAGGCGTTCACGTTTCAACTTTTGAGTTATTAAGTGATTAATATGGTTTAACGTTGATGGTTGTTATTTTGACGTTGTCAAAGTCTTGGAGCAACGTTGACAAGAAAGAGTGAACGCAACGCTGACAGAGTATGTTTTGATGCTGATAAGAATGGACGCTGACAAGGGTTGAATTGACGCTGACAGGAAGAAGTTTGACGCTGACAGAATAAGTCAACGCTGATAGCATTGACAGTGTCGTCTGATATATGACCTTCAACGCTGATAGGTATTGTCCGATATTGGACAATACATCTGCCAAAGATATTGGACAGAAGAGAATATTGGACAACACAAGAATTGCTGCTGTTTGAGAAAATTGGTACGTTTTGAGCACACAAAAAGGAGGATTATACACACGAAGTACATGGAATCTCCGTTTTAATTTAGAATATCATGATGATATTTATGGCTCGGATATTTTTGAAAGGGATTAATGATCTTAAAGCGAGTTAGCAACTTTTTATGGGAATTCGATGGATATTTAAACTATGTAATCGGGATAGCCTTGCGAAAGAGTTATCCGGTCTAGTACTTTTACATATGGTATGAAGATGTGATTCCATTAAAATCGTCATGAAGAGGTGTTAGCTTAAGGGGAAGAATTCTTATGGTAAGTTTGATGATTGAAGAAGATTTTCGCGAGTTTGTGTTCTATCATATCTTAAAGTCATGCACTTCCAGCCACTGACTTTAAAGATAACTTGTTCGTGCTTATATTGTTGGTGATGAAGACTTGTCATAACACTTGAAGGAGTTACATTATCGTGCTCAGTGTCTCACAAAGGATGAGAATATTGACAAGGGATCGAGGTCTACTTATACTTTGTGCCATGAGTATAAGTTCTTAGTCACATGGATAGTACAAGACATGGAACACAAGATTGGGTTATTCTACTTCTACATCAAGAATATCTTATTTATTTTTCGTCAAGATCATTACTTAGAGCTACATTTGGAGAATCTTCAAAGATTGCATACATTGTTTACTTCCTTGTTGATGTGACAAAAAGGGGAAGAAATACATGCTACACTTGAGGGGAAGCAATTTGAAGATCATGTACAACTTACAAGAGATACACATAGAGTTTTGCCACTATCAACTAGGGGAAGATTGTTGGGTCAAAAAGTTGATGTGGCAGAAACTCAAAAATGAAGAAAACGTGAAGTTATTGTCTAAGCGTTGTCAAGAGTTAATCAAGCGTTGACATGTACAATTTAGGCGTTGATAGCTCAAGAGTTGTCATGTACAATGTAAGCATTGTTACATGTAATTCAAGCATTGACAAAACGTAGACAAAGAAGCTTATGGAAGCTTCTATTTAGATAAACATGCAAAAGATATTCTGCATAAGTTTATTTAAATAGAAGATTTACTTGTTTATTCATCATTATCTCTTGTAAACCCTAATCCTTACACTATAAAAGGAACCAAGGGTCATAGGTTTTATTCATAGAATTCATTCACAATGTAAACCTAAAGCGTGTGTCGACTAGACGTGGGATTCAATGTATACACGTCTAGTGATTGTTTGTTATTAATATAATGAACAATCCAATTGTGTTTTAATTCATGTTTTGCGCCTAAACACCTTGTTAATGATTGTTGTTCTAATTCCGCTTTGATTATGTTAATCATATGAACAATGATCATTCCTAGTAGCTTAAAAGATCCGGAAACCAAGGTTTCCACACATTCTTCCATATCTTGAATTGCACAAGGGATCAAAAATTTACCGGGATCACCGACTTTTTAAGGTATGCGATTAAGATAAACCGACGAACAACTAGACATTTGGTGCAATTTCTCCTTGTTGTTCAACATACTCTTAAAGTTAGCGGCAAATCGAGGCATCATGACCAAAGCATCGGCGAAACTCACATTAAGGTGCAACTCACGAAACATTTTCATAAAAAGCTCAAATTGGTAGTTGTCGCGCTCTTGTCGTTTCTCCTTCCTAAGTCTCGATGGGTAAGGCAAGGGTGGTGTGGGTTGGGGCATAGGCATAGCCTTTGGAATCTCGGGTTCCAATATGGGTGATGGGTCAACCGTAGGTGTGGCATGAGCGGTACTTTGTGGGATTGAAATATGCTCCTTTTTGACCACCACCTCGGGTTCTTCCTCAATTTCCTCCACCGTTGGAGTAATTGGTTGAGGAGTCGGTTCTTTAAGTGTCTTACCACTTCGTGTGGTAATCACTTTCATCTCTCCCTTCGGGTTTGAAACGGTGTTACTAGGTAGACCACTCGAAGTAGAGGCTTTGTTCCCCATGACGGCTTCTAAAATGGCATTAAGCTTAGCATCGTGACTATTAAACTTCAAATCTTGACTAGAGGCTTTTTGGTCAATTTTTTTTTCAAGCCTATCATGACTTTGCTCTATCTTGTTGTTTTGACCTCGAATTTGATTAGCAAAATCATTTTTCAATTCATTTCTCATGTTAAGATTTTCTTTCACAAAGTTAGCCAACTCCTTGGTGTTTTTAGCCGTGTCCCTAGCTTGACTAGCTAATTGCTCTTGTATGTTTTCCAAAATCTTATCATTTGCCGTGGCGTAATTCAAAAAGTCCATTGGAAGTTCTTTTGTGTAAACATTTTGAAGACCTTGACTTGTGTTTTGAAAATTACGGTTTTGATTTTGATTTTGCAATTGGCTACTAGTTCCTTGATTCCCATAGTTGTTATTACCCTTGAAATTGTTCCTTTGATTGCTTTGGTAACCAACTTGATTGTTTCGATAATTGTTAGCATTTTGATTTGGTGGAAAACCCGGTGGAGTCAATTGATTAGTGCGAGGAACTTGACCGTTTTGGTTATAAGTTCCCGCGGTCGCGAAGGCACTCGAAGTGTTACCACCGTTGGTAATGCACTCGGAATAATTGTGAGCTCCACCACAATACATACAAGAAACCTCAACCGCTTTAATCGTAGCGGGAGCGGGTTGTTCACCAACTTTAAACTCAATTAACAATCCTTTCAACTTATCAAAAATTTTGTTCTCCAAATTAGCCTCGATTTGGCAAGCATCAACGGTGTGTGACAATGAAGGCGAAGACGAAGACGAAGTCTTACGAACACTCGACGTGCTACGAGGACTATACACCTTAGACCTATTCTCAATGATTAACAATGCTTCCTCGACCGTCTTACACAAAAAATTACCACCCGCGGCGGCATTAAGATAATCACGCTCATGATCGTTCAAGCCATTGTAAAACGTGTCAATTTGATGCAAGTCGGAAAAACCATGATGAGGACATTCGTGCAACATTTCCTTAAACCTATTCCAAGCCGTTGAAAAACTCTCATTATACTCTTGTGAAAACTTTGAAATCTCGTTTTTCAAGTGCGTAGTCTTAGAGGGAGGAAAAAATTGGTTCACGAATTTTGAAACGAGATCCTTCCACGTCAATATAGAATTGGGTGGCTCTTTCTCTAACCAAATTTTTGCGGGCCCCGCTAAGGAATACGGAAAAAGCATCATCTTAATCGAGTCATTTGAGACGTCCTTAAACTTGCATGTGGCGGTGAGACGATTAAATTGGCGAATGTGGTTATGAGGGTTGTCCTTTTCGTCACCTCGAAACTTGTTGTTTTGAATCATGGACAACAAACCCGTCTTAACCTCAAAATTCTCCGCAAGGATAGCGGGAATCACAATCGCTTCTCCATAACCCTCGGTGGGTGCTTGAAGCAACTCCATCATAGTTCGATTAGCCATGGGTGCTTCTTTCACTACAATGGGTTCGTCAATAGGAGACTCCTCACTAGTAGGAGTGATTGATTTGTTTCTTCGTTTACGAGCACGTCTTGCTTTGGAGCGAGTTTGCATAAACGTCACGTACAACGAGAAGGCGAGCAAAGAAGATTCTTTTTGGTGTTTTTACTTTTTCAAATTTTTTTTGTGGTTTTTGATTGTTTTCACTTTTTTTTGGATTTTTGGAATGTATTAGGTAGACACAAATCTACAAATCTCCTCCTTAATCAAATCTCTCGATTAAAGAAGTCTCAAGGAATGAAAACGATCACGTGAAGTGAACGCCTTCGATGACTTTAGAACGATGGTGGAACACCAAATCGTTCAAGAGGGTTTAATCAATAGAAACCAAGAAAATATATATGATACTTAAGTAATACTTTGGGCGGAAAAACCCTCGATTAGCTTTCAAAATCAAAACACGCACAAGCAAGCGGAGGAAACGAAGCGGCGCGAAGCACTTAAGAGCCTTTTTCCTTTAGGTCGTGAAATACAACCGCCTTATACCCACCTTATAGTTTGTATTTCTCAAAATCGAGCTTCACGAAAGTATTTATCTATTTTTGCCTTTTTCTTTGGTTTGAGATTCGAATACAATGATTGGGTAATGACCTCCCAAGTCAAGGTTGTGATTTCTCACGTATTTGGAGTACTTGTAAATTTATTGTTCTACGTATACAATATAGTAATAGTATTCACAAAAAAAAACGAAAAACGATAATACGTATTAGTAGAGTGCTACTAATACAATTAGCTATTTATGGCTATATAAAAACAACAGTGGTTCAACCAAAACACAACACGCCTCCCCGGCAGCGGCGCCTAAAATTGATGTAGTGTTTTTGCAACCCTTTAGGAAAAGAGAGGCAAAGTAGTGGTAAGCGTTAAGTGTTGGTTTAGGAAAACCGAGCACTAATGACCCAAATGAAGTCCAAGTTCGTTTCCCAAGGAGGCAAGTGCGTTGTGTTAAGAATTGATTTTTGATTTGTTTGTGATTATATTGATAAAAGGAAAGAAAGGAAAAGACGAATAATGCTAAAAATACCCCTAAGTCGTAAAAAACGCAAAATCGTAGAATTTGACAAAACTAAAAACTATTCCAAAAAGCACTAAAAATTATCTTAAATGAAGAAAATTATAAAGATTACAAAATTAAAAACCAAATTATCTAAAACTTTTTTAATAATTTTATATTAATTTTTAAAGTTAAAGAAAAATCTTAAAATTAAATTAAATTAAAAATTAACTAAAATGAAAACTTTTTGGATTGTAAACCTAAAACCTATTAATTAAAACCTAAAAATGATTTTTATAAAATTTAAAACCTACTGTAGCTATTTTTAATCTAATTAAATAAATACGGGTAATTAAAAATTGATTAAAAATAAATGACTAAAGTAAAAAAATCAAACTTGGGCCAGAAAAATCCTAAGTTGTATCACTATCTCATGAAAAATGAAAACAGGTCACAAAGCTTATTAAATAAGCTGAATTGGGCTTATATAAGCTACGGCTTAAATAAATAAGCCCAAACTGAAAAGGTGATAGATAGGTTTTGCCTTGAGACTTTATCAGTAAAAGTCCCAAGGGCGAGCGGTAGTGTGTGTGTGCTTTGGCAGTGGTGGCGCAGGTTCGAGTCCTGGCCACGCCAAAATTTTTAAAATATTTTTTTTTATTTTTCTTTTTACCCCCACTTGTTACACAGTCACTACCACTTACCAAAACGCCAACACTTGTCAAATTTAAGCCAGAATTACCCCTAAATTAAATCAAACAAGCCCAGACATGGAATCTATTTTTCTTTTCTTGTTATCTGTTTCTTTGTTGTGTTCTTTATGGACAGTCAAAACCCCCCCACTTGTAGTTGGCTTGTGGGGGTGTATTAAGCTAGCAGAAAGCAAACAAGACAAACTCGGGCACAAACCGATTGAAACACAAGCAAGTAATAAGCAAGCAGGAAGCAAAAGACACACACTCTTATGCAAATACAAACCAACTCAACACTTACTACTGAATCATACCATCATAGTGCAAACACGCAAACCCTACACCTTACGGACTAGTGGACAGAAACAGTAAGCACACAAAAAACAGGTAATCGAGCCAAATGCAACCTAACCAGTTACTAATCAGAAGGCAAGTATGAATAAGGTCAATTTAGCAGCATATGCAGACAAATACAAGGCTTATACTATGCAGACACACCTAGATAGCACACTAACTAACTTCTAGCACAATAACCACCTATTAAGCGCAAGCTCGGCTAATATGAGCAAGTAATAGTGTGATATGTACTTCAAATTCAGTCAGCAAGCTTTCAGAACTCCACCCATAATCGCAAGAAAATCATGCATCCTATATTCAAATCTTGCATATACTAACTAAACCAATTACACTCCAAGTAGCAGACTTCTCAAATTAAAATGGTCAGTTCAAAACCAAGACTGAGTTACCAACATGGAATATAACCAAGACAAATTTAACTAAGAACAAACAAATGCAAACAAACTATCATGAAATCCTAAGTTGACATATTATATTACCAAGTTAAACAGATTAAACTAAGATAACAAAACCTAAGTAACTTACTGATTATACTACTTAACCAAACTCAGAAAATTTATTCAATATAAAATCAAACTCAATAAACCAGCAAAGTAAGCAGTCATCAAATACACAAGAACAAGAAAACAAAAGTATAAAAAATAATGCAAGGGCGAGAACAAAGTGCAAACCTCAGGGACACACATCCGTACCCCCGATTGTTCGAGCTTATGTGCTAGCGAAACAAGCACAAGCTTCCAGTCCTATAAAAGCAATAACAAACACACAAAGGAAATCCAAGAATCAAGACCTATGGTCTTGATTCAGTAAGCTTGCAAGATAGATAAACACACTCAACTTGTTTTTTTCTTTCTTTTAAAATCTTTTCAAGCACTTCAAATACTTAATACTTAAATGAAATTGATGATAACTTTAAACAAGAAAATTTGATTTCACTTCTACACACTTACTAATTAACTCAAACAAGAAAACCCCCAACTCAAATTTAAAAACATTAACTTAAATCATAAAACATCAAATAAATTGGAACTCGGATGGATTAAAAAAACTTCAAACTTTTCATTCATAAAAGAGGTTTTTTACAAAAATCCGAGACAAGGGAAAAATGGGCACCACAGGTCGGTCCTCATTTTATAAGCCCCTCGGATTGTTCTAGAAATGAAAACAAAAGAAAACCCTATTCTAATGAGTTTCCAATATTACCCTCGATGAAGATGCGAATATGCTGATTTTGATTCCATCTTTTGAATACTTCTTGAAGCCATGTGCAAATCGTTTGGATTTTTGTGATAGACAGGCTGGGATGTATCCATCTTGGACGTTGGATTCCGTTTGGAGGACACGAAACCCCTATGAGTCGTTGATTCTCTGGTGCTTCTTTGTCTTTTTGCCAATGGGTGGGATTTTGGGGCCCAGGGAGTGAGTGTGATGGGAGATTAAAAGTGGGGTTTGGGTTAATCAATGATAAATCACTAATCTGGAATAGACCAGGTCTTAATTCATGAATTTTAATTTGGGGGAAAAATTAGGGTTTATAGGAAAAAGGTGTGTTTTGATTTGTTAGTTTAGGTTAAGATGTGTTAAAAGGGATAAACACGTTTTATTAAACGTGTTTGGTTTAAGTGGTGGGTTGACCGAATTTGGGTGGGTCAAGATACGGGTTAATGGGTTTTCAAGTCGGGTTACGGTGACGTGTCATGGGATGGTTGGCTGGTGGAGTTTGTTTGTCTCCCAAGAATGCCCCCCAATGTTTTCCTTTTCCTTCACTTTGCAAATATCAGCCAAAACTTTGTTTTCCCTTTATAATAAGTATGGAGTACTTGTCAAATTTGGCACAAGGATTTTATAAGCTTGAAACAAGGACCAAACATGTAAATTCTTCAATATTCAAGGGCTGTTTTTGACATGTCTTCATACTTTAAGGCTTTGACTTGTTTGTTGACTTCTTGGAGGACCATTATTGACAATTTAGTTTTGTTGAGGGACTAAATTTGCCAATTCTTCAAAGTTAAGGGTCCTTTTTGTAATTTTGACAATCTTTAGGGACCAAACTTGTAATTATGAAGATACAAGGGTATAAAGTGTCAATTCTTCAAACTTGGAGGACCAATCTTCATAATTCTTCAAATCCTCAAGGGTTGACTTTGGAAAATTCTTCATTAGGGCTTGGTTCATCGTGCGGCTTTGTTTCCCGTGTTCGTTTTTGCATGATTCTTGTGATCTTTTGTCATTTTCTCAATATCCGTACCTAAAATACACAAGCAACAAACACAAGAATATATTTGGGTATTTTGATGATATTTAATGCATTTTAAGCCCAATTTGGACGATGAGACTATGTATAAAAGCAGTCTCATCAAGGTACCATCACTGGAATCTTGTATATGTATGGTCGCGCTGCATGTGTTCTTTTCGATACGGGTGCTACTCACTCGGTTATTTCTACTGCTTATGCTAAGAACATTAGGATGCCTCCCTTGCCACTAGAAAATAGGCTTACTATTTCCACGCCTTTGAGGGACTCTATATTAATCACCCATGTATACAAGAGTCTTCCCCGAGAATTTGATGATAAGGTTCGACCTGTCGACGCACTTCCGCTGGACATGAATGACTTCGACATGATTTTGGGCATGGATTGGCTATCCAAATATCATGCTACTATAGACTGCCATTCATATCGAGTTATCTTCGGTGATGTCAATGCACCAGAGTACATTCATAATGGGTTCATACCCGGACGGTCTGTACAAATCATATCCACCCTGCAAGCGCGTGCACTACTGTCACATGGCTACGAGGGTTACCTAGCTACGGTTCACGACCTGGATGCTGAATCACCATCGATTCAGGATCAACCACTAGTGTCGGAATTCCAAGACGTGTTTCCAGCAGAACTTCCGGGCATACCACCTGCACGAGAAGTGGAATTCAGTATCGAGCTGGTTCCAGGAGCTGAACCAATCTCCAAGGCTCCTTATCGCATGGCTCCCATAGAGCTGAAGGATCAACTGCAAGAACTTCTCGAACGAGGTTTCATTCGACCGAGCGCATCTCCATGGGGCGCATCGGTTTTGTTTGTTAAGAAGAAGGACGGCAGTATGCGTCTTTGCATAGACTATCACGAGCTCAACAAGATTACCATTCGGAATAGGTATCCACTGCCACGCATTGACGATCTGTTTGACCAACTCCAAGGGGCCAAACACTTCTCCAAGATCGATCTTAGGTCAGGCTATCACCAGTTACGAGTCAAGGAGCAGGATATTGCTAAGACTGCCTTTCGTACTCGTTATAGCCACTACGAGTTTGTAGTTATGCCATTTGGCCTGACAAATGCTCCAGCAGTATTTATGGATCTGATGAACAGAATCTTCCATGAATTTCTGGACAAGTTCGTCATTGTCTTCATCGATGACATCCTGATTTTCTCTAAGTCCAAGGAGGAACACGAAGACCATCTTCGTACAGTACTACAGATTCTTCGCCAGAAGCAGCTGTATGCTAAATTCTCCAAGTGTGAGTTCTGGTTAGACAAGGTGGCATTCTTAGGTCACATTGTATCAGCAGAAGGAATCACTATGGATCCAGCGAAGGTTGAGGCCATTACTAAGTGGTCGAGGCCGACATCAGCGACGGAAGTCCGCAGTTTCTTAGGCTTAGCTGGCTATTACCGTAGGTTCGTAGAGAACTTTTCCCGCTTAGCACTACCATTGACCAAACTGATGCGGAAAGGGGAGAAATTCGTCTGGACTGAAGATCGAGAGAAGAGCTTTGAAGACCTGAAGCAGAAGCTAGTATCTGCACCTATTCTTACTCTACCATCTGGTACGGGTGGATTTTAAATCTACAGCGATGCATCGGGGAAGGGACTTGGTTGTGTTCTCATGCAACATGGGAAAGTGATCGCGTACGCTTCACGGCAGCTTAAGCCTTATGAAGAGAATTACCCCACGCACGATCTGGAACTTGCTGCAGTCGTGTTTGCATTGAAGATATGGAGACACTACTTATATGGAGAATCATGTGACATTTTCACGGACCACAAGAGCTTGAAGTATATCTTCACTCAACGTGAATTGAACATGAGGCAGAGGATATGGTTAGAGTTGTTGAAGGATTATGACATTAATCTACAGTATCATCCCGGAAAGGCAAATGTAGTAGCAGATGCCCTTAGCAAGAAGTCTGGAATGATCAACAGCATTAGAATCGAAGAAGAAAACATAAGAGACTTGGAACGACTAGACATCGAGATCATGGTACGTGGACAGCACGGTTACTGGGCTAATCTTAGAGTAGAACCCGAGTTACTATCTAAGATTAAGGAAGCTCAGAAGGATGACGGAGAATTATGGGCGATAGTTTAGAATTTGGAGAAGCAGACAGAATTCAGAGTAGATGCAGACGGTATTGTATGGCAGGGCACTAGACTTTGTGTTCCTAAGGACCAAGAACTCTGGGAAGCTTTGCTAGCAGAAGCTCATAGCTCCCCATTCTCGATACATCCTGGTTCAACTAAAATGTACCATGACATCAAGCAGTACTTTTGGTGGAGTGGTATGAAACAGGATGTGGCCACTTACGTCTCCAAATGTCTTACCTGCCAGCAGGTTAAGATCGAGCATCAGCGATCTGGCGGTCTCCTTCAACCGTTAGACATTCCAGAGTGGAAGTGGAATAAAGTCACCATGGATTTTGTTACCGGTCTTCCGCCTACCAAAAGGAAGCACGATGCAATTTGGGTTATCGTTGATCGACTTACCAAATCAGCTCATTTCTTACCGATCCGCAAGGAAGATCCGGTAAGTAAACTCGCAGATACGTACAGACGAGAGATCATGAGACTACACGGTGCACCATCCAGCATCGTCTCAGACAGAGATCCTCGATTCACTTCGCGCTTTTGGAAAAGTCTGCAGAAAGCTTGGGGAACACAACTTAAGCTTAGCACGGCTTTTCATCCTCAAACGGACGGACAGTCGGAGCGAACCATTCAAACATTGGAAGATATGTTGAGGTCATGTGCGTTGGAATGGACGGGTGATTGGGACGAATACATCTGTTTGGTGGAGTTTGCGTACAACAACAGCTGGCACGCGAGCATCAAGTGTGCTCCATTTGAGATGTTGTATGGCAGAAAGTGTCGCGCCCCAATCTGCTAGGATCAGGTTGGCGAGCGAACACTCGAAGGACCAGAAATCATAGAGATGACAAACGAGAAGATCACAGTAGCTAGACAGAAGATTCAGGAGGCACGATCACGTCAAAAGAGTTACGCCGACAAGCATCGTAGGGATTTACGCTTTAACGTAGGAGATCACGTCTTTCTTAAGGTTTCGCCGGCACGTGGTGTTAGACGCTTCGGGATTAAAGGGAAGCTCAGTCCTCGTTTCATCGGACCGTTTGATATCATTGAACGAGTCGGTGAAGTATCTTACCGATTGGCGTTACCTCCGCAGCTTTCGCATGTGCACAATGTGTTTCATGTGTCCTTACTCAGAGGGTATCAATATCATCCCCTTCACATGGTTCAGTAACCACTGGAACAGATGCGTGAAGATCTCACTTTTATAGAAGAACCCGAACGAGTTCTTGACAGGCAAGAACGAGTCATGAGAAAGAAGACGATTCCATTCGTCAAAATTCTATGGAGGGATCATACCGAGCGGGAAGCCACTTGGGAAACGGAGGAGTCTATCCGGGCTTCTTACCCTCATTTCATATTTTGAATTCGGGTATGTTCTTCTTTTCTAGTTACTTTATCTATAATTCGGGGACGAATTATTCTTTTTAGGGGGGAAGAGTTGTAAAACCCGCATGCTTTTACCATGCATAATACCTTAGGATCGTACGTACTAGTTAAAAACTTTCCTAATATAGCATGATTACGATTACGTATTAGGAGTTTATGTATTACGTACGTGTTAGAACACGATAAGTATTTTATATGAACGATCACGTAATAATTATTTAGCAATAATTAATCACGAACATACGATCACGGAATCACGAGCGTAATTAAAACACGAGTTATTATTAATTACGTATATATATTTAATACGAGCGTAATTAAATATATAAGTGTATGGTATTTACGTAACGAGAACATTTAAAACATGAACATAATTAAACATAAATGTGTACAAAATTACAAGACACGAAACGAGGTACGGGAACCCCCCGAGGGAGTCCCTACCCGCGGCCAAAATAAGGACAATGGGCCAAGCCCATTGTCAATTTTACTAAAAGGAAGGGTTAAGTAATTTTTACTACTCAAATTACTTTACAGAAGATTTCAGGCAAAAACCTAAAACCCTCCCTTTTCTCCTTCTTTGTGCCGCCACCTACAAACCACCATAGGAGGTGATTTTGATCTTGGATCTTGTTGATTTATTGGTTGTTCGTGTTTGTTCTTCACCCTCTTGATCCACGAATACGGTAAAACCTTTTTAACTTATTTTTCTTTTTAATTAATCTATTATTAATTAAGAAAACGTGATGTTTTTATAAAAACACATTAATTAAACCTAGATCTAACATGTTTGATCATTAATTAATCAAAATGGGTCGATCTAAGGGGTGTTTGTTTTGGGCCGCAAGGTACAACCGACCCTAAGGGGGTTCGATTTGTTCTTAGCCGACCACCACCAAGACCTTTTTGGTCTTGGTTGGTGCGTGTGGGTCCCACGGCAGCAAGGGGGTACCCCGATTTGGTTCGGGGTACGGTGTTGTTTCATATATGGTGCATGTTTTTAGGCTTAGATCCGGATCATGATTATGTTAGTGTTTATGTTATAAACTTATGTTAAGAATTAAATTAATAAGATGTAATTAATTTAATTACATGACTTAGGTTAACTAATTATTAATAAACATGAATTATTTTTAACCTAAGTATTTATATTATTAAGACTTATAATTAATTAATTATTTTAAAAACCATGGATATAATTAATTAATTAAAACATGACTTAGGTTATATTATTAGTATTTAATAATACATATTTAACCTAAGTATTTAATATATTTAATTAAGAACATGTCATACTTTAATTAAATATTATAACCTATAGTTTAATTAAATTACATGAAATAATTATTAAACTATATAATATATCATATGACTTAGAAAATAACCATGAAAACACGTAGGCTTATTTACTTAGCTTATTTAACCAGCTTATTTCTAATTATGGAAACTTTCTATTTTTAGAAACTTAATTAAATAAGGCAGCTATTTTATTTATGGAAACCAGCTATTTTTAGAAACTTATTTAATTAAGGCAGCTAATCTATTTATGGAAAATTTCTATTTTTAGAAACCTATCTATTTTAAACAGTAAATCTATTTTTGGGAACTTTCTATTTTTGGAAACTTTCTATTTTTGGAAACTTTCTGTTTTTGGAAACTTTCTATTTTTGGAAACTTTCTATTTTTGGAAACTTTCTATTTTTGGAAACTTTCTATTTTTGGTAACTTTCTATATTTGGAAACTTTCTATTTTAGGAAAACTGCTATTTTTGGAAAGTTGCTTATTATTACACAGTAAGTATAATAACACATGAAATACCAGAAATACTTAATCAGATTAAACAGAATATAGGATTTAACACAGTTTAAGGCTTTAAACAGTGTAAATAGTAAGAACACATAAAATAAGCTAAGACATGATATAAAACCAGCTATGTATGTAGTAAGCAGATACTTATTTCATGTACGTATTTATGTAGCACTAGTGTTTCGGAAGTAGGATTCTCGCAGTTCATCGTTCTCGTTCACTGGACATAAGGTACGGATTCCCGTCCTTTCAGTATGGACATTCTTTCCTTATTAGGATTTCCCCGTATGCAGCCAACTGTTTTCCCGTAGTATAAGTATGAGTTTGATTGCTTATGTTTTAAATACGATTACCTATAGCCATATACATGCATGACCAGTTTCACCTAGTTATGGAGGTACCATAACCATAACATTAGAGGCACTGATGTTATGACTTCACCACGGCGGAGTGATTGCTCGTGGCGTCCCTTCAGCTTTTGGCCATTTATTATATTTATCATGTGGGGCGTATGGGTGCATCCTAGTTACACGTTTTTATTCAGGATTACATGGTGAATGTGGTGTGTGCCTTGCATCCTTCACAAGGAGTTGATCCCTCCTACCCAAAAAACCAGTATATTAAATTAGAGGCAGCCCCTCTAATTTGCATGATGAGGTCACCCCTCCAATTATTCATGCACGGTGGATATTCATGACCTATATTGGCTAATGGTAAAATATGACAAACAGTTTTTATAAGATAAACATAAGACTTTCAAACTATAAAACCAGTTTTATTAAGACTTAACCAGATTACTCGGGACTTAGTTTCTTCCGCTGTTATTATGTTATATGCTTATCCTATTCATGCTTTATTGTACATCCGTGCACTGAGCGTATTGCTCAGCCGTTTTCCTTTTCTATGTTCCCAAAACGACAGGTACTCAGGGACGCTCGTAGACACTAAGAGTACGTGCATATGGACTGGAAGCTGTCTAGCCTTCTTTACATTATGCATTCCCTTTCTTTATGATACTTATGCTTTGGACATTGTTTCGTCCTTTTCCTTTACTATACTATGTTTGTGTGTGATGAGCTTTACTTTTGGACTACCGATGTTTGATTCCGGTATTTTCCTTATATGGTCAAGTAATGTTTAGACATTTTACCTTGTATGCGTTGATGACACGTCATAATTACTATGATATTTCCATTTCCAAAATGGGGTGTTACAGTTAGAGCAAAAGGTGTCACGGCGGAGGGTGCTCGTCGGTCCGACGTGGCGCCCTCGCCGGTGCTCGCCGTGACACCGGCACCCCCCTCGCCGCTCCCCCTTTGCCAGTCTTCAACGAGAGGAAAAAGGAAGAAAATCGGGCCTCACATGTTTCCACCCGTTTGGTAACAGTAATATAAAAAAAATTAAAAAAAATTTATAACTTTTTTTTATAAATACCACTTATTTTTATCTTAAAACACACACACAACAAACACTTTCAATCAAATCTTTTCACAAAAAATTTCAATTAAACTTTCAAGCCTTCAACGGAACCTCATTGAGCATCTCTGGGCACAACAGCAACCATGAATAATCGACCGTATTTTATATCGTATTCTTTTTTGTATTGTGCTTTTTTTTCGTATTTGTATTTTTTAAGTATTTGTATTTTTATTTGAAGTATTTGTAATTTTTATTTTTATGAAATGAATTTTTAGTTTGTATGAAAAATGAAAAAAGAAATAAAATGGTTAGTGGTGGAACCCAAGTGAAGAGGATAGAGACTAGTTGTGAGTGAAGGGCTGTTTAGTTGGTTTTTTGTTTTGGTTAGTTGAAATGATGTGGCGCTGAGGTGGCACAAGTGAAGAAGGAAAGGTTAGTTGTGACACCTTTTGCTATTAGTATGATTAAGATGTTACAGGAGTGGATTTCATTAGTTTGTAGGTTTGAGGGTATTTTAGTTCATATCTCTAAGAAAAGCTCACTAAAAAGCATAGTATAAGCTAGTTTAGTCACATTGCCACAACAAGTATTCTATACCACTGTGCGATTTAGGTTTGCATAGTTGTTACTTATTTGAGTTTGGTGAGTGTTTATTTCTGTGAGTTTGTGCCTTTTGTTCCAACAATAAGCAAGCGAACCCAAACGAGTACACCAAAGCTATAAGAGTTCACTGCCTGCCTGTTGATTCTTAGTAAATTTACCACTGTTCATTGCCTTTTTTATTCTTGGTCTAACTGTATGATGTTCCATTAATTCTTATTTGTTCTTGAATTGTATGTATAACTGCTTGGTTGCGTTATTTTCATTTATGATTGCTAAATATTGTTGAAAAGCATGTTTTGCCCACTATTATTAAGTTTGTTTATACCAAAAGCCACATCAAAGCTACCATAAATTAAAGGGCTTGTGTTTGTCTGATGTATCACCCACTGTACACAAATCGAAACGTGGCCTTTAACTGTGAATTGTGCCTGCTGTTGAGTGTGGTTTGAATCGTTGTGGTTGTTAGTGTTTTAATTGTATTTTTTGCGTTTATGTTCCTGCACACCAACAACAACCAAGTAACTAAACCCAAAGTTCACCAAATTGGCACCAATAAGCTCGTAAGCCCACTATTGCTATCTGAACAAAAAGGGGTGTGGGGCTATAGCTTATTGTATGGTTTTCTTGGCTTGACTGATACCGTCAGCTTATTGAAGCTTCTCTGAGCTTAGTCATCTCACTGTTAGAATTGCATAGTCCATATATGCCAAACTGAGCCTATCTACATGTGTGCTCTTACTCATTATTCTGTGGGTTACTTAAAACATTGTTTCCTCATCGTGTTTGGTTCGTAACTGTTGTTTATGTTACTTTGTATTCGTGCTTGCCTAGACTCCTCACTTGCAAAATGCAAGTGAGGGTGCCCCTTTGTTCCATAATACACAAACAGCAAAACCAAAAAGTGCCCTGCTTGTTCTTATCTTACTGTGAGTAAAATAGCACACACACCGGCGTGAATCAGCAATTGGTGTTCGTGTTTGTGTTTAAGTATTGACTGTGCAATTATCCAACCAAAAAAGAAAACAAGTAAAAAGAAACAAGAAGTCTGTGGTGATTTGATCTTTCGTTTGTGCTTAAAAACTTGTTGATTAGGCATTTTGGTTGTGTTTTTGTGTTATGCTGTCACTGTTCATCGATCTTAAAAATGAAAAAAAGAAAAAAAAATTGTTTTAAAAAATTGGGTGACTAAGGGACTCGAACCCCGTCTATACCACTCCCAACGCCTCACACATACACACCTTTAACCAAATACCCTAGGGTCTTTGATTGGTTTATTTTCCCCACTTTTTATACTTAATGACTTTTAGTTTTGATTTTTTATATATATGTCATGCCCTATAAGTTGGTTTCCAGCTTATTGGTCAAGTTTCTTTTTTCATTTTCATTTTTTTCTTGTTAGAATCTTGGTTTAGGATTTTCTTACTCAATTTCAGATTTTTCCCTTTTACATTATATTTATTAACATTATTTTACTTTTTAATTTAGAAAAGTCTTTTAAAAATAGAAAAATGTTTAGAAAAAATTTCAAAAATTTCTTTTTGGGTTTTAAATAAAGTGTTTTAGGTCTACAATAGAAAAAGTTTGAATTTTGTCTTTTTCTTAGTTAATTTACTTTTTTTAGGGTTTTTACTAAACTATAAATATTAATATAAAATAATTTAAACCTTTTCAAATTTTTTTGTTTACATTTTCTTCTTAATTAGGATTTTTAGAACTGTTTAGGAATTTTTAATTATTTTTTAGGTGAAATTTTTCATTTGGTCGCGTTTTTACATTCATACGTTTAAGCGTTTCCGACCGTTTTTAGCGTAATCCGTCATTTCCTTTTCGTCTCAGCAATATTAATCTCAAATTTAACAAGTTTAACACACACATTAATCCTCCTCGAGAACGAACTCACAACAAGGGTCATAATTGTTTTACGTTTTCATAAACGTACACTTAACACTTACCGCTTTTACGTTGTTTTTCCTAAAACACGTATCCATACTACTATCATTTTGGCGCCGCTGCCAGGGAGGCGTGTGTGTTTAAATTTGAAAATTTTTGTTTTTGATATTATCCATATATAATATTTGTGTGATTAGCACTTTAATCATACGTATTATCGGTTCTCGTTTTTTGTGTATAAATATTACTATATTGTATTACGTATCACAATAAATTCACAATATCTCCAAAAGCGTGAAAATGCAACCTTAATTTGGATTTCATCACTAAATTATTGTATTCGAATATAAAGCAAAAGAAAAGGCAAAATAGATAATTACTTTCGAAAGGCTTAATTTTGATTAACACAAACTATAAGGTGGGTATAAGGTTGTTGTATTTCACGACCTAAAGGAAAAAGGCTCTTAAGTGCTTCGCGTCGCCTCGTTTCCTCCGCTTGCTTGTGCGTGTTTTGAGGAAAAGGGCTAATCGAGGGTTTTCCAACCAAAGTATTATCTACATATCATATATATTTGCTTGTTTTCAAAGATTAAACCCTCTTGAACGTTTTGGTGTTCCACCAACGTTCTAAAGTTATCGAAGACGTTCACTCAACGTGACCGTTTTCATTCCTTGAGGCTCCTTTAATCGAGAAATTGATTCGAGGAGAGATTTGTAGATTTGAGTCTACGTAATTCACGAGAAAAATCCAAAAAAGTTAAAAACAATCAAAAGCACAAAAAAATTGAAAACATAAAAACATAAAAAAGAATCTTCTTTGCTCACCCCACGTTGTACGTTATGTTTATGCTCACTCGTTCTCAAGCAAAACGTGCACGTAAACGTCGAAACCGAAATGAAGGAACACCAACACCGTCTATTGAAGAATCTCCCATTGACGAACCCATTCTAGAACAAGAAGCTCCCACGGCTAATCGTACTATGATGGAATTGCTTCAAGCACCCACCAAGGGATATGGAGAAGCGATTGTGATTCCTGCTATCCATGCGGAGAATTTTGAGGTTAAGACGGGTTTTATTGTCCATTATCCAAGCTAACAAGTTTTGTGGTGACGAAAAGGACAACCCTCATAACCACATTCGCCATTTAAACCGTCTTACATCGACTTGCAAGTTTAAGGATGTCTCGAACAACTCGATTAAGATGATGCTTTTCCGTATTCCTTAGAGGGGCCTGCCAAAATTTGGCTCGAGAAAGAACCACCCACTTCCATATTGACGTGGAAGGATCTCGTGTCCAAATTCGTGAACAAATTTTTTCCTCCCTCTAAGACTACGCATTTGAAAAACAAGATTTCAAAATTTTCACAAAAGTATAATGAGAGTTTTTCAACGGCTTGGAATAGGTTTAAGGAAATGTTGCATGAATGTCCTCATCACGGTTTTTCCGACTTACATCAAATCGACACGTTTTACAATGGATTGAATGATCATGAACGAGATTATCTTAATGCCGCCGCGGGTGGTAATTTTTTTGTGTAAAACGGTCGAAGAAGCATTGACAATCATTGAGAATAGGTCTAAAGTTTATAGCCTTAGTAACACACCGAGTGTTAACATGACTTCGCCTTCATTGTCACCTACCATTGATGCTCAACAAATTGAGGCTAATTTGGAAAACAAATTGTTCGATAAGCTTAAAAGATTGTTCAAAGAGTTTAAAGTTGGTGAACAACCCACTCCCGCTACGGCCAAAGCGGTTGAGGTTTCTTGTGTTTATTGTGGTGGAGCTCATGATTTATCCGAGTGCATTACCACCGGTGGTAACACTTCGAGCGCCTACGCGGCCACTGATACAAAGATTTTGCTTGGGTTCAATTTAAGTTCTCGGTATCTTCTCGAATCGATCACGGTTCAAAGTGGAATAGTTGTTCTTGGTTACTAAAAAGGGGTTTGGTTTTCTATTCTACTAAAAAGGTTTAAATGCACAAAGATATAAAATTAAACTAAAAGCAGTTAATAAAATAAGACTGAAATTGAATTAAAATTAAACAGTAGACAGTAAAATACCCTTACTTGCAAAACAACTGATTCGGAATAATTCTATTGATCCGGAATAATTAGCTCATCCGGAATATATGGTTCATGCGGAATAAAGATTACTAGTTCATTCAGAATATAAAGTGCTCATTCGGAATGATAAATGAAAAATGCTCATGCGGAATATAAGACCTTCATTCGGAATAATATGGTTCATGCGGAATAATTGCTCATTCGGAACATTTGCTTGATTCGGAATGTTTTCACTGATCCGGAATAAAATACTAAAAGCTTGATTCGGAACAATTTGGTTTACTCGGAATAAACTTGACTCGGAATAACTTAAACAAGAAGCTTCATTCGGAATATTAAAAAAAACTGATTCGGAATATTAATACTGATCCGGAATATATTGCGATTCGGAATACTTGCTTACTCGGAATAAAAGCTTGACTCGGAAAAACTTAAACAAGATCCTTTATTCGGAATAAAAGAAAACTGATTCGGAATATTAATACTCATCCGGAATATTGATTATTCCGGATGAACACACTGACTCGGAATAATTTGAATGAAACCTTCGTTCGGAATACTTGCACTGATTTGGAATATTTAAATCAACAGCTTCATTCAGAATGTTTTCAACTCATACCTTCATCCGGAATAAATTGACTTCATTCGGAATCTGGGTAATTGAATATGCGAAGAACAGGGAACACAATAACAACACGAATTTAACCAAAATCAACCAAGTTTTTAACCAAAACTTAAACCAACTTAACCACTAATCATCTACTAATCACAAACATCAAACCAAAACAATAAAAACACAAAACCCACTTACTTTTGAAGATCAAACTCAACAAAATAAAAACTTAAGACTTTGAATCAATAAGAAAAAGATGAACAAGATTAAAGGAAAGATTATATTGAAAGATTAAGGTTAAACAATCAAAAGGAAGGATTAAAACTTACAAGATCTGTGAATCAACAAAAATGAAAAATCACCAACACCTTAATGGTGTTGGTTACCCTACGAAACAAGAAAGAAAAAAAACTGGAAATGAAAAACTAAAAAAACTTGTTGTAATGTGTGAAGGGAGGTCCTATTTATAGGCCTTGTCTTTGGTTGGTGAGTGGGCTTTCTTCCTTTCTTTTCATCTTCTCGTCTTTTCAGTAAAGTTGACGTTTTCGATTCTGATTCGGGATTTGTCGACGAATAAATTCAACTCGTCTTTTAATTTCTTCGTTTAATAGACTTGAGTTCTTTCGACATATGTAAATATTCCATCTTTGGTCCTTTTCTTCGATAAATCTTCAAATAGGCCCATTGACTTCAAATCTTTTGCATCTATTGGACAATAGACTTCGTCTTGAGTCTTTTTCTTCGATAAAACCCGTGCAATCTCATGTTTTCTTCAATATTTATCCGGTTGGCTCTGAAAACACAACAAACACACAAACCACGCATAATTCCAAACAAATGACATTAAATGCGCGTTTTGGTCTCGTTTTAGCAAGAAATAAGTGGTAAAAGGATGGGTGTTTTAACACCTATCAAATCCCCTACACTTAACCATTGCCATGCCCTCATGCAATGCTTAGTGATAAAGCAAATTTACACTTTTCTCATAATCAATCAACCTTGGACTTATTAACAATAACCACTACTACTAAAGAGATATATAAAAGCTCGAATGAAACAAAAGGGATAGGAAACCATTTTCACTTGAGAATAGCTACATGGAAATAACTTGCAAAGAGATCTAAGACTTACATTAGGGCTTTGGTGCTGTGAAGATTTATCACCCTCAAGTTTCACGTTCCCCAAACTAAGCTTAAAAACGAGATCATTGTTATTATAAGTTAGCAAATCAAACACTTACACACATGGCTTAATTAGATGCTTAAACTCCCTTATTCCTAGGTGTATCTCTTATATTTTATTGTTGTCTAAGAATGATCATGAAGATGCATTTTTGGAATTATTTCGATAGTTTATTTAGGCTGAAAGCAAAGTAGGACAATTTAATTAATAGTTAGCTAAAGGATAAAATCTCTTAAAACTGCTTCTCGGGACCTCAAAAAGTTCATATCTTGGCATAACTCGCATCACGATTTGAGACCTTTCTCGGGCCGATATTTGGCATGTACTTCATACTTCATATCTTGAGAGACGTTCTTGAAATAATGGTCTTCTCTTCGTTAATAGAGTTTCTTCACTTGGAGACTTTTGAGGGATACTCCAACTTTGTTGACCACGACTTCATCATTATTTATTCAATCGTTAATTGGGATTTTGAGATACAACGATCCGCCTCTTTTTCGGACTTGGATCTATTTATCCTCATATTGATTTGGGAATAATGCCTTTCACATCACCTTGGATCTTTAGCAATAAAATGGAATCCTCATGCCTTGTTAGGGCCTTTTCGGACTCGCCAATCTTCGCGCCCCGCTTCATTAGTTATGCCTTGGCTATGAACTCTTATCATTACCGAGCAACTTTTAAACGATCTTGGGCTAGAAGCTAAGTTATTCAATAAAATCGTACGACCTTACTTATTGCAGATAAATTATTATCAAGTGATGGGAGAATAGGCTTATAATCACACAAAGTGTGCTTGTGCAAGAATACCGACTTATAATTGACTCTATCATTTCTCGTTCTCCACAATTTAAAATCTCAAATAATGAGACTCGTGGATGCTTAGCCTAATAAACCAATTAAGGTCTACATGGTTAAGGATACTTGCTAGAATAAACTTGGATAAGTCTATTCGGGTTGAGTCAAAATAATCGCAACGGGCCTAATATGTCAAAGACTTCTAAACTAGCTACACCACTTTATTAATATTTTTGACTTTATTGTGGGATATATACATATGAAAGCAGCGATAAAAATTTAAAAATTACGACTATATGGCCAAAGTTGATTAAAAATTTGAAAAATGTTGAAAAAGATGATTTTCCGGTTAAAAGAAGGCATTTTAATGGAAAAGTCCACTTAAAACTTTGATAGAAGTCTCCCCTTGATAGGTGTGTAAACACCCATCCTTTTACCACTTAATTCTGGCTAAAACGAGACCAAAACGCGTATTTAATATCATTTGTTTGGAATTATGCGTGGTTTTTGTGTTTATTGTGTTTTCAGAGCCAACCGGATGATTATTGAAGAAAACATGGGATTGCACGGGATTTATCGAAGAAAAAGACTCAAGATGAAGTCTATTGTCCTAGAGATGCAAAAGATTTGAAATCACTGGGCCTATTCGAAGATTTATCGAAGAAAAGGACCAAAGATGGAATATTTACAAAAGTCGAAGAAACTCAAGTCTATTAAACGAAGAAATTAAAAGACAAGTTGAATTTAATCGACAACAAATCCCGAATCAGAATCGAAAACGTCAACTTTTCTGAAAAGACGAGAAGACAAGAAGAACGGGAGAAAGCCCACTCACCAACCAAAGGGAACACCTATATAAAGGGTTCCCTCACACACTTTGCACCCAGTTTTAAGTTTTTCTTTCTCCTTCTTTTTCTCCCTTTTAGTTCGTAGCATCACCAACACCACTAGGGTGTTTGGTGATCTTGATCTTTGTTTTTTCAATCTTGTAATTTTAATCCTTGTTTTGTTATTGTTAAAACATTAAATCATCAATACAAGTTCTTGTTTAATCTTTCCATTTCATCTTGTTCATCTCCATTTATTTGGGTTAAAGTTTAAGTTCTTATTTGATTGATTTGATCTTTAAAAAGTTGTTGAATTTGTGTTTTTGTGATTGGGATTTGATCCTTGTAGTTGGTAGATGATTTGTGGTTAATTTGGTAAAACCTTTTTACTTATTTAGCTTGATTTTAGATTAAAACCATTTTACTTGTTCTTCGGGGTAAAGTTACTGTTCTTGAAGTTCCCCAGGTTCCGAATGAACCAAATCTTCCGGATGAACACTAAGTTCCGGATGAACAGCTAAAGTTCCGAATGAGTTTATGTTAAGAAAAGTTCCGAGTCAGTTTAGAAGTTCCGAATAAATTTTCCTTTCAAAAGTTCCGAATGAACTTAAATTTCCGAATGAACCAAAAGTTCCGGATGAGCACAATCTTCCGAATGAACTGAATGTTCCGGATGAACACCAACTTCCGAATGAGTTTCAAAAGTTCCGAATAAATTTCTTTTCCAAAACTTCCGAATCAACTTCCGAAGAAAGTTCCAAGTGAAGGTTCCGAAGAAAGTTCCGGATAAAGTTCCGGGTGAACTTCCGAATTAACTTCCGAGTAAAGTTCCGAATGAAGGATTTTTAGAAGGTTCCGAATCAATTTTCTTTTGAAGTATTTCTAAGGTTTATCTTCTGTTTCTTTAGTTCATATTTATAGTTTAACTGTAATTTTAATTTTAATTTGAACTTTAATTTTAATTTTAATTTTAAATTTTAACTCAAGTTTTATTAATTGTTATTGCTTTTAAATTCAAGTTTACATTTTTTCGTGCATTTAAACCTTTAGTAGATTAAAAATCCAAACCCCTTTTTTTTAGTAACCAAAAACAAATTATTCCACTTAGAACTAAGATCAATTCGAGAGGATATCGAGAGATAAAATCTGAACCCATAGAAAATCTAGTATCAAATGGCGCCGCTGCCGGCTCTTCTCGTTAAGATCAAAAGTTTTTTGTGAGAACTTGGATTTGGTATCCGTTCCCCGTGAACGTTACTTTTTCATAAAAATTTTCAAAAATCCTAAAAAATATAAAATTTTCAAAAATACAAAAAAATTAAAAAACATAAAAACCAAAAACATTTTTGCTTTGTTTTTCTTTGTCCGTTCTTTTGCAGGTGTATGCGCACTCGATCCACGTCTTATCAAGAGCCCGAGCCTCTCGATCACTTAGACATGGCCGGTGTACAAAACAACAACAACATACCACCTCCAAACAATAATAACAACAACAACCCACCTTTCAACAACATGAATAATAACAACAACAATGAGCCCCTTCTGGATAATCGCCCGATGATTGAACTGCTGCAAGCTCATGTAGATGGCAACACTGATCCAATTGTTATACCAGCATTTGCAGCCAACAACTTTGAGCTAAAATCAGGCTTTATCCAGATGGTCTCTGCTCAACCGTTCTTGGGGCGTACCATTGATGACCCACATGACCACATCAAGAGATTCTTGCAACTCACCAACACGGTCAAATTCAATGGTGTTCCACAAGAGGTAATCCGGTTACAACTTTTTCCCTTTTCTTTAGAGGGACAAGCCCGACATTGGCTTGCTAAGGAACCGCCACAGAGTATTCTCTCGTGGATGGATTTGGAAACCAAGTTTATCAATTATTTTTTCCCACCCTCTCGTACTACCGCTTTGTGGAATGAAATCATAAATTTTGAACAAAAGTACGATGAGTCGTTCAGTGAATCTTGGGATCGTTTTAAAGATCTTTTAAGAAAATGCCCACAACATGGTTTTACCAAAGTACATCAAATTACTTTTTACAATTTTAAAAAGCATGAGTGACCAAGATTCACTAAACAGTGCCTCGGGGGGTAATCTTTTGGCTAAGACTTCCAATGCTGCTTGGGATATCATTGAGAATAAGTCTCATGTGCAAACCAAGAGTGTTCGGACCAATGTCGCTAGTGCTAGCACTAGTGACAGCGACAAGCGATTGGACAAAATCACTGTGCTTCTTGAATCGCTTGTTACCCACACCGTCAACAACACCAACAGCAGCAACGCTAAAAACGCTCAAGTTAACGCTGTCAGCCAACCTTGTGAGATATGCGGTGGTCCTCACTCTTACACCTCTTGTACCGCCACCCAAGACTACCCTGCTGAGAATGTGAATGCAGCTTATGGCACCTATCCTCAACCTGCTTATCAAGCTAGACCTCAAGGTGACCATAATTTGCTTAGCTACCGCTCCAACAACTACCTTTCCCCACCCGGTTTTCCTCCTACCAACCCAAACCAAAAACAAAACCTCAACCGCCCTCCTCAACAACAATAACAACCTCGTACACCATACATCCCTCCTCACAAGCAGCAACAACCACCTTAACGAAACAACCAAGTCTACCAGCAACCTGCTTATCAACCACCCGCATACAATGCTCCTCCCAACCAACCCACCGCTCTTTACCAAGAAGTGGAAACTTATATGAGGACTAACGATGTGATAGTGGGAAATCTTCAGAGAGAAGTGCTCAACCTGAAAGCAGACCTGGTCAAGCAAGGAAACGATTTGAGAGCTGATATGAGAAACACGTTGGATAGCCAAACAAATGACTTGAAGAACATGATGGCTAGTTTCTTCCAAGGTAATCAACCCTCTTCTTCGGGTACTCTCCCGAGTAACACCGTTACGAATCCAAGAGGGGAGATGAAAGCAATCACCACTCGCAGTGGTAAAGGTACCAAGGAACCCGAGCTTCCTATACCTCCACTGGTGATTGTGACTAAGGAGAACGAGTCACCTACTCCTATTCCTCATCCTTCTCCATACCCAATTTCTCCACCTCTTCCTTCTACCCCTCCTCCACCCAAGGATGTAAGTGATCCTATTCTCCCAAATCCTTCCTCTTCTTCCAATATACCTTATCCATCTAGGTTGAGGAAAGAGAAGCTCAAAAGCAAGGACGATATTCAGGTTTCGAACTTTCTTAAGATGTTCAAACAACTGAATTTCAATATCTCCTTCGCTGAGGCTCTCGCTCACATGCCTAAGTACGCGAAAATGTTTAAAGATCTTCTGAGCGACAAGGAAAAACTTCTCGATATCGCCAACACCCAACTTAATGAGAATTGCTCTGCAGTGCTCTTAAGGAAATTGCCAACCAAGCTTGGTGATCCGGGTCGTTTCTTAATCCCTTACAATTTCCCAGGAGTAGAGAATTGCATGGCCCTAGCCGATCTAGGTGCCAGTATCAATCTAATGCCTCTAAGCGTTTGGAAGCAATTATCTCTCCCAGAGCTAGTCCCCACCAAAATGACTTTGGAATTAGCTAACCGTACGGTTGCTTATCCAGTGGGGATAGCCGAAGACGTCTTTGTAGGAGTCGACAAATTCACTTTTCCTGCTGATTTCGTCGTCGTCGACTACGAGATGGACCCTCGTGTTCCCTTGATCGTGGGTCGTCCATTCCTGAGGACCGGTCGCACTCTCATCGATGTTGAATCCAGTGAGCTTATCATGAGAGTGGGTGACGATAAAATCGTCTTCAACATGGGAAAGTTGTCTAAACAACCTTATTCATACGAGAGTGTTAATTGTATTGACGTTCTGGATGATGCTTGTGAAGAACACTTCAAAGATGCTTGCAAAAGTATTCCTACCTCTCATCCCAATGTTGAAACCGTTGCCTCTATTGATTCATCACTGTCTCTATTTGGAGAAAGTGATTTGTTTTGGAACAATCTTGAAGACACCATGAGAGATGTGTATTTAGCTACTAATGATTCTCCCACCGATGGGGATGAAGACATGAATTTCTTTGACAATCTTCTCAACGAAGACAATCCTTCGCCTCCATCTCCCACGGTCATTGCTATCGATACTCCGACTTCGAATACGCCTCCCGTCGAAAATCCTCCAGATTTAGAACTTAAGGAGTTGCCTCCCCATCTCGAGTATGTATTCCTTGAAGAAGAGAAGAAGTCGCCAGTCATCATTGCTAAGGACCTAAAGGAAGAAGAAAAAGCCCGACTTATCACCGTGTTGAAAGATCATAAGAAGGCTATTGCTTGGAAGATTTCTGATATTCGTGGAATTGATCCTCACTTCTGCACACACAAAATTCTCATGGAGGACGACTTTAAGCCCACAATTCAAAGCCAACGAACAGTGAATCCAAAAATACATGAAGTCATCAAAACAGAGGTTATCAAACTTCTTGATGCGGGTATGATTTACCCTATTTTGGATTCTCCATGGGTTAGTCCAATCCATTGTGTTCATTGTGTGCCCAAGAAGGGCGGAATAACCGTTGTTCCCAATGAACACAACGAGTTGATTTCCACTCGTCTCGTTACTGGGTGGAGAGTTTGTATAGACTACCGCAAACTCAATGATGCCACGAGAAAGGATCATTTCCCTCTACCTTTTATGGACCAAATGCTTGAACGTTTAGCGGGTAATGAATATTACTGCTTTCTTGATGGTTTCTTGGGTTATTTTCAAATACCCATCGATCCCCAAGATCAAGAGAAGACAACATTCACTTGTCCCTATGGCACATTTGCGTACAAAAGGATGCCTTTTGGCTTATGTAATGCCCTCGGGACTTTCCAAAGGTGCATGTTAGCTATCTTCCATGACATGGTTGAACAAACCATGGAAGTCTTCATGGATGATTTCTCGGTCTTGGGGATTCCTTCTCTTCTTGCCTTGCCAATTTGGAACGTATGCTTAAGCGGTGCGAAGACACTCTCCTTGTTCTGAATTGGGAAAAATGCCATTTTATGGTAAAAGAAGGCATCGTGCTGGGACACAAGATCTCCAAAGCCGGTCTTGAAGTAGACCGTGCTAAAGTCGATGTTATCGCCAAGTTGCCTCCACCTTCCACCGTGAAGGGTGTGAGAAGTTTTCTGGGTCATGCGGGCTTCTACCGTCGATTCATCAAAGATTTTTCTCAAATCGCTCGCCCGATGACCCACCTCTTGGAAAAAGATACTCCTTTTATCTTTTCCAAAGAGTGCCTTGAAGCCTTCAACTCGCTTAAGGATAAGCTAACTAAGGCACCCGTCTTGGTTACCCCTAATTGGGAGCTTCCCTTTGAGTTGATGTGCGATGCTAGTGATTTTTCTATTGGAGCGGTTCTGGGACAAAGAGTGAACAAACACTTCCAACCAATCCATTACGCTAGCAAGACAATGACGGGGGCACAATTGCATTATACGACAACCGAAAAAGAGCTTTTAGCTGTTGTCTATGCCTTTGAAAAATTCCGCCCCTATCTTGTCCTTTCCACCACAATCGTGTATACCGATCATTCCGCGTTGAAGTACTTGTTGACAAAGCAAGATTCCAAACCAAGACTTCTTCGCTTGGTTTTGCTGCTCCAGGAATTTAAAATCGAAATTCGCGATAAAAAAGGAGCAAAAAACCTAGCCGCGGATCATCTCAGCAGACTTGAGGATCCTTACCAAGGGGATCATCCGAACAAAGAAATAAAAGATTCTTTTCCCTTGGAGACCTTAATGTCTATAAATTCGAATTCTGATGAAAACCCGTGGTTTGCAGACTTTGCAAACTACTTGGCGGGTGGAATTCTCAAGGAAGGGTTAACATCCCAGCAAAAGAAAAAGTTCTTCAACGACATTAAGACTTACTTTTGGGACGACCCTTACCTATTCAAACAATGTGCCGACCTGATTATCCGCCAATGTGTTAATGGACCGGCAGCTTCAGAAATCCTTGATGCTTGCCACAAAGGACCCACCGGTGGTCACTTTGGTCCCAACTACACCGCCAAAAAAGTGTTTGATTCGGGATTTTATTGGCCCTCCATATATCGTGACGCTCACAATATGGTTAAACGCTGTGATGTTTGCCAAAAACAAGGCACGATCACACATAAAGACGAGATGCCTCAGAATTTCATTCAAGAGTGTGAAATCTTTGATGTTTGGGGTATCGACTTTATGGGGCCATTCCCTTCTTCTAAAGGAAACAAATACATCCTTGTAGCCGTTGACTACGTTTCAAAGTGGGTTGAAGCCAAAGCTTTACCCACTAATGACGCAAGGGTGGTTTGTAACTTTTTGAAAGCTCTATTCGCTAGATTCGGTGTGCCTCGTGCCATTATTAGTGATCGTGGGACTCATTTTTGCAATGACCAATTTGCTAGAGTCATGGCTAAGTACGGTGTAAATCATCGTCTTTCCACAGCCTACCACCCACAAACTAATGGCCAGGCTGAAATATCCAACCGAGGACTTAAGCGAATTCTGGAAAGAACCATGGGAGAGCATCGTGCCTCATGGGCTGATAAACTTGATGATGCTTTGTGGGCTTTTCGTACCGCATACAAGACTCCGATTGGTTGTACACCATATCGTCTCGTGTACGGGAAAGCATGCCACCTCCCCATTGAGTTGGAGCACAAGGCTTACTGGGCCTTGAAGTGGGCCAATTTTGATATCAACAAAGTCGGTGACCTACGCAAGATCCAACTCAATGAGCTCAATGAACTCCGTAATGAGGCTTATGAAAATTCTTTGATCTATAAGGAAAGGACTAAGCTCATTCACGATTCTAAGATTAAGAACCGAGAGTTCCATGTTGGAGACAAAGTTTTACTCTTTAACTCTCGGTTGAAAATCTTTTCAGGCAAGCTCAAAGCTCGCTCAACCTAATGGACCTAATTTTAAGGTGAATGTCCAATGAGTGAAGTTGTACTTTGGTGAGGACACCTCTCAGGAGGTGATTCCGTCCCTCACCACGTTCCCCATGAACTGAATTTGGGTCGAGTCAGGCTCGTGACTCGGTTATCAAAAACAAGCGCTCCTCGGGAGGCAGCCCGAGTATCTATCCTTTTATGTTTTAACCTCCTAAGTGTAGGGGGGCCTCTATACGTGTTTGTATTTGTGTGGTGATGTGATTACAGGGATAAGTGCACTCTTGGAATCTTTGAAGAACTGTGCTCCAGTGTTATCCGAAATCTGGTTCTATCTCTCAACTATCGTGATTCAATTTTCTTCATACTCACATTTGAAATTGATCACTTTAGTCGTCTCTTCCTTAACTTGAGTTAACCAACGTGCACAATGGCATAAGTGTAGGGGAGACTTTTCCCACATGCTTAAACATTGAGGACAATGTTTATCTTAAGTGTAGGGGGGACTTCTATCGAAGTTTTAAGTGGACTTTTCCATGAAAATGCCTTCATTTAACCGGAAAATCCTATTTTTCAACATTTTTCAAATTTTTTATTAACTTTGGCCATTTAGTTGTAATTTTTAAATTTTTATCGTTGCTTTCATATGTATATATCCCGCAATAAAGTCAAATTTTAATTAAGTGGTGTAGCTAGTTTAGAAGTCTTTGACATATTAGGCCCGTTGCGTTTATTTTGACTCAACCCGAATAGACTTATCCAAGTTTATTCTAGCTAGTATCCTTAACCATGTAGACCTTAATTGGTTTATTAGGCTAAGTATCCACGAGTCTCATTACTTGAGATTTTAAATTATGGAGGACGAGAAATGATAGAGTCAATTATAAGTCGGTATTCTTGCACAAGCTCACTTGGTGTAATTATTTGCCTATTCTCCCATCACTTGCTAATAATTTATCTGCAATAAGTAAGGTCGTACGATTTGAAAGGTTACTTAGCTTCTAGCCCAAGATCGTTTAAAATTTTCTCGGTAATGATAAGAGTTCATAGCCAAGGCATAACTTATGAAGCGGGGCGCGAAGATTGGCGAGTCCGAAAAGGCCCTAACAAGGCATGAGGATTCCATTTTATTGCTAAAGATCCAAGGTGATGTGAAAAGCATTATTCCCAAAGTCAATATGAAGGATCAAGACTCACGACGAAAAACAATCAACTCCCATAAAGATGATGGAGAAGTCTATCCGAAAAGACCCTAACAAGGTATGAGGATAAATAGATCCAAGTCCGAAAAGGAGGCGGATCGTTGTATCTCAAAATCCCAAATAGAGATTGAAGAAATAATCATGAAGTCGTGGTCAACAAATTTGGAGAACCCCTCAAAAGTCTCCAAGTGAAGAAACTCTGTTTACGATGAGAAGACCATTATCTCAAGCACGTCTCTCAAGATATGAAGTATGAAGTACATGCCAAATATCGGCCCGAGAAAGGTCTCAAATCCTGAACCGAGTTATGCCAAGATATGAACTTTTTGATATCCCGAGAAGCAGTTTTAAGAGATTTTGTCCTTTAGCTAACTATTGATCAAATCGTCCTACTTTGCTTTCAGCCTAAATAAACTATCGAAATAAGTCCAAAAATGCATCTTCATGATCATTCTAAGACAAAAATAAAATATAAGAGATACACCTAGGAATAAGGGAGTTTAAGCATTTAATTAAGCCATGTGTGTAAGTGTGTGATTTACTAACTTATAATAACAATGATCTCGTTTTTAAGCTTAGTTTGGGGAACGTGAAACTTAAGGGTGATAAATCTTCGCAACACCAAAGCCCTAATGTAAGTCATTGGTTTCTTTGCAAGTTATTTCCATCCTTTTGTTTACTTTAATGTTTTAATTTCTCTTAGTATTTTTATTTTTGTTTAGTAGTATTTTAATAAGGCCAAGGTTGATTGATTATGAGAAGAATGTAAAAATTGCTTTATCACTAAGCATTGCATGAGGGCATGGCAATGGTTAAGTGTAGGGGATTTGATAGGTGTGTAAACACCCATCCTTTTACCACTTAATTCTGGCTAAAACGAGACCAAAACGCGTATTTAATATCATTTGTTTGGAATTATGCGTGGTTTTTGTGTTTATTGTGTTTTCAGAGCCAACCGGATGATTATTGAAGAAAACATGGGATTGCACGGGATTTATCGAAGAAAAAGACTCAAGATGAAGTCTATTGTCCAAGAGATTCAAAAGATTTGAAGTCACTGGGCCTATTCGAAGATTTATCAAAGAAAAGGACCAAAGATGGAAGATTTACAAAAGTCGAAGAAACTCAAGTCTATTAAACGAAGAAATTAAAAGACGAGTTGAATTTAATCGACAACAAATCCCGAATCAGAATCGAAAACGTCAACTTTTCTGAAAAGACGAGAAGACAAGAAGAACGGGAGAAAGCCCACTCACCAACCAAAGGGAACACCTATATAAAGGGTTCCCCTCACACACTTTGCACCCAGTTTTAAGTTTTTCTTTCTCCTTCTTTTTCTCCCTTTTAGTTCGTAGCATCACCAACACCACTAGGGTGTTTGGTGATCTTGATCTTTGTTTTTTCAATCTTGTAATTTTAATCCTTGTTTTGTTATTGTTAAAACATTAAATCATCAATACAAGTTCTTGTTTAATCTTTCCATTTCATCTTGTTCATCTCCATTTATTTGGGTTAAAGTTTAAGTTCTTATTTGATTGATTTGATCTTTAAAAAGTTGTTGAATTTGTGTTTTTGTGATTGGGATTTGATCCTTGTAGTTGGTAGATGATTTGTGGTTAATTTGGTAAAACCTTTTTACTTATTTAGCTTGATATTAGATTAAAACCGTTTTCCTTGTTCTTCGGGGTAAAGTTACTGTTCTTGAAGTTCCCCAGGTTCCGAATGAACCAAATCTTCCGGATGAACACTAAGTTCCGGATGAACAGCTAAAGTTCCGAATGAGTTTATGTTAAGAAAAGTTCTGAGTCAGTTTAGAAGTTCCGAATAAATTTTCCTTTCAAAAGTTCCGAATGAACTTAAATTTCCGAATGAACCAAAAGTTCCGGATGAGCACAATCTTCCGAATGAACTGAATGTTCCGGATGAACACCAACTTCCGAATGAGTTTCAAAAGTTCCGAATAAATTTCTTTTCCAAAACTTCCGAATCAACTTCCGAAGAAAGTTCCGAGTGAAGGTTCCGAAGAAAGTTCCGGATAAAGTTCCGGGTGAACTTCCGAATTAACTTCCGAGTAAAGTTCCAAATGAAGGATTTTTAGAAGGTTCCGAATCAATTTTCTTTTGAAGTATTTCTAAGGTTTATCTTCTGTTTCTTTAGTTCATATTTATAGTTTAACTGTAATTTTAATTTTAATTTGAATTTGAATTTTAATTTTAATTTTAAATTTTAACTCAAGTTTTATTAATTGTTATTGCTTTTAAATTCAAGTTTACATTTTTTCGTGCATTTAAACCTTTAGTAGATTAAAAATCCAAACCCCTTTTTTTTAGTAACCAAAAACGAATTATTCCACTTAGAACTAAGATCAATTCGAGAGGATATCGAGAGATAAAATCTAAACCCATAGAAAATCTAGTATCACCCCTACACTTAAGATAAACATTGTCCTCAATGTTTAAGCATGTGGGAAAAATCTCCCCTACACTTATGACATTGTGCACGTTGGTTAAATCAAGTTAAGGAAGAGACGACTAAAGTGATCAATTTCAAATGTGAGTACGAAGAAAATTGAAACACGATAGTTGAGAGATAGAACCGGATTGCGGATAACACGGGAGCACGGTTCTTCAAAGGTTCCAAAAGTGCATTCATCCCTGTAATCACATCACCACACAAACACAAACAACCTATATAGGTCCCCCTACACTTAGGAGGTAAAACGGAAAAGGATAGATACTCGGTTGCCTCCTGATGAGCGCTTGTTTTTTATAACCGAGTCACGAGCCTGACTCGACCCAAAACTAGTTCATAGGAAACGTGGTGAGGGATGGAATCATCTCATGAGAGATGTCCTCACCAAAGTACAACTTCACTCGTTGGCCATTCACCTTAAAATTAGGTCCATTAGGTTGAGCGAGCTCGAGAGTACCATATGGAAAAATTTGGGCAATGGTGAATGGGCCAGACCAACGAGATTTGAGTTTGCCCGAAAAGATTTTCAACCGAGAGTTCAAGAGTAAAACTTTGTCTCCAACTTGGAACTCTCGATTTTTAATCTTAGAGTCATGAATGAGCTTAGTCTTTTCCTTATAGATCAAGGAATTTTCATAAGCCTCATTCCGGAGTTCATTGAGCTCATTGAGTTGGATTTTGTGTAGGTCACCGGCTTTGTTGATGTAGAAGTTGGTCCACTTCAAGGCCCAGTAAGCCTTGTGCTCCAACTCAATGGGGAGGTGGCATGATTTCCCGTACACGAGACGATATGGTGTACAACCAATTGGAGCCTTGTATGCGGTACGAAAAGCCCACAGAGCATCATCAAGTTTATCGGCCCATGAGGCACGATGCTCTCCTACGGTTCGTTCAAGAATTCGCTTTAACCCTCGGTTAGATATTTCAGCCTGCCCATTAGTTTGTGGGTGGTATGCGGTGGAAAGACGACGATTGACACCATACTTAGCCATGAATCTTGCGAATTGATCATTGCAAAAATGAGTCCCGTGATCACTAATAATGGCACGAGGCACACCGAATCTAGTGAATAGCGACTTTAAAAAGTTACAAACCACCCTTACGTCGTTAGTGGGTAAAGATTTGGCTTCAACCCATTTAGAAACATAGTCAACAGCTACAAGGATGTATTTATTTCCTTTAGATGAAGGGAATGGCCCCATAAAGTCGATGCCCCATACATCAAAGATTTCACATTCTTGTATGAAATTTTGAGGCATCTCATCTTTATGTGTGATCTTGCCTTGTCGTTGGCAAGCATCACAATTTTTCACCATTTCGTGAGCGTCACGATAAATGGAGGGCCAATAAAATCCCGAGTCAAACACTTTCTTTGCAGTGAAGTTAGGACCAAAGTGACCACCGGTGGGTCCTTTGTGGCAATCTTCGAGAATGTCTAAAGTTGCCGGTCCATCAACACATCGGCGAATAATCAAATCAGCGAATTGTTTAAAGAGATACGGGTCATCCCAAAAGTAAGTCTTAATATCTTTAAAGAACTTTTTCTTTTGTTGGGATGTTAACCCGTCAATGAGAATTCCACCCGCCAAGTAGTTTGCAATGTCCGCAAACCACGGGGTTTCATCAAAATTCGAGTTGATAGACATTAAGGTCTCAAGGGGAAAAGAGTCATTGATCTCTTTGTTCGGATGATCCCCTTGATAAGGATCCTCAAGTCTACTGAGATGATCCGCGGCTAGGTTTTCAGCTCCCTTCTTATCACGAATTTAGATTTTAAATTCTTGAAGTAGCAAAACCCAGCGAAGAAGTCTTGGTTTAGAATCTTGTTTAGTTAACAAGTACTTCAACGCGTAATGATCGGTATACACGATAGTGGTGGAAAGGACAAGATAGGGGCGGAACTTTTCAAAAGCATAGACAACAGCTAAAAGCTCTTTTTCGGTTGTCGTGTAATGCAATTGAGCCCCTGTCATTGTATTGCTAGCGTAATGGATCGGTTGGAAGTGTTTATTCACTCTTTGGCCCAAAACCGCTCCAATAGCAAAGTCGCTAGCATCGCACATCAACTCGAAAAGTAGCTCCCAATTAGGGGTAACCAAGACGGGTGCCTTAGTTAGCTTATCCTTAAGAAGGTTGAAGGCTTCAATACACTCTTTGGAAAAGATAAAAGGAGTATCTTTTTCCAAGAGGTGGGTCATCGGGCGAGCGATTTTAGAAAAATCTTTGATGAATCGACGGTAGAAGCCCGCATGACCGAGGAAACTTCTCACACCCTTCACGATTAAAGGTGGAGGCAATTTAGCAATAACATCGACTTTAGCACGGTCCACTTCAAGACTGGCTTTGGAGATTTTGTGTCCTAGCACGATGCCCTCTTTTACCATGAAATGGCATTTTTCCCAATTTAGAACAAGGCGAGTGTCTTCACACCGCTTAAGCATACGTTCTAAATTGGCAAGGCAAGCAGAGAATGAATCGCCATAAACCGAGAAATCATCCATGAATACTTCCATAGTTTCTTCATCCATGTCATGGAAGATAGCCATCATACATCTTTGGAACGTCCCAGGAGCATTACATAAATCGAAAGGCATTCGTTTGTAAGCAAATGTTCCATAAGGACAAGTGAATGTGGTTTTCTCTTGGTCTTTGGGATCGATGGGAATTTGAAAATACCCGGAGAAACCGTCTAAGAAGCAATAGTAATCATTACCCGCTAGATGCTCGAGCATTTGATCCATGAAAGGAAGAGGAAAGTGATCTTTTCTCGTAGCATCATTAAGTTTTCGATAGTCGATACAAACTCTCCACCCAGTAACGAGACGAGTAGGAATCAACTCGTTGTGTTCATTGGGAACAACGGTTATTCCGCCCTTCTTGGGCACAAAATGGACGGGACTTACCCATGGCGAATCCGAAATAGGGTAAATCATTCCGGCATCAAGAAGTTTGATAACCTCTTGTTTGATGACGTCGTGAATTCGAGGATTAACCCTTCTTTGGCTTTGGATTGCGGGTTTAAAGTCATCTTCCATGAGAATTTTGTGAGTACAAAAGTTTGGATCAATTCCGCGGATATCGGAAATTTTCCAAGCAATTGCCTTCTTATGATCTTTAAGCACGGCGATAAGGCGAGATTTTTCTTCTTCTTTCAATTCCTTAGCGATGATGCCGGGTGACTTCTTCTTGTCTTCAAGGAACACGTACTCGAGATGGGATGGTAACTCCTTAAGCTCTAAATCCGGAGGATTTTCGATGGAAGGCGTATTCAAATTCGGTTCATCGATAGCAATATCCTTGGGAGATGGTGGATAAATACGGTCCTCATTGAGAAGTTTCTCAATGGTACGAATGTCTTCATCCCAATCGGTGGGAGAATCGTCATATTGTAAGTTCAAATCTCCCAAAGTTGCTTCAAATTCAGTCAGAAGGAAATCACTTTCTCCAAATGGAGTTAGTGATGGAGCAATAGAGGCAATGGTCTCAACATTGGGAGGAGAGGTACGACTACTTTTACAAGCATCATTAAAGTGTTCTTCACAAGCCTCATCAAGAACGTCGATACAATTAACACTCTCGTATGAATAAGGCTGTTTAGAAATCTTACCCATGTTGAAGACAATTTGATCGTCACCAACTCTCATGATAAGCTCACCCGCTTCTACATCGATGAGAGTACGACCGGTCCTCAAGAATGGACGTCCAACGATTAATGGAACACGAGGATCCATCTCGTAGTCAACGACAACAAAATCCGCCGGGAAGGTGAATTTGTCAACGCCAACGAAAACGTCTTCGGCTATCCCCACTGGATAAGCAACCGTACGGTTAGCTAATTCCAAATTCATTTTGGTGGGGACTAGCTCAGGGAGAGATAATTGCTTCCAAACGCTTAGAGGCATTAAGTTGATACTAGCACCTAGATCGGCCAGGGCCATGCAATTCTTTACTCCCAGGAAGTTGCAAGGGATTAAGAAGCGACCCGGATGACCAAGTTTGGTTGGCAATTTCCTTAAGAGAACCGTGGAGCAATTCTCATTAAGTTGGGTATTAGCAATATCAAGAAGCTTCTCCTTGTCACTAAGAAGATCTTTAAACATCTTCGCGTATTTAGGCATGTGAGCGAGAGCCTCGGCGAAGGAGATGTTGAAATTCAATTGTTTAAACATTTTGAGAAAGTTTGAAACTTGAATATCGTCCTTGCTTTTGAGCTTCTCTTTCCTCAACCTTGAGGGATAAGGTATATCCGAAGAAGAGGAAAGCTTTGGGATAGTAGGATCACTCACATCCTTGGGTGGTGGAGGGGTATAAGTAAGAGGTGGAGGAATTGGGGAAGTAGAAGGTTGAGGAATATGAGTAGATGGCTCGTTTTCCTTTGTCACAATCACCGGTGTAGGTATAGGAAGCTCGGGTTCCTTGGTACCTTTTCCACTGCGAGTGGTGATTGCTTTCATCTCCCCTCTTGGATTAGCAACGGTGTTACTCGGAAGAGTACTCGAAGAAGAGGTTTGATTACCTTGGAAGAAACCAGCCATCATGTCCCTTAGGTCATTCGTTTGACTACTCAAAGAGTTTCGCATATCGGCTCTAAGATCATTCCCTTGTTTCACCATATCGCCCTTCAAATTAATAATCTGGGTCTGCAGATTCTTCACCAACACATCATTCGTCCGCATGTACGTTTCGACCTCGTGGTTGAAAACGGTGGGTTGGGTAGGAGGACGTGCTTGATAAGCAGGTGGTTGGTAAGGAGCAGGTTGGTAAACTTGAGTAGGATTTTGAGGTGGATATGGTTGTCTTTGAGGTGGTTGGTATGGTGCTCGAGGTTGGTTTTGATTGGTTCGGTTAAGTTTTTGTTGTTGGTTTTGATTGGTTGGAGGAAAACCGGGCGGGGAAAGAAAGTTGTTTGAGCGATAGTTGAGCAAGTTGCGGTCACCTTGAGGACGTGCTTGATAACCGGCCAGAGGATAGGTATCGTATGCTGCGTTAACATTCTCACAAGGATAGTCTTGGGTGGAGGTACAAGTAGTGTAAGAGTGAGGACCCCTGCATATTTCACATGGTTGGTTTATAGCATTGACTTGAGCGTTTTGAGCGTTGATTCTTTTGGTGTTGTTAGCGGTGTGGGCAGCAAGCGATTCAAGAAGCAAAGTAATTTTTTCAAGTCTCTTGTCGTTGTCACTAGTGCTAGAACTAGCGGCATTGGTCCGAACACTCTTGGTTTGCACTCTAGACTTATTCTCGATAATATCCTAAGCGGCATTAGAAGACTTAACCAAAATATTACCCCCCGAGGCACTATTTAGTGAATCTTGGTCATTCATGCTTAAACCATTGTAAAAAGTATTAATTTGGTGCACTTTGGTAAAACCATGTTGTGGGCACTTTCTCAAAAGGTCTTTAAAACGGTCCCAAGATTCACTAAAACTCTCATCGTACTTTTGTTCAAAATTAATAATTTCATTCCGCAAAGCGGTAGTACGAGAGGGTGGGAAAAAGTAGTTTATGAATTTGGTCTCTAAGTCCGTCCACGTAAGAATACTTTGTGGCGGTTCCTTTGCAAGCCAATTTCGGGCTTGTCCCTCTAAGGAGAAAGGAAAAAGTTATAAACGGATTACCTCTTGTGGAACCCCATTGAATTTGACCGTATTCGTGAGTTGAAGGAACCTTTTGATGTGGTCATGAGGATCATCAATGGTACGCCCCAAGAATGGTTGAGCAGAGACCATTTGAATAAAGCCGGATTTGAGCTCAAAGTTGTTGGCTGCAATCGCGGGTATGACAATAGGATCATTGTTGCCCTCTACATGTGCTTGCAAAAGTTCAATCATAGGACGATTGTCCAGTAGAGGTTCATTGTTGTTATTATTCATGTTGTTTTGAGGTGGATTATTATTGTTGTTGTGTACACCGTCCATTTCTAAGTTATCGAGAGTCTCGGGCTCTTGATAAGACGTTGATCGAGTGCGCATACACCTGCAAAAGAACTAACAAAGCAAGAAATATTTTTGGTTTTTTATGTTTTTTAATTTTTTGTATTTTGAAAATTTTATATTTTTTAGGATTTTTGAAAATTTTATGTGATGAAAAAGTAACGTTCACGGTGAACGGATCCCAAAATCCAATTTCTCACAAAAAAACCGTTAATCCTTACGAAAAGAGGCGGAAGCGGCGCCATTTGATACAAAGATTTTGCTTGGGTTCAATTTAAGTTCTCGGTATCTTCTCGAATCGATCACGGTTAAAAGTGGAATAGTTGTTCTTGGTTACTAAAAAGGGGTTTGGTTTTCTATTCTACTAAAAGGTTTAAATGCACAAAGATATAAAATTAAACTAAAAGCAGTTAATAAAATAAGACTGAAAATGAATTAAAATTAAACAGTAAACAGTAAAATACCCTGACTTGCAAAACAACTGATTCGGAATAATTCTATTGATCCGGAATAATTAGCTCATCCGAAATATATGGTTCATGCGGAATAAAGATTACTAGTTCATTCGGAATATAAAGTGCTCATTCGGAATGATAAATGAAAAATGCTCATGCGGAATATAAGACCTTCATTCGGAATAATATGGTTCATGCGGAATAATTGCTCATTCGGAACATTTGCTTGATTTGGAATGTTTTCACTGATCCGGAATAAAATACTAAAAGCTTGATTCGGAACAATTTGGTTTACTCGGAATAAACTTGACTCGGAATAACTTAAACAAGAAGCTTCATTCGGAATATTTAAAAAAACTGATTCGGAATATTAATACTGATCCGGAATATATTGCGATTCGGAATACTTGCTTACTCGGAATAAAAGCTTGACTCGGAATAACTTAAACAAGATCCTTTGTTCGGAATAAAAGAAAACTGATTCGGAATATTAATACTCATCCGGAATATTGATTATTCCGGATGAACACACTGACTCGGAATAATTTGAATGAAACCTTCGTTCGGAATACTTGCACTGATTCGGAATATTTAAATCAACATCTTCATTCGGAATGTTTTCAACTCACACCTTCATCCGGAATAAATTGACTTCATTCGGAATCTGGGTAACTGAATATGCGAAGAACAGGGAACACAATAACAACACGAATTTAACCAAAATCAACCAAGTTTTTAACCAAAACTTAAACCAACTTAACCACTAATCATCTACTAATCATAAACATCAAACCAAAACAATAAAAACACAAAACCCACTTACTTTTGAAGATCAAACTCAACAAAATAAAAACTTAAGACTTTGAATCAATAAGAAAAATATGAACAAGATTAAAGGAAAGATTATATTGAAAGATTAAGGTTAAACAATCAAAAAGAAGGATTAAAACTTACAAGATTTGTGAATCAACAAAAATGAAAAATCACCAACACCTTAATGGTGTTGGTTACCCTACGAAACAAGAAAGAAAAAAACTGGAAATAAAAAACTAAAAAAACTTGTTGTAATGTGTGAAGGGAGGTCCTATTTATAGGCCTTGTCTTTGGTTGGTGAGTGGGCTTTCTTCCTTTCTTTTCGTCTTCTCGTCTTTTCAGTAAAGTTGACGTTTTCGATTCTGATTCGGGGTTTGTCGACGAATAAATTCAACTCGTCTTTTAGTTTCTTTGTTTAATAGACTTGAGTTCTTTCGACATATGTAAATCTTCCATCTTTGGTCCTTTTCTTCGATAAATCTTCAAATTGGCCCATTGACTTCAAATCTTTTGCATCTATTGGACAATAGACTTCGTCTTGAGTCTTTTTCTTTGATAAAACCCGTGCAATCCCATGTTTTCTTTAATATTTATCCGGTTGGCTCTGAAAATACAACAAACACACAAACCACGCATAATTCCAAACAAATGACATTAAATACGCGTTTTGGTCTCGTTTTAGCAAGAAATAAGTGGTAAAAGTATGGGTGTTTTCATACCTATCAGCCATGGGAACCTATAACCAAAACGGTCAAGTTACCCGTACTAATCAATTGACTCCACCGGGTTTTACACCTAATCAAAACACTCAAAATTCTAACAACTATCGCAACAACAATCAAGGTGGTTACCAAGGAAAACAAAGGAATAATTACAAGGGTAATTACAACAACAATGGGGGGCTAGTAGTCAATTGCAAAACCAAAATTAAAATCGTGATTTTCAAAACATCAATCAAGGGTTTTCAAATGCATTTTCAAAAGATATTACAAATGAGGTTTTGAACTACTTTAAGGCAAATGACGATAGGCACATGAATATGGCAAATGACATGATAAACCTAAGAACCAAGTCTGAAACTCATAATAACAAAATCGAAGGGAATGTGGTTAAGCTCCAACAAAATCAACAAAAAATGGAACAAGGCCAACATAAGATTGAGAAAACTTTGCTTAGGTGGGAGCAAAATCAAAAACTTGAAAAAGAGAAAGAAAATCAAGAACGATCAAATTCGTAAAATAGACTTTTAGAAGCTATCATGATGAAAAAAGCCTCTACTTCGGGTGGTCTTCCTAGCAATACAATATCAAACCCGAAGGGAGAGATGAAAGTGATTACCACACGTAGTGGTAAGACCTTTAAAGATCCGACTCCTAAACCAATTAATCCTACGAAGGGTAAAATTGAGGAAGAACCCGAGGTGGTGGTCGAAAAGGAGCAAATCTCAATCTCATGAAGTACCGCTCAAACCACACCTACGGTCGACCCTTTACCAACATTGGAACCCGAGATTCCAAAGGCTATGCCTACGTCCCACCCAACACCACCCTTACCTTATCCATCGAGACGTCATAAGGAAAAATTGCAAGATCGTAACAATTATCAATTTGAGCTTTTTATAAAAATGTTTCGTGATTTGCATTTTAACATAAGTTTCGCCGACGCTTTAATTATGATGCCTCGATTTGCCGCCAACTTTAAAAGTATGTTGAACGATAAATAGAAATTGCAAAAATTTAATAATTATTCATCGGTTTTTCTTAACCGCATACCTCAAAAAGTCGGTGATCCCAGTAATTTTTTAATTCCGTGCGGTATCCAAGATATGGAAGAATGCTACGCCTTAGCCGATCTTGGTGTTAGTATTAATTTGATGCCTCTTTCGATGTTTAAGTCGCTCAATCTTCCTAATATTACTCCTACAAAAATGTCTTTCGAGATGGCCGATCATTCTACGATTCCCGCATGTGGAATGGCCGAAGACGTTTTTGTAAAAGTGGGAAAGTTTTACTATCCGGTTGACTTTATCGTAGCCGATATTCCCACAAATCCTCAAGTTCCTCTCATTTTAGGTCGTTCATTTTTTGATACGTCGAAAGCGATCATTGATGTGCATGCTAGAAAAATCACTTTACGCTTCAACGACGAGGAACTTGTTATAGACGCACTTCAAAACTCCAAACTTTCTCATGTTTATTTTATCGCGACTTTGGACCATGTTGATTTAATCAATGTCGTTTTTGAGGAATTTTCACAAGAAATTTTCGGTTTTGTCGATGAAGCAAATAGTAGCAATCCCACTATGCTCGATCCAATCCTTGATAATTCGACACCTTCTTTCAATCCATTCGAAGGAGGTGGTATCACTTTAAAAGAATTCGACGTTCCTCGAACTTCTAACGAAGACCTCGACGACGATGAGGATTTTTCAATTATCAAGGATTTTCTAAACGATTTCCCATTTCCTCCGCCGGTAGAGGTTATGAGTATTGAACCGAAATCTTCAATCGAGGAGCCACCAACCCTCGAATTGAAAGATCTTCCTCCTCACCTCGAATATGTATTCTTGGAAGGGGACGATAAGTTACCCGTTATTATTGCGAAAGATCTTTCCGATGATGAAAAAACCGCACTTATCGATGTCATGAAAGCTCACAAAGGGGCAATTGCGTGGAAGCTCTCTGACATTAAGGGTATCGACCCTAAATTTTGTACACACAAAATTTTAATGGAAGAAGACTACAAACCCGCAATCCAATGTCGAAGAAGGGTAAACCCCAAAATTCACGACGTTATCAAAAAGTAAGTTCTTAAACTACTTGACGCGGGAATGATTTACCCTATATATGATAGCCCTTGGGTGAGCCCCATTCATTGTGTCCCTAAGAAGGGAGGAATGACTGTTGTGCCAAACGATGACAACGAGTTAATTCTAACTCGACTAGTGACCGGTTGAAGGGTGTGCATTGATTATCGTAAATTAAATGACGCCACTCGTAAAGACCATTTTCCCTTTCCCTTCATGGATTAAATGTTGGAGCGACTTGCGGGAAATGATTTCTATTGCCTTTAGATGGTTTTTCCGGTTACATTCAAATCCACATTGATCCTCGTGATCAAGAAAAAACTTCGTTTACGTATCCATATGGAACATTTGCCTATCGTAGAATGTCATTCGGACTTTGCAATGCACTGGGAACCTTTCAAAGGTGCATGATGGCTAGTTTTCATGACATGATCGAGAAGACAATGGAAGTTTTCATGGATGATTTTTCGGTGTTTGGTAGTTTGTTCACATCGTGTTTAGACAAATTAGACAAAATGTTAAAACGTTGTGAGGAAGCCAACCTTGTGCTCAATTGGGAAAAATGTCATTTCATGTGTAAGGAAGGGATCGTCTTAGGGCACAAGGTCTCGAAAGCGGGGATTGAGGTAGACAAAGCTAAAATAGACTTCATCGCCAAATTACCTCATCCCAAAACCATCAAGGGAGTTAGGAGTTTCCTAGGCCACACGGGCTTTTATCGTCGCTTCATCAAAGACATTTTAAAGATATCTCGACCCATTACACACCTCGTCGAAAAACATGCCCCTTTCATCTTTAACGAAGATTGTGTTCGAGCCTTTGAAAATCTTAAAAGGAAACTAACCGAAGCTCCCATTCTTGTTGCTCCAAATTGGAGTCTCCCATTTGAACTTATGTTTGATGCTAGTGATTACGCTATTGGGTCCGTTTTGGGGCAACGTCATAATAAGCATTTCTTGCCTATTCACTATGCTAGTAAGACGATGACCGAGGCTCAACTTAAATACACCACAACGGAAAAATAATTACCTGCCATGGTGTATGTATTTGAGAAATTTCGACCTTATCTCGTCTTGACTAAAAGCATAGTGTATACGGATCATTTGGTCATCAAGTACCTCTTACTAAACTTGATGCTAAGCCGCGATTGCTTCGTTGGATTCTCCTCCCACAAGAATTTGATGTCATCATACTTGAAAACAAAAGGAGGCGAGAATCTTGCGGCCGATCACCTCTATCGTTTGGAAGATCCTCACCAAATTGTTCACGAGAACAAGGAAATCACTGAAACATTTCCTCTCGAGACACTTGGTGTAGTGAATTCCAAGGAAGATTCTTCTACCCCATGGTTTACGGACATTGCAAATTACCATGCGGGCAATTTCATCATTAAGGGTATGACGACTCAACAAAAACAAAAATTCTTTCATGACGTCAAGTTCTACTTTTGGGACGACCCTTATCTCTTTCGGACTTGTGCGAATCAAATTATTCGACGTTGTGTGTTTGGCACAGAAGCTACTAATATCCTTAGAGCTTGTCACGAGGGACCCACGGGTGGTCACCATGGTGCTAATCTTACGGCGAAGAAGGTCTTTGATGCCGGTTTATTTTGGCCTACTATTTACCGAGATGTGCACGCACTTATCAAGTCGTGTGACTCGTGCCAACGTCAATGAAAAGCCTCACAAAATGATTAAATAACACAAAATATCATCCAAGTGTGTGAGATCTTTGACGTATGGGGCATTGATTTTATGGGGTCGTTCCTATCATCTCGTGGTAATAAGTACATCCTTGTCGTTTTTGACTACCTATCTAAGTGGGTGGAAGCTAAGGCTTTGCCCACGAACGATGCTCGTGTGGTAGTCAAGTTTTTAAAACAATTGTTTTCTCGGTTTAGAACCCCTCGTGCAATTATAAGCGATCGTGGAACCCATTTTTGTAACGACCAATTCAATAAGGTTCAAAAGAAATATGGGGTTACACATCGCCTTTCTACGGCTTATCACCCACAAACGAGTAGGCAAGTCAAGGTTTCAAACCGAGCCTTGAAAAGGATTTTGGAAAGGTCGATAGGAGAGAACCGACAATCTTGGTCGGACAAGCTCGATGATGCTTTATGGGTTCCTATAAGACGCCCATTGGGTGTACTCCTTATAAGCTCGTGTATGGGAAGAATTGTCACTTGCCAATTGAACTCGAACACAAAGCTTATTGGGCCCTAAATCATTGTAATGATGACATTGAGACCGCGAGAAAACACCAGAAAATGCAATTGAATGAATTGGATGATTTAATGGATATTGCTTATGAAAATTCATTGATTTACAAAGAGAAAACTAAAAACTTTCATGATTTTAAAATTAAAAAACCGGGTTTTTAACATTGGAGATCAAATGTTGTATTTTAACTCAAGATTGAAAATATTTTCCGGCAAGTTGAAATCCCGTTGGTCCGGACCATTCACCATCACCCAAGTATTTCCTTATGGGATTGAGCTAGCTCAAATTGATGGTCCTAACTTTAAGGTGAATGGTCATAGGGTGAAGCACTACTTTGGTGGGAAAGTCCCTTCTTTGGACGACCTCGACCAAGTCATCTTCCCCAATGATAATTAGTATTGAGAGGATCGAGTCGAGCTCATGACTCGGTAATAAAAAATAAGGTGCCTCATGGGGGAGCTCCCATGTTTATCCATGTAAATATTATAGCTTTCTAATGTAGCTAATGTGAGGGGATTTGTGCCCTTCCAACCTTTGTTTCGTGGTTGTTTGTGAATTGTGGTTATTTAGATCATCATCTTCACGATTAAAGTCTCTCGTGTTCGTTTTACTCGAACTTCGATCGTTTGCTTTGAAGAATTTCTCGATATCCAAATGATATATCCTTGATTGTTCTAACCTTAGGTCTTTTAGCACACTTCATAAATGGCTATAGATTTAATGGTTCCACCCTTTCCATGCTAGATTAAGCATTCGACTTCGTCTCTAGTATGGGGGTATCTTACCCTTAGACTCGAAATATTTAGGACAATGTTTAACTTTAGTATGGGGGGTGAATAGATACTTGCCTTGCTCACCCCTTCACGCTTTCCAAAGTTTATCTTTTTGTTATCGTTTTGTTGCAAATAAGGCTAAAAATGGCCAAATTTTAAAATTTTCTCGTATTTTCATAAGTGTTGAAGACACGAATGTAGATTTTCCGATGGCGAGAATAAGAGTAATTTTTTATTCGACCGTGCGTGTTGAGGACTTAGCTTCGATTCCTTAACTTTTACTAGGCTAAGTATCTTAAATGAGGACGAGAAATGATAGAGTTAATTATAAGTTACTATGCTAAACATAGAGTAATTATATTCTTTTAGAAACTCATGTGTTCTAATTGTTTGCTTATTCTCCCTTTGCTTGAATAATAATTTTGCTAATATATTGCCTTGGCGGTTTAGTCTTGATTATTGGTTTCTAATTTTTTTCTAGTAGATTCCATGTAATTAAATTAGGAAAACATTAAGGTATCGGCAGCGTCACGGTTTTGAAGTATCGGCACCCCGAATAATCAAAGGCTTCCCCAATAATAATTTTTAAAGTTCCTCTTCACCTAAATCAAGTAAAAATTTCAAGCTCACAAGGCCGAAAAATCTATGCAAAATTGAAAGTTAATGTCTTAAATCTCGAAGCCTTAAAGATCCAAAATTCGCCTTAGCGTGAGGATATACGTCAAGTCATAATAAACACCTCATGGAGAGGTTAAATAAAAGACAAGGGCAAGACCAAAGCCATAATAAACACTTTATTTCGAAGTGAAATAAAAGGTGGAGGTAAACCAATTCCAAATTGGTAATAAGTCTCATGTTCAAAACCGTTACAAAACCGTGTTTATAGATCCTTCTTGTTGATTTAATTTTTTGACACCGTTGTCTATTAGGAGAGGTTATTAATTCGATGGTTTTGGCTACACCGTTATGACTCTATTTTTGGACCTTATTCTCTATCTACGCATAAGTAAAAAATGTATCTTCATGATCATTCAAGACAAAAATAAAATATAAGAGATAGCACTTAGGATTAAGGGAGTCTAAGTACTTGATTAGGGCATAAGATTAGTGTTAGCATTACTAACTTATAATGACAATGATCTCGTTACACGCTTAGCATGGAATTGGGTGAAAATCGAGGACGACGAAATTATTTCTAACGAAGCATTCACGTGTTCTTGTTCTATGAACCTAAACGTCCCCTTTTGCGATGAAAATACCACATTATGTCTTAAACACAAGTAGTAGTAGTGTAGTAAGTTTACGTTTCAATAAAAATAGATAAAAATAAATTTTGGAGATGCTAAGATACTTTATTCTAGCATTGCGTAAGGGTGCGGCAATGGTTTAGTATCGGGGAGTGATGAGACCGCAATTATACATGGTCTCATAGTCCAAAACGGGCTTAAAACAATGAAAATATCGTAAAAAGTGCCATATATATGCTTTTGTTTGTTCAATGTGTATTTTAGGTACAGATATCGAGAAAATGACAAAAAGATCACAAGAATCAATAAAAAACGAACACGGGAAATGGAGTCGCACAATGAACCGGACCCGAATGTTGAATTTCCACAAAGACCCTTGAAGAATTGAAGATTGGCAAGAATGGTCCCTCAAGTTTGAAGACTTGTCACTTTAGGCCCTTGTAAAACTCATAAATACAAGTTTGATCCTTAAAGTTTCAAAAAATTCATATTCAGCCCTTAAAGATTCAAGAAAATACAAACTAAACCCTTGAAATTACTTTTCATAAGTTTTTGTGGCAAAAATGGGAAAACACAGACTTATAATCAAAGGGATATTGCATATTTAACCAGCCAAACTTGATATGCAAACAAAATGGAAGTTAGGGGGTGTTTTCTGCCACGACACACAAATCAACATCATTACTAAGTACGATAATTATTTTTCATATTGATCATCTTAAAACATTTTTTTACATAAATATTAGTAAATTTTCAAGTGATTTTTTTGTTGATAATTCATTTATTTTAAATAGTGATTTTAACACGTTTGGGATGCACATGTATCATTTATGACTAGCAAAGTTCTCGCGCATTACGGCTGCGGGTACCCTGAAACTAAAATTCTGCGAGCATAATATTTTATGAATATATGTGATTTTCAATAATAACTTTATAAATAATGATGATATTTTAAGTTAGAATAACTTTAAAAAATAATAGACCACTTCATATAAAATAATATTACGAAATCGTTATGATTTATCATAAAAGGTATTTGCTAATCTCTGTAACATTCATCATAATATTATATAACATGTAGATGTAGAATATTGATAACCTATGAATCTATGAAGTGGGTTGAAGATTCCTAGAGAGAGAAACTAGTGAGAGAAAGTGAGAGAGAAACTATGTGTATTTTATTCAAATGAAAGTATGGAATGAACAACAACCAACCCCTTTCCATGGTGGAAAGGGGTATTTATATCCAAGGCCTTTATTTGGGCTTGGGCCGACCCATGACAAGCCCATGGGTCGGTTTCTTACTTAACTTAATAAGCAACATTAACTACGAGCTATTACAACATAAATAATATTGTGGAGTGACCGATACTTCTAATATACGTAAAAACGTATTTCTAACAATCTCCCCCTAAGGGAGGTCACTCCACGTTTACAAAGTTTTAAACCTAGCATACTATACTAAGTCTTCGCTCTTCAGCTCGTAGTCTTTTCTTCTTTCTTTTTGTTGTGAATATGTTTATTTGATCTTTTAGGCTTTGGCTTGAGAGCATTGTTCTTTTGACCAATCACGTGCGATCTTTGCCTTCTTGTGAATCTGGCCTCCTCGTGACTCCATGTTCCACAAACTTATGTCTTTTTGTTGAATTCTCGAAAGCTTCAGAGTTTGGTACAGCGGAAGACTTCATTTTGCACTTTCTTGAATTTTGCTGAATTTTGATGCAGAAAAACATAAGCATGTGGGAACGACTTCTACAGGTACACCGCAACACCACCGTCTTCAACTGGTACACAGCAACGCCATCGTCTTCAACAGGTACACAGCAACGCCACCGTCTTTAAAAGGTACACAGCAACGACACGAATAAAATGGCTTTACATTTTATTCTAATTCGGTAGCATTTTACCTCCGGTCGGTGAAGACCGTTGGACGATATTAGATATCGTACCCGTGACGGATAGTTTCAATTAAGTAACTTCCTGACAGGATTTCGCGGGTAAACCCGTTCTCTTTATTCGACCGTCCAAAGCTGACTGCGAACATAAAGAGTGAATCACTTGGATAATTTATCCTTGTGATTTGAAGCCGTCAATTCATGAAACCTGGAACAAGTGAATTTCAATTAAGATTTTCACCATCGTTGCTTTCCAGTTATCACGAGCTCAATTCATAAAGAATCTTGCACGTCACCTACCAAGTGCTGTTTGATGTTAACACTAGAATGATTTCCACTCGTCACTGTGATCAATAAAGAGTCACTCTGAGTGTTCTGGCAAGATAATATGATAATGCGTAGAGGCCTGGAATGAGTTTAAGTTCAATTAAGAATTAAACCACTGTTTCTTTCTAGTTTTTCACAAGATTGGTTCTAAAAGAACCGCACGTGTAACCTACCATGAGCTTGTTTGATGTTGGCTCAAGCAGGATTTCCATCTTCATTGTAGTACTTGCGTATTACTCGGATGTTCTGGCAATATTACAAGAATACTGCGTAGGACTCATAAAAATCTCTTACTTTTCACAGTGTGTGAGAAAGCAAGGAATAAATGGAAAGTGTCCTAATGAGACTTTTGATGATCTCGTGGCTCTAGACTCGATAGTGCGTTTTGATTTAGTGAGCGATGGCTGGAGATGAGTGCCACCTTTTCAATACCAGTCTATTCGGAGTGAATAAACCAATAGATAACGTGTTGATCTCCGTGTGATTAAAACAAATACCTTTTGAGAGATATTTGAGTTAGCTAGGAAGGGTTGTGCATTGCATCACTGGGTCCATGATGTCTTTCTTCAATATCGAGAATCATTAACAAGAATGATCTCAATAGCATATGTATTGACCCGGTTTCTGCCTAAAGTTGTAAGGAGGGCTTCTTTCTTTACATCCTTTATCTTTACAATTCTTTTTCATTCTTCAACCCCTACAATGCTTACCAATACGTCATAACTAGCACCTTGTTGTGATTGTTCCAGTGCTAGCTTAAGTACTTGGTCGGCATTCAGCTACATTCACAATCTTTCTCCAACTTTCCTAGGACTTCTAATTCTATCTAGGGAATTTTCCTTGGGAAGATTCCATCAGCTCTGATGAATCATTGGACTAAACCTATTCCTACCACCCTTTTGTCACCATATTCGTCGTGAATTAAGCGTGTTTTAGGAAAGTATAGCCACCATGAAAAATCATTGAAAATCACTTAAGGTACTTGTGATATTGAAATCAAAAGTTTTGTACCTTAGGTGTTTTGTTCATCAAAAACGCTCCCCCTTAACACGTGCTTTACACATATTAAGTTGGATAATCGTTAAGTCTTTTTCATCTTTTAGCCAAGTATGATCTAAGTCTCCTTAATCCCATTTTCTCCCCTTATCCAAAATGTTAACCATTAATATTTGGGATATTGAATGGATTAACCGGTCTTTGGGTAAAAATGAAATCGATGTTTGGCCATATAACATGTTAATGCTCCCCCTTAAATTAATAAGGGATAGTTGTAGTGCTTTAGTATGATATATTTTGAAAGATTTAGAATCTCGTGAGAAATTCTTGAAAAATTATCATACCTTAACACTACATCAAGCCGTAAAAGCACAATATTCACAAATTTACATATTCACATTTAAAAAAACCAATATAAAGTGGACCTGAAATGTACGACCCATTAGATGGATCGTTGCAGTAACTTGTGGTGCACTCCATATGGTCTTCCACCAACGAATCTTTCTAAGCTCCTCATCAATCTACGTTCACGGAGCTTTTGATCAATCTTCTTGATCACATACTTCGCCATTTGTCGATAACCCTGATGCCAATCCTCAGTCATCTCTGGTAAAGACCCACCCGAATTAAGATGCTCCAACTTTCCTCTGACGTAGATGAGAGTCTCATCACTGTACTTATAAAGCTCACCCACCCTCATAAACTTCATTAACCCTCGACTGTTCAAGTAGAAAATCCCGTAACTTGGAACAGAAATGCCGGTATAGGGACATCTGTTGACATGTTGAGGTAACACTTGATTCACTGGACGGGTTAGGTTAAGCTTCCTTTGGTAGCTTTCGACTCCCAATTGAAGATCTTCAACTCGTTTCTTGATAACAACGCTTCGTGTGAACATACGAAGTGTTGTATTCAAGGCAATGATGTCTTCACGAGAAATATGGGTGAGTTGATCCCGGGTCATCATAAGCAACATGTCTTCGATATCCTCAAGGCGAATGATAGAAAAATCTCCCTGCTGGATTTTGTATTCTCTGTCATCCTCCCTTTTTAGACGAATCTCCGTCACATGATAATAGCCATTCTTGGCTTCAGTTTTTAGTCCCAAAATGCTGGAGATGCGAATATCGGATCTAATGTTGCTTCCTGAATTGGCTAAGCAGCAACCCCTGTACGCCCTTCGGACTCGTTCGTCCCAATGAGATGCACCTATAACAGCATACATATCATAATTACGAGTTACCCTTGGGACCCAGAGTCGGTTTACCTTTTCCTTGATCCAGGGTATTGTCCCCCAGTTGGCAGCTTTCAGCAAGGTCAGGGAGGTTGCGTACTTTGATGAACCCTTCAGAAGATACTCAAGATCATAGGTGACGAAGAAGTCGAGAGCAATTTGATTATCTTGAGAAGGATCAAGTGGAGGTGGAGCTCTTTCTGATTCATGGAGGCCTGGCCTTTGAACGGTGTTAAGAGCTTTCAGGACCTCGTCAGCATAATACTCGAACTCCATTCGGGTTAACCTGGTTTTGGCGCGAATTCTCTTATCCTTTAGCGCTCTCTTCACCAAAGACGAAGTAACCGAAGTCTTATACTCATGAGCCAGAAATGCACACAAGTCTATCGGACTACGGATACGGAGATATAGAACATCTCTGTCAGCGTCTGTGATTGGATCATATTGAGCCGCTGCCGTTATCCAAGCTTGTGGCGGTGCAGTCTCGTCAATCTCCAATGTGTCTGCCCAGTCCCGTGTGCTTGACTCAGGAACAGTAGATTGTGGTTCTTGTTGTAGAGGAGTAGAAGTGTGAACATCTGCTGGTTCTGATTCAGGCATCTCGGCGGTGTCATGAACGGGCGAGTGTTGTGCAGCTTCAGGTTCAGTTACTGACTCTGCAATCACAGGAGCAACAACAGGACTAACAGGGTTAGTGGTAACAGGTATAGACACAGCAATAGATGTACCGGGAATCGATGACGCCGTAGTAGCATTCACATCATGGCGCCACTTGGATCGTCTAGATTCCGTTGAGGTGGATTTTTCCTTCTGCGCAGCATCTTTTTGAGACTTGGTACCAGACTTAGATGGTTTCTTTGTGCTGGCTACCTTGTCCCCCTTTTTAGGCTGTTTACCATCATCATCCTCATCGTCACCCTCGTTGCTTCCCTTAGCACTCTCCTCATTTCCATCACCACCATCATCACCATCATCATCATCATCATCCTCATCATCATCACCACCATCGTCACCATCATCATCATCATCTTCTTCTTCTTCTTCTCCTTCTTCTTCCTCTTCTTCTTCACCAGTACCCTCTTCCTGTTCACTATCATCTTTTTCCTCCTCAGGCAGAATGTGATAAGGTACCACACTTCCAAACGTTTTGAACAACCGATCATCCTCCATGATAGCATCATTTAGTGACTTGTAGAGAGTCTGTTGAATCTTAGATTTATCAAAAGATCCAAGTTCCCTCATACGAGCTTTGAGGATCTTCTTTAATTCAAAATCCGTTAAATCATAGGCAATTTTGTAGGCGGATTCAGAAGGATTGGATGACTTGATCATCAAGTTATCAGTCGCGAGTGTCTTCAACTCATCACGCTGTTTTGGCATAATGGACTCAACGGATTCTTTCACTCTCTCTTCAACAGAAGCTTCAAGTGTTTCTTTCTGCTCCATGTATTTGTCCCTCATGGCTTGAAGTCTCGTGATTCGTGCAGCATGCTTATCAGCTTCAGCCTGCTTAACCTGAGCTAGTTCTTCTGCATGAGCTTTACGTGTCAACTCCATCTCTGCAGCGAACTTAGCAAGCATCTCTTCTTGGGCTTTCTTAGATGCTTCTTCACTTTGAACTCGTCTAAGTAGCTCTTGGCGAAGATCATCCATCTCTTTTCTTTGATTATCCGTATGATTATCCAACATTTCTGCCATCACAAATGCAGCCATTGAAGACGATGCAGAGCTACTCTGGGTTGGTTGAAGAGGCTCGGTTGTAACCACAGTACTGAGGATGGGAGTTATTGGAGGTGGAAGGAATGGTGTTGAAACCGGTCGGGTTGGTAAGGACTGTATTGGTGGAGGTTGAGTTACTAAAGGCTGAGTAGGTACCATGATTGTAGGAGCACCGGACTCCTTTTCAACACTTGCTGAAACAGGGATGGATGTCTCCTTCGAAGTAGAATACCTTTCAGGTGATCCAAACTCATCAATATCCTCTGGCTCCTCGTACTCTTCTTCAATGTTCATCTGTGCACCCGAACCACTACCTCCCGTGTCTTTCCTACTCCTTTCAATAGCTATCTTCATTAATTTTCTCTCAGCCTTGTCAAGAGTAGGATCATCAACATCTTCTTCGTCGCGGAGAACTAACTCATCAGCCGTACCCTTTCCCTTCTTAACCTCATTCTTCTTCTTCTTGGTTTCGGGTTCAGGTAAAGCAGTTGGTTGCTTGCGTTTACCTTTACTCTTGACCGTAGTAGACGAGTCTTCTACTGTCTGAAGGCTTGCTTTTAGCTTCTTGATTTCTAGTAGCAGTAGTTTGTAATCAGCTGAAGCTTTAATTCTATCCATCAGAAGATAATCGGGAATAGGACCAGGAATAACACCACCAGATGGTCCTTCATGCCTTAGATCCACATTGTGATCAGCCTCTTCAGTGTGATGACGACTTGCTGCACGCTTATCAATAGTAACATCATTCTTCATAAAATAATTAATGATAAGCTTGATAAACCGAGGGTAGGGAAAGAAATTAGTCTTCAGCTTCTTGTTTTGGAAGAGTTAAAAGTTAAATTCTTCCCACAACAATAATGCATAATCTGCATTTGAGCCTTTGTACATTCCATGAAAGATGTTCATAATTGAATCGCGCAAAGCATCATGCCCACTTGTTTTAGGCGTGAGACATCTACTGAGAATACCCAAGATTGCTCTCCAAGGTTGACCTACTTTAGCGGTGGTAAACTCAGACACTACTCGTATGTCAGGACATCCAAGAGCATCGAACATCTCCATGAGTTCATCTTTGGTAGGATCCCTAGAAAATGACATACCTTTGTGTTAGAAATACGTTTTTACGTATATTAGAAGTATCGGTCACTCCACAATATTATTAATGTTGTAATAGCTCGTAGTTAATAGTTACTTATTTAGTTAAGTAAGAACCGGCCCATGGGCTTGTCATGGGCCGGCCCAAGTCCATTAGTGGCTTGGAAGTATAAATACCCCTTTCCTCCTTGGAAAGGGGTTGGTTGTTGTTCACTTTCTAGTTTTCATTTAATAAAAAGACACATAGTTTCTCTCACTTTCTCTCTCTAGTTTCTCTCTCTAGAAAACATCAACCCACTTCATAGATTCATAGGTTATCAAGATTCTACACTTTGGTTGTATCCCGAATGCCAAATATCTTTCGGAAGTCTGAAACAGTAAGTGTCTGCTGCTTGTTGTCGAGAGTGAAGGTGATCTTGTTTGAAGTGCTTTCCTTGGTAGCCCAGAACTCATACATGTAGTCATATGGCACCGAAGCAGTACTCCTTAAGGCATTCTTGAAGTGAGAGTGATCAAGGATTGCTATGGCTACTTTAAATCCATGGTGAGTGGATTTTGAGACTTGCTTCAGCCGGTAATTGTTTGGTATGAACTTGAGGGTTCGTGCTTCGGCAATTGCGGCTGCTCTAGAGTCTTGGATTGCTTGTACTGTTGGATTAGTCATCGTATCTGCTTAAGATAAGACATAAAAGGTTGATGCACAAACAATATATAGATATATATCATTATGACTTCTAAGCATAATACATTTCAACAAGTACTTATAACAGGCAAACAACTATCAATCCAACAACTCTTCATTCGGAACTTTTGTTGATTCGGAAGTGTTGATTCGGAAGATTTTGGCTAGGAACTCCTTGATCCGGAACTTTTGGTTCGGAAGATTTGATCCGGAACTTTTCTTGATCCGGAACTTTCCTTTGATCCGAAACTTTCCTTGATCCGGAACTTTCCCTTGATCCGGAACTTTACCTTGATCCGGAACTTTCCTTGATCCGGAACTTTCCCTTGATCCGGAACTTTACCTTGATCCGGAACTTTCTTTGATCCGGAACTTTTGGTTCGGAACTTTCCTTGATCCGGAACTTTTGGTTCGGAACTTTTTGATTCGGAACTTTCCTTGATCTGGAACTTTTGGTTCGGAGCTTTTTGATCCGGAACCTTGGTTGATCCGGAACTTTTGGTTCGGAACTTTTGTCTGGGAAACAGAAACCTTGTTTCGTGTACAGTCGATCAAAAGAATGATGAAAAAACCCAGATTTTTACCAAGTTACCCAAAAAGTTTTGTGATTTCAACTAAAATAAGTAAAAACTAATACTTATCTACTAATCCCAATCACAAAAACACCAAAAACTCCAAGAATCAAGATGGATCTTCTTAAAGAACACTAATACAATCAAAAACTAAATAACAACACAAATCATTACCTTAAATCACCCCATAGCTCTGATACCAAATGTAGAATATTGATAACCTATGAATCTATGAAGTGGGTTGAAGATTCCTAGAGAGAGAAACTAGTGAGAGAAAGTGAGAGAGAAACTATGTGTATTTTATTCAAATGAAAGTATGGAATGAACAACAACCAACCCCTTTCCATGGTGGAAAGGGGTATTTATATCCAAGGCCTTTATTTGGGCTTGGGCCGACCCATGACAAGCCCATGGGTCGGTTTCTTACTTAACTTAATAAGCAACATTAACTACGAGTTATTACAACATAAATAATATTGTGGAGTGACTGATACTTCTAATATACGTAAAAACGTATTTCTAACAGTAGATATAGAAAATATTTGTAGTTTATATGCTTACACGTTTTCATATATCATATTAACCTTAAAATCGTCTTATTTTCATATGTACAATTTAATCGGATTAATTAGCAAAATGATTAGCATTTCACCAAATTTGTACTAAAATACATACATAGATTACATGTGTTTTCGAACAAGCAACTTTATAAATAACTGAATGGTTCAAAATCTAACTCCAATTTAATAGTTGTTGAATATTGGTAATCCAAGTATGGAGTGAGGTTAGAAGGTTTTCTAGAGAGAAAAAGTTAGAGAGAGAAATAAGAGAAAATGTGTGAAATATTATCAGATATCTGATGTTAGGGTTTTTTGGCTTGCTTTTTTTTCGATAATCTGTGGCTTATAAGTTCATTGTTGGGTCTTATTCACTGTTGTTTTTGCTTATTATTCACTCCCCACAAGTCAATTGCTTGTGGGATAGCTTTTGCCCAAAAAGAAAACCAAAAATAAAACCAAAAAAATAAATAAACGATAATTAAAAACATTAGCCTCGTTTCGAACCCATGAGCCCTCGCTGGGGGAATGGTGTTCTTACTAGTGTGCCAAGTTTTCAATTTGGTAACTCTTTTACTTGTTTTATTCTTATACCATTCTAGCTTTCTTTTGATAATAATAAGTCGTAGCTTATTATTGCTCTTCCAACTTATTTTGTTCAGCTTTTTCCTATCTTATATTTTTCTCTCATTTTAGATCACTTAATAGATTTTCAAAGAAATTTTTAGAATTTTCCACATAAGTTTACTATTTTTTTATCATTTATTTAGTTTTAGTTTTTTGTAAAATCATATAAAAATAGTAAAAATGTTTTTCATTTTTAGGAAAAATACTTTTTAGGTTTTAATTGATATATTTTAGTTGTACAATTGATAAAGTCTTGGTTTAGACTTTTTCTTAATTATTTTTATTTTTATGTTTTTAGATAAACATTAAAATTTAATAATAATTTTTATGTTTTTACAATGTTTTGCTAATTTTTCATTTTTAATTACATTTTTTAGAATTTATTTGCAATTTTTTAATTTTTATCGATTTTTAAGTCTCGATTCGCGCGTAACGCATTTTTGTCTTAGTATGATTGTAGCGTAATCCATCTTTTGTTTTCTCATTTTGTCTAACCAAAAACGTAATTAATCCAAAAACGTCTTTAATTTGGCTAAATACTCATACCTCCATGGACGACGAACTTAATTGTCGGTATATACGTTTCGTAACGTATTTACTTAATACTTACTATTTGTTACTTTCTTTCTTAAGAGTAAGCATACGTCTAAAATAATCCTCATCATATACCAGTTTATAGCTCATAAGAACCTATGATGTATCCAGCATGCCCGGGTGTTTTTCTTTATAAAATCTCAGAAGATTACTCAAAGGTGGTAGGGGTCTATTTGCTTACGTTACGTGTTTGTTTAGATTTGTATGACCTTATATTTGTTTGCTTATGTAAGTGTTTGTAAAATCCGTGAAGAGTTGCCACAGTATAAGGTGCATGTGTGCATTTGTTATTTGTATGTTTTACGACTTTATTTTTTTATGGGTAATATTAGGCCTATTTAGATGAAAATTTAACATAAATGATGACACCGCAATTATACATGGTCTCATCGTCCAAAACGGGCTTAAAACGATGAAAATATCATAAAAGGTGCCATGTATATGCTTGTGTTTGTTCAATGTGTATTTTAGGTACGGATATCGAGAAAATGACAAAAAGATCACAAGAATCAATCAAACACGAACACGGGAAACGAAGCCACACAATGAACCGGACTCGAATGTTGAATTTCTAAAAAGACCCTTGAAGAATTGAAGATTGGCAAGAATGGTCCCTCAAGTTTGAAGACTTATCACTTTAGGCCTTTGTATAACTGATAAAATCAACTTTGGTCCTTATAGTTTCAAGAAAAGTCTTATTCAGCCCTTAAAGATTCAAGAAAATGCAAACAAAACCCTTAGAATTACTTTTCATAAGTTTTTGTGGCAAAAATGAGAAAACACAAACTTATAATCAAAGGGATATTGCATATGTTACCAGCCAAACTTTATATGCAAACAAAATGGAAGTTAGGGGGTGTTTTCTGCCAAGACACACAAACTCAACCCACCACTCATATGATGCCACCTCACCAATTTCGCCACCTCACCACCCCACTAACCCCTAAGATTAATATTAATCTAAAACCGTTTTAAACAAATTATAGGGGCGGGGAACATATATTATTTAGGGATAATAGGTTGTAAATGTAACATTATTATCCCATTTTACTATGTTATGTAATGTCTTCTTAATCTTACCAAAAAACACACCCACTGTTACTAATTGTCCCTATTGTAACAGAATTAGCTATTCCATTTGTTTTTTATGACGTGACACCCACTACCCACTTTGTTGACCCGTTACAAGTTTTTGACCCCGTTATTAAAAACTCACCCACCTAATTTATCCCCATTTCCCCCCTTTTCCAACCCTAAAACCTAAATACATTCATCCTTGCTGTTACAATCATCACCACCACCAACATCACGATGTCATATGCTAATGGAACCCCTCGAGTCTCACACAAATACGTTCGACCCACTTGTGATTGTGGTTACCAATTAACAGTCCAAACAGCTTGGACCCAGGATATATGACAAAAAAAAGAAGTGTCATGTATACGAATTTTTTGATGATAATTTACCAAGTGATTACTATAGGGAGCTGCTACTAGATCTGCATTCAAAGGTGAAGAAAGGTAACAATGTTGACAAGACAAGGATGGAGAAAGAGTTGACTGCCACAAAGTCAAAGCTTGAGTAGTATCATAGGATATTCCTCATTTTGATTGGGATAATGGTGGTTTTGTGTGTTGTTTTAGGTATAAGGATTGTTTAGAAAGGATGGTATGGGTTTGTGTGTTTGTAACATTATCAGTAGTTGTCTTTGTGTTTTGTAATGGAATTTGACTCCATAAAGTCAAACTATTATTAGCAATGAAAATTTTGCAAATTTTAACCTTATTTCTTGTGTCTTTTATTATTGTATACAGTTAATGTAAGTAGAATTCAACAAATCACAAGCTTAAAGAAAACTGCATAGATTTAAAATGACTTTAGCAAGTCAATTAACTTCATAGATAACTGACTATAGAAACTCAAATACCACAAAAGGTACACACTCAAATAAGTTTCTGATGGTGCTAGTTTTATCATGCCCTAAGTTAATACACAAAACAGGGCTTCCAAATACACATAATCTAGATTATTTTTAATTTAGAGTACACAAAAGATACACTTGGGTGATAGATTAGTCCAAGTTGAGAGCAGTGTTTGTCGAGCTTCCTTCACCTTGAATCTTTCTTGCCAAGTTTCTTTTGATAATCTTACTGCTTGGTGGCCTTTGTCTTGTTGCAATTGGCCTTTCATCTGGTACTTCATTTGTTGCTTGACTAGGAATTTCATCTTGGGTAGGAATTACAAATTCTGCTTGGTTTTCTTCGACAGCTTGATTGGTTGCTTGAGTACCTTGTGTATCAGCATACATATCATAGTAAACACCAGGACTATCATCATCATCATCATCTAACCAGTAAGCCAAACCTCTTTGAAAGCTTTCCTTATGGTAACCAGGTGGTGTTGTTGAAAACCTAACACCACCAACCCTGTTGAATGCCTTCATGTTAGAATCAGAATAATTGAACCCTGGTATACGATGACCCATGTTACCACTCACACCACCAGCATTACCACTCACAACACCAGCTACACCACCAGGATTACCAATCACACCACCTGTTATACCACCAACATTACCACTCACACCACCTGCTACATCACTACCAGAACCTCCATCACCTCTACCAGAACCTCTAACACCACTACCAGAATCGCCATCACCTCTTCCAGTACTATCCACACCACTACCAGAAGCTCCAACACCTCTTCCAGAACTTCCACAACCTCTACCAGAACCTCCAACACCTCTGCCATACACTCGACCACCTCTACCAAAACCTCCAACACCTCGACCACCTCTACCAGAACCTTCAACACCTCTGCCATACACTCGACCACCTCTACCAGAACCTCCAACACCTCGACCACCTCTACCAGAGCCTTTAACACCTTGACCGCCTCTACTAAAACCTCTAACACCTTGACCACCTATACCTAAACCTCCAACACCTCTACCTGAACCTCTTCCAATACCACTAGCAGAACCAGTAGCATCACTTGCATCTTTTTTACTAGGCCTTCCAACTCTTTTCTTTTCTATGACTGGTTTTTGAGCAGGTGGAGCGTTACATCCTTTTTTGTTATGACCAACTTGAAAGCAGTTTTGACAAGTTACCGGACATCCTACCTTTGAGATATTTGTTCCACTTCCACCTTCATGACTTGCCCTGATCCTCTTCTTCCTTGGCCTTCCTGGCATAACCTTAGGCTTTGGAGGTAATACCTTCGAGTATTGACTCTGATCTGGCCAAAAATCAATACCTCCAACTGGACTAATATAATTATGGTATGTTGCATAGTAAAGCTCCTTTCTAAACCAATTTGGAACTTACTCTTCAGGGTCCCTGTTGATCTTGAAAATAGCTGTGATAACATGTACACAGGGCAACCCGGATAGCTGCCATAATCTACAATTACAAGTCCTTGTTGACAAATCGACCTTGAAAGAGTTGCTGCCTGATCTTACCTCAAAAGTATCACCGCCAGCATGAGTAACATTCTAGAACCTAAAATTCAACAACATTATTAAACAAAATAAGCAATCATTATTAAAGAGCATAACAAATCATCATTAAATAACTTTAAAAGGATCTAAATCACACCTTGTATCATTTTTCATCAAGTCAAGTCTCTTCAAGATATTTGGACATATGTCATTAGTCCATGTAGCTGATATCTTCCTCATAGTATTCATCCTTTCAAGCACTATGACCCCCATAGCCTCCAACATAGTCAGTAAAGGCTTGTTTCTCACCAACAACAATACCGAGTTAAAGCACTCACTAAATCCATTTTCAATAGCCTCACACCCCCCTATCTAATTCAAAAAACGCCCTAGACCAAGTCTTGGGATTTTTATCCATCAAATACTGATAAGCACCAAGGTTTGCAGCTTTGATTCTTTCCATTACTTTATTAAACTTCTGAGGATATGAAGCTTTTGAGGCAGCCCAAAATAACTTCCTAAACTCTAGGCCACTATATTGCTTTCTAAAGTTCTCATATATATGTCTAGCACACTGCCTATGCTTAGCATCTGGCATTACATCTTTGACAGTCTCTATTAGACCTTTATGTTGGTCAGACATTAAAGTAGGACCATGACCAGTTGGCATTTCCAAGTCATCTCCTAGAAGTTCTAAAAACCAGCTCCAATTATCCTTGTTTTCCACATTCACAATTGCCCAAGCAATTGGGTAAATGTGGTTGTTACCATCTCTTCCTATGGCAGTTAAGATCTCTCCTTGATTTGGTCTTTTCAAGAAACAACCATCTAATGCAACCACCCTTCTACACCCATTTATAAACCCTTGTTTTAACCCAGCAAAATAGACATAAAACCTATCAAAATAAGTCTTGTCATCAGTATTTGTAACTCCTAATTTCACAGTAGACCCTGGGTTAGAATCCAATAACTCTTTGCCATATGATCTTAGGAGAGCATAGTGTTCCTCAATAGTTTTTTCATACTCTGATAAAGCAAAAGTCTTGGCACTCCTACACTGATTAGGGGTTATAGTACACTTATACTTCTTCATGACAAGATCAGCTATATCACACAACTTAATATCAGGATTCTTCCTAATTTTGTCACCAAAGTGCTTTCATATCCACTTATAGTCAATTAATGAACCGAACTTAAAATTTCTAACACAATTATGCTCAGGGTTTAAAGACTTAATCTGAAATGTCTTCTTTGTACTCATCCAGTTAGCATATAACCTGAAAGTACATTTTCTAACATCTTCCTTATATACACTAGGATACCTGAATTGTTTCCTTTGTTTGCCAACAGAAGGCTCCTTAAGATTTGGAGGTCTTTGGCCACAAACAGCAAGGATCACATCCGTAGAACTTCTCTCACACCAGATTGAGTAACCATTGGAAAGTGCATAGTATGTTATACATTCCTTCAATTCAGCAGCATCCACATACTTTTCTCCAAGCTATTACATGAAAACAATAAGAGTTATAAATCAAATTACACATAAATTGTATAGCACAACTGAAAATGCACAAATGTATTACCTTTGGGGTCTTCATTCTCCAATGTGTGCTCCGATCATGTGTAGGGAATCAGTCTTCTCTTTCATGAGCACCAACAAACGGGTCTTGCAAATCAGGATCTTCAGCATCGTGCTTCAAATTCCTCATCAAGTCAAAAATGAAATCATCATGCTCAACAAACATTTCATTCTGGGTTGTTGGAACTGCCCTAGTAGTACTTGCCGAACCATCAATGTCTGGAATTGGTGGTGGTCTTATCTTAGTTCTATTCGCTTTCCTAGTTCTAACTTGTATAAGTTCTTCTTCGGCAGCACTTAGATAATCAAATGACCTGTCGGACTCATCACTATCGACATCACTTTCATCAAACACCCACTCGCTATCATCACTGTCACTTACATCTGCCACTTTCTCTTTACCTCTACCAACATCCTTTGATTTCTCCTCACTTTCAACTCCCACTTTCTCTTTTCCCCTATAAAGAGCATCATCTTCAACTTCTTGCTCAGCCCAAGTAACCATTTCTTCCATAGTAAATTCATTGCAATACCTCTTGCGAGGTGTTGCTCTTTTATTTGAAGTACAATCACTAACTGTACTATGGTCAAGGATTGCTAGATATTGATCTAGGTCAATATTACAATGATCCAAATAAACTTCAATCCCATCATACAACTTTGACAAATCATACATGTGAATCAAATCATAATCATTCTCTAATTTCACCAAACCTTTATCTAAATCACTATCTGGCCGTCTATAGTACATACCAAATAGGTTGATACAATTTGTGGACTTAATAATCAACCTCTTAAAATCAGCATAGCTTAACCTAGCAATGTACATCTTCAACAGTACACCACTATCATACCTTAGTGGCTCATGCATGAAAATCCCATCATTCCAAACATCCAACTCAATACCATCAATTCCAGGTATAGTCATTCTGAAAAATATAAAATATAAAATTAGGGTTAGATACAATAATTAGGTATCCATTTAACAATTAAAAAGGGTAATAATAGTTTACATACCTTCAATTGCATTCAAATGATTTGGGTGTCGATCTGAAAAATTAGGGTTTGGAAAGGGGGGAATAATTGGGTTTGATTAAAAGTGTGTGTGCGTGTATGTTTTAGGGTTTGGAAAAGGGGGGAAATGGGGATAAATTAGGTGGGTGAGTTTTTAATAACGGGGGTTGAGTGAAATAACGGGGTCAAAAACTTGTAACGGGTCAACAAAGTGGGTAATGGGTGCCACGTCATAAAAAACAAACGAAATAGCTAATTCTGTTACAATAGGGACAATTAGTAACAGTGGGTGTGTTTTTTGGTAAGATTAATAAGACATTACATAACATAGTAAAATGGGACAAAAATGTTACATTTACAACCTATTATCCTTTTAGAAAATATGGCCTCCAATCGTCCAAATAAAATGCAAACACAACCTTAACAGCTTTTCTTCAAATATTCTTTGTTAAAACTTTGGCCTAGTTGTCAAATTTGACACATCATATTCCATAACTTTGAATAAGGACTTGAAATGTAATTTGAGCTTTCTTCAAGGACTTATTATGCAATGTATTCAAACATGAAGGACCTATCTTGTACAAACTGATATTTGGAGGGTCATTTGTGATAGGTGTTCAAACTTGGAGGACCAAACTTGACAATCTTCAATTCTGCAAGTGTCTTTCTTGGAAAAACATCATTCGAGTCTGGTTCATTGTACGGTTTCATTTCCCGTGTTCGTTTTTCTTTGTTTCTTGTGATCTTATTGTCTTTTTCTCGATATCAATACCTAAAACATACAACAAACGAATACAAGCATAATTTCTGGTAACATATGATATATTTACGCGTTGTAAGCCTGATTTGGACGATGAGACTAGGTATAAATGTAGTCTCATCAGGTCTATTATTGCTTAAAGTTATTCTAACTTAAAATATCATCAGTAATTATAATGTTATTATTGAAAATCACGTATACTCATAGATTATTATGCTCGGATAATATTAGTTTCAGGGTACTCGCAGCGGTATTATGCGAGAATTTTGCTAGTCATAAATGATGTACATCCCAAATGTGTTAAAATCACTATTTAAATAAATGAATTATCAACAAAGAAATCATTTGAAAATTTACCAATATTTATGTAAAAAATGTTTTAAGATGATCAATATAAAAAATAGTTATCGTACTTAGTAATGATGTTGATTTGTGTGTTTACTGACTTGATTAGTTGATTTGAATAAATAATTGGTGAGTCTTTGGAAGAAAATATGTGTAATACATACATACACGTAAATATTCATTAGTCATACATTTAATCATTATATTAGGTCTAAATAGTATTACTCGGTAAATATTATATAAACATACATTTGTTGGAGTTGCTTTTGGGCCTCCTACTTTGCTAATGTTACACCTAATCAAAACAACAGTTCGCTATTTGACATTAAATGGAAGCACTTAGCATCCGTTAGTTAAAGGTTAATAACTTATGATCGTTAACGTTTTTTTTAAACGTGAATATTAGGTGGCGGTTGTGAACTTAAAGTTATCTTTTTTTATTTTAACAGTATTTGTCGCTATATAAAATAGATTTTACATAATTAGTTCTTAATGCTATAGATATATTGCAATGTTAGTCCTTAATGACTAACTTAGTAACAAAAGGTTAACCTAAATGAATTTATGTTAAAAAATATTCAAAAATAATAAACGAAAATATTTCGAGGGTTATCAGTCTGTTGCAGAGTTATTCCGCCCTTAACCTCGACCTCACACCCCGCACAAGTGGGTTTTCATCATTATAATTTATTTTTTTAAGAATGAGATATTTTATGAAGATACTTATTAGGGCAAATTCAACTTTTGCACAATAGACAAAGGTTGCTTCATTTTTTTTTATCTTAACATGAATTGTCTCAAAAATACCCCAAGATGACCGAGGCATCTAAGGCAACTGGGACAACTTGTACTATAATGCGACACGTGTGAAATTCAAATACGTTACTATTAAACATGTGTTGTATTTGAACTAGAGGACACCTCATATTTATATACGAAACGACCTCAAAAATATACATCTTTATCGAGGAGACAAGGGTATTGTACACCGATGCGACTGCAATTAAAAAAAGTTATAAATTCTTTTTATAAATTTGTAAAAAATTTATAACAAAAATTATTTAATATTTTAATAAATTATTAAATATTTTTAAAAATGAATAAATATTAATAAAAAAATTAAAAATAAAAAATTTATACCTTTTAATAAATTTATTTATTTTTTTATGTATTTTCTATCAATTGTAAAAAACATTATCATTTTTTATAAATTTATGTATTTATTTATAAATTTAGAATTTTTAATAATATTTTTATTGCGGTCGCCTCGAGTATAAAAGACCTTGGTCTCCTTGAAAAAGATTTTTTTATTGAGGTCGTCTCGCGTATAAATATGAGTTGCCTCCAACTCTAATACAACACATGTTGAATAGAATCGTACTTGATTTTTGCACTTGTCATACTATCGTACATGTTGATTCGGATGCCTTAGATGCCTCGGTCGCCTTAGGATATTTAGAGAAAATACTAAGTTGGGGTGTTTAAAAAGGAAATAACCTTTGGCTAGGTGCATAAATAAAATTTTCCCTATATATTAATTATATAGCGTTAGAATTATTTATAGTAAATAACATAAATGTCCACTTATTGTAATTTATATGAAGAATTTACTATAAATATGACAATCACCTGCACAAACATAACTCGAAAAGATTTGGTGATATTTCTAATATTTGTTAGTAATGAAGAAAAATATGATGTGTTTGTTTGTTTTTTACGTGTTATTTACTGGATTTGTGAACGGGATTGCTATTCCAGATAAAGATTTTTTCGCTACTATTGGTATTACATTCATAAAATTTTATGTTTATCAGTTATTATTCTTTTAAGAGAAAGTACACTCGAATAGCGAAAGATACACTTTTACAAATTCAACTATTTATTTTAAATTTTTTAATATTTTGTTTTCCTTTGAGGTTATGATTACAAATCTTACATGTATGAATTTGTTCAACAACGTTGCAAAAGATTTGCTTGTGATGATGCATGCTTAGCTCATCGACCAATTGGAGGCTCCATAGCATATTCAAATTGTCTTGAAACTTTTTGTCATTGTTGTATGAGTGAAAAGTAATAATCATGTCGTTAAAGTTTTAATTTCTCGTAATATCACATAGATAACTACACCTTTTAATAAAGCAAAAATGACATATTTGACACATCCGAATAGAAGTTTTCCTACAAACACCCGATTTGTTTTTTTGGAAAAAAATCCCCCGTGTTCGCGGGATAAAACAATTGAAGCAACTTTGGAAGGCGTGGTGTTATATACTGGTCCGTTTGGGTTTTGAAAAACTACTAATAAATTCGGTAGTTCGTGGGATTCTAAGGGTGGAGTCCAATTTTAATTTTTAATAAGTGGCTTAAGATTTCGTGCAAAGGTTTATTTTCTATAGAGTTTAGGGTATATGCTTAATGTCTCCTGGATTAAAATCTTATTGTATGTGATTTTTTGTATGTTATACACGCACTACTAAAAGAAAGCTCATAAAAACTGGTCAAAATAGCCCATAAAGATTGGTTTTTGAACCACTTTCTAAAGGGGGTATCTCCATGATTGAAACATATAAAAACCGGTTACGCAACATGTCTCTATTCGAAGCATCAACATCGGTTTACTAGTAAAAACTAGTGTCAATCTCTAGTGTCTACATGCCTCTTTATAGAGTAAAGAGAGTAGTTAATATATAAGAACCAGTCTTGGTGAAAATCTCTTTTTTTAAATAATTCTAACTTTTGCGAATAATATAATTTTTTATCATTCCATAATACAAATGAATTAATGTGCAGAAGTGTAAATACATGTCAATTTAACCAACTAAAACTAAATTTTCTATTTTTGAACTTATTTCTACTAAAACAAATTTAGAATGTAGCACTCTCCACTTTTAATATAAGTTCTATATCTTTCTTTCTAATTTCGGCACCACCTATACTTTGCGCACAAGCTTCATCTCTTTTAGTGTAGTTTTGAATTAGATCATCCAAGTGAGCCAACTTGCAAAGTAGTACCAATCTTCAAAATTCCATATGTCCACCTGTTTATAAAGATGTTTATTGATAGTAGTATGGATACGTGTTTTAGGAAAAACAAAATAAAAGCAGTAAGTGTTAAGTGTACATTTAGGAAAACGTAAAACACTCGAGGAGAATTAATGTGTGTGTTAAACTTGTTAAATTTGAGATTAATATTGATGAGACGAAAAAAAAAATGACGGATTACGCTAAAAATGGTCGAAAACGCTTAAACGTAGGAATGTCAAAACGCGACCAAATGAAAATTTTCACGTAAAAATTTATTAAAAACTCATAAAAAGTTCTAAAGATCCTAATTAAGAAGAAAATGCAAACCAAAATTTGAAAACTTTTAAATTATTTTATATTAATATTTAAAGTTTAGTAAAAACCCTAAAAATAAATTAACTAAGAAAAAGACAAAATTCAAATTTTTCTATTGTAAACCTAAAACGCTTTATTTAAAACCCAAAAAATATTTTTTGAAAATTTTTCTAAACCTTTTTCTATTTTTAAAAGACTTTACTAAATTAAAAAGTAAAATAACGTTAATAAATATAATACAAAAGGGAAAAATCTGAAATTGAGCAAGAAAATCCTAAACTAAGACTGTAACAAGAAAAAAATGAAAAGGATAAAAAAAACTTGACCAATAAGCTGGAAACCAGCATATAGGCTACGACTTATATATAAAAAGTCAAAACTAAAAGTCTTTTAAGTATAAAAAGTAGGGAAAATGAACCAATCAAAGACCCTAGAATTGGTTAAAGGTGTGTATGTGTGAGGCGTTGGGAGTGGTATAGATGGGGGTTCGAGTTCCTTAGTCATCCACTTTTTTTAAACAATTTTATTTTATTTTTTTCTTTGTTAAGATCGATGAACAGTGACAACATAACACAATAACACAACCAAAATGCATAATCATAATGTTTTTAAGCACAAACGAAAGATCAAATCACCAAAGACTTCTTGTTTCTTTTTACTTGTTTTATTTTTTGGTTGGATAATTGCATAGTCAACACTTAAACACAAACACGAACACCAATCGCTGATTCACGCCGGTGTGTGTGTTATTTAACTCACAGTAAGATAAGAACAGGGCACTTTTTGGTTTTGCTGTTTGTGTATTATGGAACAAAGGGGCACCCTCACTTGCATTTTGCAAGTGAGGATTCTAGGCAAGAACGAATACAAAGCAACATAAACAACAGTTACGAACTAAACACGATGAGCAAACAATGTTTTAAGTAAGCCACATAATAATGAGTAAGAGCACACAAGTAGATAGGCTCAGTTTGGCGTATATGGACTATGTAATTCTAACAGTGAGATGAATAAGCTCAGAGAAGCTTCAATAAGCTCACGGTATCAGTCAATAATAAGCCAAGAAAACCATACAATAAGCTATAGCCCCACACCCCTTTTTTGTCAGATAGCAACAGTGGGCTTACGAGCTTATTGGTGCCAATTTGGTGAACTTTGGGTTTAGTTACTTGGTTACTGTTGGTGTGTAGGAACATAAACGCAACAAATACAATTAAAACACTAACAACCACAACGATTCAAACCACACTCAACATCAGGCACAATTCATACTTAAAGGCCACGTTTCGATTTGTGTATAGTGGGTGATACAGCAGACAAACACACACCCTTTAATTTCTGGTTGCTTTGATGTGGATTTTGGTATAAACAAACTTAATAACCGTGGGCAAAACATGCTTTTTCAACAATATTTATCAATCACAATGATGAAAATAACGCAACCAAGCAGTTATACATACAATTCAAGCACAAATAAGAATTAATGAAACCTCATACAGTTAGACCAAGAATAAAAAGGCAATGAACAGTGGGCAAATTTACTAAGAATCAATAGGCAGGCAGTGGACTCTTATAGCTTTGGTGGACTCGTTTGGGTTCACTTGCTTACTGTTGGAACAAAAGGCACAAACTCACAGAAATCAACACTCACCAAACTCAAATAAGTAACAACTATGCAAACCTAAATCGCACAGTGGTATAGAATACTTGTTGTGGCAATGTAGTGACTAAGCTAGCTTATACTATGCTTTTTAGTGAGCTTTTCTTAGAGCTATGAACTGAAATACCCTCAAACCTACAAACTAATGAAATCCACTCCTATAACATCTTAATCACACTAACCTTCATCTATAATACCACTCAAATCACATCTAGAACATAAAGATATTATAACACTCCCTTTTTTATCTTTTTCTTTTGCTTGTTTTTCTTTTTGATACCCAAATGCACAGAATGTTCAAGTGTACAAAATGCAAACACTAAACACTTACACAATAGTCAACGTGAATAATTTCCACACTAGGTAGATTTTTAGACAAACTTTCAAAACAGATTTTCTAAACTAAACCTCAAATCTTTATGCAATCAATCTTAAACTTAAACTAAGATTTATGACATAAAATTAGCTAGCACCAAACATCACTTAATGGTCCAATTAGCAAAGTTTTTCAAAGTAAACTTAACAGATTAAAAAAAACAAGAAATCTATCATGCTCATACTCAAAACCTTACAATAACAAGAAATGAACACAAAACTAATAAATAGACAACAGGCACACAACAGCAAATGAACACTTTGTTTTCGGCAGAAAAAGAAAGTAAAGAGGACTTTTGGACAAACCTCGAGAGCGTACATCCACGCCCTCGCATATACGAGCTTTTGTTCTAGCTTAACAAGAACAAGCTTCCAATGACAACATGAACAATATCAGTTATATTAAAAAATGAAAATCATTGATTTTTTGTATTACTTTCCTTGCTTGAAACTTGATATGAAAACACAAAACAAGCAAGCCTTATGCTTGTCACTTATGTTTGATTTTCAAATAAAATCTCAAACATATGTGATCCAAACATAAAGCTTAGCCATAAAATTACTCAAACATATTTCATACAAACTTTTATAAAATCTTAAAACTCAAAATAACTTAAACATAAACAAAGAAATTAGCAATGGTCACTTGGAATTTCGTCAATAAACAAAACCAGTTTTTTCATTCATTGAAGAAAAGGGATTTACAATGCTTTTGACCAAAAGAAAAACCAAGAACAAAATACTGATAATGCCTAACACCCTTTATATAATAGGACTTACAATAGCTTCTAGAATCAAAAATAAAGAAAACCCTAATCAATGATCTTCCAAAAATGCCCTCGTGTTGAAATAATTTGAAAATGGTTGAAGATCAACCCATTTGAAGTAGCAGGGACAATGTGATGTTGCTGAGTTGGTGAATCCATCCTAGACATCAAATAGTTGTGGCCAACACGCTATGAAATCCTCATCATTCATATCTCTGTCTCCTTTTTGGTTTCTTGTGATATGTGGGACAGGAGATGTCTCATGCGAGCACATGGGTTGAGCTGGATGGGGGATTTGAGTTGGAATATGATTAAAAAGTTTTTAATAAATGATCTGGAATAGATCATATAATAATCCCTTCGTTTAAGTTTGAGAGAAAATTAGGGTTTATGGGTGGTTTACTAGGAATTTGATCATGGGTGGTTAAATAATAGGGATAATAGGTTGTAAATGTAACATTGTTGTCCCATTTTACTATGTTATATAATGTCTTATTAATCTTACCAAAAAACACACCCACTGTTACTAATTGTCCCTATTGTAACAGAATTAGCTATTCCGTTTGTTTTTTATGACGTGGCACCCACTACCCACTTTGTTGACCCGTTACAAGTTTTTGACCCCGTTATTTCACTCAACCCCCGTTATTAAAAACTCACCCACCTAATTTATCCCCATTTCCCCCCTTTTCCAAACCCTAAAACATACACGCACACACACTTTTAATCAAACCCAATTATTCCCCCCCCCCTTTCCAAACCCTAATTTTTCAGATCGACACCCAATTCATTTGAATGTAATTGAAGGTATGTAAACTATTATTACCCTTTTTAATTGTTAATTGGATACCTAATTATTGTATCTAACCCTAATTTTTTATTTTTTATTTTTCAGAATGACTATACCTGGAATTGATGGTATTGAGTTGGATGTTTGGAATGATGGGATTTTCATGCATGAGCCACTAAGGTATGATAGTGGTGTACTGTTGAAGATGTACATTGCTAGGTTAAGCTATGCTGATTTTAAGAGGTTGATTATTAAGTCCACAAATTGTATCAGCCTATTTGGTATGTACTATAGACGGCCAGATAGTGATTTAGATAAAGGTTTGGTGAAATTAGAGAATGATTATGATTTGATTCACATGTATGATTTGTCAAAGTTGTATGATGGGATTGAAGTTTATTTGGATCATTGTAATATTGACCTAGCTCAATATCTGGCAAACAAAGGAAACAATTCAGGTATCCTAGTGTATCTAAGGAAGATGTTAGAAAATGTACTTTCAGGTTATATGCTAACAGGATGAGTACAGAGAAGACATTTCAGATTAAGTCTTTAAACCCTGAGCATAATTGTGTTAGAAATTTTAAGTTTGGTTCATTAATTGACTATAAATGGATAGGAAAGCACTTTGGTGACAAAATTAGGAAGAATCCTGATATTAAGTTGTGTGATATAGCTGATCTTGTCATGAAGAAGTATAAGTGTACTATAACCCCTAATCAGTGTAGGAGTGCCAAGACTTTTGCTTTATCAGAGTATGAAAAAACTATTGGGGAACACTATGCTCTCCTAAGATCATATGGCAAAGAGTTATTGTATTCTAACCCAGGGTCTACTGTGAAATTAGGAGTTACAAATACTGATGACAAGACTTATTTTGATAGGTTTTATGTCTGTTTTGCTGGGTTAAAACAAGGGTTTATAAATGGGTGTAGAAGGGTGGTTGCATTAGATGGTTGTTTCTTGAAAAGACCAAATCAAGGAGAGATCTTAACTGCCATAGGAAGAGATGGTAACAACCACATTTACCCAATTGCTTGGGCAATTGTGAATGTGGAAAACAAGGATAATTGGAGCTGGTTTTTAGAACTTCTAGGAGATGACTTGGAAATGCCAACTGGTCATGGTCTTACTTTAATGTCTGACCAACATAAAGGTCTAATAGAGGCTGTCACAGATGTAATGCCAGATGCTAAGCACAGGCAGTGTGCTAGACATATATATGAGAACTTTAGAAAGCAATATAGTGGCCTAGAGTTTAGGAAGTTATTTTGGGCTGCCTCAAAAGCTTCATATCTTCAAAAGTTTAATAAAGTAATGGAAAGAATCAAAGCTGCAAACCCTGGTGCTTATCAGTATTTGATGGATAAAAATCCCAAGACTTGGTCTAGGGCATTTTTTGAATTAGATAGGGGGTGTGAGGCTGTTGAAAATGGATTTAGTGAGTGCTTTAACTCGGTATTGTTGTTGGTGAGAAACAAGCCTTTACTGACTATGTTGGAGGCTATGAGGGTCATAGTGCTTGAAAGGATGAATACTATGAGGAAGATATCAGCTACATGGACTAATGACATATGTCCAAATATCTTGAAGAGACTTGACTTGATGAAAAATGATACAAGGTATGATTTAGATCCTTTCAAAGTTATTTAATGATGATTTGTTATGCTCTTTAATAATGATTGCTTATTTTGTTTAATAATGTTGTTGAATTGTAGGTTCTGGAATGTTAATCATGCTGGCGGTGATACTTTTGAGGTAAGATCAGGCAGCAACTCTTTCAAGGTCGATTTGTCAACAAGGACTTGTAATTGTAGATTATGGCAGCTATCCGGGTTGCCCTGTGTACATGCTATCACAGCTATTTTCAAGATAAACAGGGACCCTGAAGAGTATGTTCCAAATTGGTTTAGCAAGGAGATTTACTATGCAACATACCATAATTATCTTAGTCCAGTTGGAGGTATTGATTTTTGGCCAGATCAGAGTCAATACTCGAAGGTATTACCTCCAAAGCCTAAGGTTATGCCAGGAAGGCCAAGGAAGAAGAGGATCAGGGCAAGTCATGAAGGTGGAAGTGGAACAAAGATCTCAAAGGTAGGATGTCCGGTAACTTGTCAAAACTGCTTTCAAGTTGGTCATAACAAAAAAGGATGTAACGCTCCACCTGCTCAAAAACCAGTCATACAAAAGAAAAGAGTTGGAAGGCCTAGTAAAAAAGATGCAAGTGATGCTACTGGTTCTGCTAGTGGTATTGGAAGAGGTTCAGGTAGAGGTGTTGGAGGTTTAGGTATAGGTGGTCAAGGTGTTGGAGGTTTTAGTAGAGGCGGTCAAGGTGTTGAAGGTTCTGGTAGAGGTGGTCAAGGTGTTGGAGGTTCTGGTAGAGGTGGTCGAGGTGTTGGAGGTTTTGGTAGAGGTGGTCGAGTGTATGGCAGAGGTGTTGGAGGTTCTGGTAGAGGTTGTAGAAGTTCTGGAAGAGGTGTTGGAGCTTTTGGTAGTGGTGTGGCTAGTACTGGAAGAGGTGATGGCGATTCTGGTAGTGGTGTTAGAGGTTCTGGTAGAGGTGATGGAGGTTCTGGTAGTGATGTAGCAGGTGGTGTGAGTGGTAATGTTGGTGGTATAGCAGGTGGTGTGAGTGGTAATGCTGGTGGTGTAGCAGGTGGTGTGAGTGGTAACATGGGTCATCGTATACCAGGGTTCAATTATTCTGATTCTAACATGTAGGCATTCAACAGGGTTGGTGGTGTTAGGTTTTCAACAACACCACCTGGTTACCATAAGGAAAGCTTTCAAAGAGGTTTGGCTTACTGGTTAGATGATGATGATGATGATAGTCCTGGTGTTTACTATGATATGAATGCTGATACACAAGGTACTCAAGCAACCAATCAAGCTGTCGAAGAAAACTAAGTAGAATTTGTAATTCCTACCCAAGATGAAATTCCTAGTCAAGCAACAAATGAAGTACCAGATGAAAGGCCAATTGCAACAAGACAAAGGCCACCAAGCAGTAGGATTATCAAAAGAAACTTGGCAAGAAAGATTCAAGGTGAAGGAAGCTCGACAAACACTGCTCTCAACTTGGACTAATCTATCACCCAAGTGTATCTTTTGTGTACTCTAAATTAAAAATAATCTAGATTGTGTGTATTTGGAAGCCCTGTTTTGTGTATTAACTTAAGGCGTGATAAAAATAGCACCATCAGAAACTTATTGGAGTGTGTACCTTTTGTGTTATTTGACTTTCTATAGTCAGTTATCTATGAAGTTAATTGACTTGCTAAAGTCATTTTAAATCTATGCAGTTTTCTTTAAGCTTGTGATTTGTTGAATTCTACTTCCATTAACTGTATACAATAATAAAAGACACAAGAAATAAGGTTAAAATTTGCAAATTTTTCATTGCTAATAACAGTTTGACTTTATGGAGTCAAATTCCATTACAAAGCACAAAGACAATTACTGATAATGTTACAAACACACAAACCCATACCATCCTTTCTAAACAATCCTTATACCTAAAACAACACACAAAACCACCATTATCCCAATCAAAATGAGGAATATCCTATGATACAACTCAAGCTTTGACTTTGTGGCAGTCAACTCTTTCTCCATCCTTGTCTTGTCAACATTGTTACCTTTCTTCACCTTTGGATGCAGATCTAATAGCAGCTCCCTATAGTAATCACTTGGTAAATCATCATCAAAAAATTCGTATACATGACACTTCTTTTTTTTGTCATATATTGAGCATGCAATAAATCGTTTTCCTGGATTATCCTTGGTTCAAGCTGTTTGGACTGTTAATTGGTAACCACAATCACAAGTGGGTCGAACGTATTTGTGTGAGACTCGAGGGGTTCCATTAGCATAGGACATCGTGATGTTGGTGGTGGTGATGAATGTAACAGCAAGGATGAATGGATTTAGGTTATAGTGGGGGTGATGGTTGTACAAAGGATGAATGGATCTAGGTTATAGTGTGTGTGCGTGTATGTTTTAGGGTTTGGAAAAGGGGGGAAATGGGGATAAATTAGGTGGGTGAGTTTTTAATAACGGGGTCAAAAACTTGTAACGGGTCAACAAAGTGGGTAGTGGGTGTCACGTCATAAAAAACAAACGGAATAGCTAATTCTGTTACAATAGGGACAATTAGTAACAGTGGGTGTGTTTTTTGGTAAGATTAATAAGACATTACATAACATAGTAAAATGGGACAACAATGTTACATTTACAACCTATTATCCCAACATTAAACCTAGTTATTTAACTAAGGTAATCTTTTTTTTATAAATTTCAAATACGATCTTTTGAATTGTATATGTACCCTGCTGCTTTAATCTCTTAAATTTTGACACGTACTTTTTATCTTTTTTAAAACTTTATAAAATTTACTCTACTTTTTCAAACTTTGTTTTCTTTTATTTTTGACACATAAAAGTTTAAATGATTTATTAAAAAACGAATTTTGATAATATAGATTTCAAAATAGTAGTAAACTTGATAAATAGAAATATTATGCTATTTTTTAGTTATTTAAAAATTTATAAAATATGAAAGTTCTAAAAACACTACTAGTAAAGAAAGTTTTAAAATTTTTTATGTCAAAAAGCGTTTATAAAGAAAAAGTTTTAAAATTTTTTATGTCAAAAAGCGTTTATAAAGAAAAAGATTATGTTTAGATAGATTAATTAGTAAACAACAAGTGTTAATGATTATTGGAAGTTTAAAGTGTATTTAGCACAAAAATGTTTCCAAACACTGTCTTATTACTCTTTACCCAAAAAAAATGTCTTATTACTCAGGAATAACCCACTCATATCACATAATCACTTTCAACATGTAATAGGTAATGCCCTCTCAGTAGATGTCTATGCATTGAAGCGATTATAGATACACCCATGGTTCATAGATAAATGTTTATGCATGCGAGTATGCGACATAATCACATAATGTAACCCAAATGAATGCACACTATATGCTCTCGACATCTAACCAAAGTTACGATGATGACTAATAGGATGTAACTTATAACTGACCATTTCACACCAACAGTTGAATTACCTTGATAAAAGATCCTACTATCATTACGCATCACCCATCAAATTAAAAGATACCCATACTGAAAACAATACAAACATCAAGTTGTGCCTCGCCCGTGCAATCTATGATAAATTCTTACATCACGGATTCCTACTTATACATATAACATCTAGCTTATTTTAGAGAAACAAGAAAATGGAAGTTAAAAACCAACGTCCAAAAGTCCTCGATAAGAATGTTCTGAATGGAGGCATGTATTCATGGAACTGGTTTCACTAGAAAATAAAAAACTGTGATGTACCAAGACATTTAATTAGCAGAACGGCTTGCTTCATTCACTTCTTGTGTATTTTGACATCGAGGGTCCAGTTAACCTTGCCCTCTGGTAAAGGAAGTGACTTAGGCAGTTGAAGTGGGACCGCAAACTCCCCTAAAGCTGACAACGGAGTTGTTAATTGGAGGTTTTCAGGCTCGATACGCACACGAAGCTGTCTTGCCACATTCAGTAATAAATCAGTATTTTGGCCAATGTAATGTACCTATAAATGCTGCAAGTTGGGTTATGTTTTATCTATAGCAGGTCAGTTGGTATAGTTATTGTGATCTAATTACCATTTGTAATAACCATTTTTTAAAAGTAGTGAATGTAACACTTATTAATAACAAACATAATTTCACCAAAAATGGAACTCTACAACAACTAGAAGCGAAAGTAGGTTAAAAACTGACTCATCACGAAAATACAAAAACAACGTGTGATTCAATCAAGTATGTTGATCATGGCCCACTCACGGGATATTCAAACATCATATCGTCACTTGTTTTAAACATTAGTAGTAAAGAAAGAATATAAAGAAGTAAAGATAATACATTAGTACTAGTAAAAAAGAATATTATGAAAAAGGAAAGAAGCAAAGATAATACATTAGTAGTAATTTTACAAGGTAGTGTAACTTATTACATAAGTTGACCCAATAGGGTATTTAAGAAACAACACACACCCCATCTTTTATTTTACCATGAAGAATATCCGTATAACTAATCTCACATTTTAATTGTGCGACCCCTCGTGTCTTTCTAAATACCAGAAATTGACGCTCGAGTTCCCAAGGGAAATCACCCGTGACTCGTATCCAAAATATTTTTCCGTTTAGCCTCTTCTGAAAGGTAGGTAATTCGTCTTCTGTTAGCTGGGTTTGAGATGGCCTGAACGTTACCGCAACTAGCTGTGGCTCGTTTCCAGTTATCTCAAGCACGCGCTTGGTTGAGGCTTCAATCGGGTGATCCTCAAATATCGTTGCAGCCAGGGTAAAGTGTCCCGGTTGGGGCATTTTTACGCCCTCGGACAATCTGAAACTCGTGACGAGTGTAGTGTTGCCCCCGATGTTTGCGTAGCTTCGGGAATCGTTGTTAATGTCGACATGCAAGGCCTGCATGCCGACATTTGTTACATGTAAGCCCCCCATATCCCACAAGAAATTTGCGCAAAAGCCGTATCCCCCAAGAAATAAGATTACAGCACAAATTAAGCTTGCAACTAGTCTCCACGCCGAGTTTCTGAGCCTTCCTAGCCAGTTATATGTTCTGGCCATGTCTTCGGCTGTCTGTACTGTGTTTTCCAAGTCGGCCTCACTAGTAGGGAAAATGGATGCACGGCTCCCGAAAGTTGCATGAGCCATGATAAAATCTGCACAACATAAAAAAAAGGGTAAATATATAAGGCGAAGCCATGATTTTACTTTAGAGGAGGCTCGAATTTTACAATATATTATATAGTAGTCATGCATCAAGTAATGTGGTACGATGATGTACCCAAGTAGCAAGTAGATGTGAGTAGGTTCGTTTTTATTATGAATGTGCCATAACTTTTTGGAGAGGATCTTGTTCGACAAAAAAAAAACATCATATCAAACCTTCAAATTAAATATATATCTTAAATCTTCAAATTAACTACAAATATATGCTCTCTCTATGAATGGAAATAGATATTTGAAATTTTGACAAATCAATCTGAATCGAATGAACTCAATCGCAACTCGGCTGTAGCAATTTATGTGATTATACTCTCAAAATCCGGATAACATCATATAGTCTATCTAAGATTTAATAACAATTTACAAACACATTAGATTTTTTTATAAAGTAAGTCAAAGTTTTTATAACCGAATTAATATTATAAAAGTAGTAAAAATGTAAATTCCTTTTAAAAATTCTTAAGACTTAAATAAGAATAAAACTATATGACACCACCTAACTTTAAAGACAGTAAAGAAAAAATTACTAAACTAAGAATAAAACTGTAAAAAAAAAATAAACAGATACTAGCAAATTACTAAAGTATTAATTAATAAAATCAATCCGTAAATGGACTTGGAATAAATTTAGCAATTAGATGGGCCTTTTATTACTGAAACTATGACCGGCCAACGTCATCATTTGCCAGCGCTGCTACATATCCTAATTTTTCGATGAGCTTAAAAGTCCTCTTTAACAGCAACATTGTAAAAAAAAATTGGGACCTACCTTAAAATTATACAAGAAAGCACCTTAGGATTCAAGTTAGCAAAGAAAGAAAGAAAACCAAAAGAAAGTAATAATTCCGGTTGAATAAGTTGCCGGAAATCAAAGGAAGTACGCGGGTTTTTTCTTCTTTTAAATATGTGGTAGAATAGTAGTAGCTTTAGGACAAAAAGTTGAATATTTCTTTTTGGCTGATGATATTTAGTTACATGGACACAACTTATATATACACAGCAAAATTCAATGAAAAGACAAATATACCCTCCTTCACTATATTTATATCAGATTTCATGAGAGATAGATAGATACGTTTAACAGCCTTAATCCATTCACAGTTTTAGATTAGATTTGATAAGAGGTGAGCTTAATTATAAGGATGTTTCTAAGGTGTTATGAAGTTCAAAAATATATGCATTTATCATATCTATTTTGATTACTAAAAACCCATCATTGAATTATAAACCCTGAAAAGAAAATTCTGGCGGGTTGTTAAATTGCCATGAAGTGAGGAGAAAACACGTCATGAGTTTTTGGGTTCATTTATTTTTTATTTAAGTATCAATTCATTAATGATTTTTTGGAACGTGTATTAAATATGTCATAAACTTTTTGTAATGACCATTGTGTAGCAAAAACCATAAGAAATCCTAACATTAAACAATGTGAAAAGGTATCGGACAATTTAGCCACAAATGTCAAACTATTTAGTAATTCACGGTGTAAGGTTAGTTTATTAATCTTTAAACTTATTAGTATTGATAACAAATTTTACGCAATTGAAAGTGTTACAATAATAGTGTATTTCTTAGACACGTTTACAAATCGTGAAGAAAACCCCATAAAATTTGCCAAATTTGTTGCAGTGAGTGGAAGAAATTTTCTTTTAGAAATTACTACTATAGTATTACTATATCCAAAGAGGAAAGACTTCTGATAAGACACAATGCTAAAAACCATTAATAGCTTTTTGCAATTACCAATGTTTTCATACCCGGGTCGACCTAGCCAGGTTAACTGGTTGAACCGGTTCCGGTCGAAAAAACAAGTCATATTGATCCGAGTTTCATATTTTCGAAACCCGGCTTGACCTGGCGGGTTTGGGGTGACCCGGGTCAACCCGGTTCTCAAGACCCGTCCGGGTGTCGAATTTTTCGGGTTTTTTTTTATTTTTTTTTTTAATTTTACGTATTTTCGACGAAATTTTATTTTTATATATTATATTGGTTGATAAACAATTTATACTTTTAACATACCTAATTTTTTATAGTTTTTATAAGTATAATTTTATTAATTATTAAAAATATAAAAAAAAAATATTTTTTTTTAGAAAACCGGGTTAACCCGGGTCGACCCGGACCCGATGACTCGACCGGGTCAATCTAAAACCCGGGTTTTAAAACATTGGCAATTACTTGTGTATTTTTTCATTAATTCTTATGTATCACAAAGCTTTTTACTATATGTAACGGTAAAGCTTTTTAAAAAAGTTTTTTGGAAAGAAAATATTAAATACTCAGATGAAAAAACTTGTGTCTTTAAATTAGAATATGAATATTGTACAAAGTCACAATAGGTTTGTAAAACAAAAGTCATTTTGAAAAACTATTAGTTTTAAGAGATTAAGTCGTACAATAGCAACGCACTTTCACAAATGTATAATCTTGGTACGTGAATTATTTTTTGTTCCACTCAATGTAACGTACTTTCAGATTTTGTGTCGATTTGCACCAAATTTTACCGGCTACCTGTTAAAAAGTTTGAAAACCAAGAAAAGATTCCATAGGACATATATTCTAAAAGGATTAGGTCCTATAATAGCAACGAACTTTTTCGAATGTACCGATTTGGTACGTGAACTTTTTTTAAATTACAAGAAATCACAAAAAAAACTTTAAAGAAATTTAAAATTACACAAAAAATTTATAAGCATTTTTTAATTACGAGAAAGGGTAAAAAAATTCTTGATTAAAACTACAATTCTTTTTAAAAACTTATTTTTAAAATATAAATAAAAATTATAAAATTACAAATTCTCTTTAGAAAGTTTTTATACCTAAAATAATGTTTACCAAAAAATTATAAGAACTTGAAAGCTTTTAACAAAGAATTGAAAGATTAAAAACAAGTTAAAACAACTGAATTTTTTATAAAATCTTTATGTACATAAGCAATGAATTTTGAGAAAAAAACCTATAAGAAATTTTAAGAAAAAATCAAAGAATTTTAATAATTAAAATTTTATCAAAAAAATATTCCTAAAAAATTTATAACTATTAGAAAGTTAAGAAAAAAGATTTCCAAAAAAGTTAAAAAAAAAATAGAAATTTTTTTAATACATTTTATGTTAAGTAAAATTTAAAACTTTTTTTTTTTAAGTTTTAGTTTTATCTAAAGAAGAGATAAAAATAAAGTGTTAAATTTAAACATAACTTTTTTTTGAAGAAGGAAAACGTTTTTTTATTTTTAACCTTTTCAAAAACTTTCAATGAAAAACCTTTAATTAAAAAACTAATTTTGTAAAAAGATAAAAAGAAAAAAAGGAAAAAGAAGAAAAAAAATGTAATGTTCTTGGTAAAACAAGTTTCAGTGTGTAAATCGTCACAAAATCTGCAAGTACGTTACATTGAGTTAAACAAAAAATAGTTCACGTACCAAGATGATACATTTGTGAAAATACGTTGCTATTGTACGGCTTAATCAATAGTTCTAATGATAAAAAGTGTTTAAATGATTTTTTTTAAATAGTATAAACCTTTTGATAAAATTCTGCATTGAATATACTCTTCGGGTTATGTTATAAATACTCCTTTGGGGACAAAAAGTACACAAAAGTACTTGAAATACCCCCTTTTGTCCCCCAGATACAATACAATACAGTTTTTTTGTCAGTTTTTGTTCCGTATTTTTTGACAGTTTACTGTTTTTGACATGTTAAACTTTATATTTTTTATTCCGTATTTTTCGTTTCATAGTTTTATAACAAAAACAAAAAAACAAAAAAATATCAAAAAATATCAAAAAATTAGGAAGAATATTAGAATCATTTTAAGGGGTACTAGTAACCATCCCCTACTCTTATGAAGTTGTGAAGGTGGAAAAGGGCAAGCAACAACTTTCTAAAAGCTCATTGATGATTAATCTTTTGCGTATATTAATATGCAAAAGGACGATTATATATAGTTTAAACGTGGTCCTCATAAAAACTGGCCAAAATAAGACTCCGTGAGACTAACGGATTTTAAAGACGTTGATAAGTTTCTAAAAAATGAATAAGACTATATCAGACTAACGGAATTTTAAAAACATTAATAAATTCATAAAAAAATGCTACACAGCCTTGTTCATAAAATATATTTAAAGGTTGCTGGAGTAATAGTAATATTTAAAGGTTGCTGGAGTAACAGATTTCAAACATATATTGTTCGCAATACATTCATTATATAATAAAAAAACATTTATTTATTAAAATTTTGTTTACTAAATAATAAACAATTATTTAAATCATTATAATTTTATAACTCATATTTACTAAAACATATTGAATATAAAAATAGTTAAATAAAACTCACATCCAATAGCTTAAAAAAAAAGTTATTAAAAGTTTTATTTTTTTACCAAATATTACGTAAGAATAAACTTTTTAATAGTTTTTTACTTTTTAAGTAAGAGTGGATAGAAATAACTTTCAATAACCTTTTTAACAATAATTAATAAAAATATATTTTTTTATCGACCTCTTAGAGCGCATTATACGGTGGCTAGTGGCTTGGCTGGCTACTATGGCGCGATGCCATGGCGCCGTCAACCTCACCCTGTGCTGTGTTATCGAGTTTAGGCTGGCAACGGTCAGCCGGCGTTATAGTGGATGGCGTGAGGTCATGGCACAACCAACCACATCGTGGCTTGTGTCATGGGTTGCGTTATCAAATTTTTTATTTTCTATTTTTTTTAAAAGAAAATTTGAAAATATATCCGTTGGGCAACGGGTTTTTTTTTTGCTTATTTTTTACCGTTTGAATCGGTTAAATACCTCATTTTATCACATATTTTCACTATAATTCACTCAAAAACTTATATATACCATTTTCAGCAATTCACACACTATTTTCTCAATATGAATACCGGGGGTTTGGATTTGTCCGCTATTTACGAAAGCTACGACCATATGTATGCTCCTCCTCAAGCCAATATCGAACGTACTTGGGTAGAACGGTGTAAGACACATAGAAGGAAAAACAAGGAACTTCGGGATAGGAGAGTTCACGATGACCTTCGACGTGATCTCGTTGAGTATTTGTGGAACCTTAATTATTGATTTTTCTAAATTATTGTTATTTTTTTTAGTTGTAATTTTTTTCGTGTATTTTTTTCCGTGTATTTTTTTTTAAATTTGTATTTGTATTTTTATTACGAATGAAATATGTTTTTACTTTAAAATAAATTGTTGAAAAAAAGGGGTGAGGTCACGATAACACGAGAAATGTTGATGTTAATCATAGAGGGGGTTTGTAGGTTGATGAGGTTATGGAGAGTTTTGGTGTTATGAGATAAAGTAGTGACGTGACACCACTTTTTACCCACGTCTTAAACTCCACAGCTCAAACACCGCTCTTATTAATTGTTTTTGTTACATATAATTTAATAAACAAATGTTGTAAAATAAATGTTATAACCTCAGGAAATGTCATAACCTCAGTCCTCATATACGTCAAATGATTAATTGCCTAATTTGATATCCGTTTGAATATCTTTTCCAAAAGTTTCTTTTAAAAACCTTTCATACAATATTTATTAAAAATTGCAATATTCCGTAATTAATTGGCAATACACATTTATGTTTTATATACTGTATTACTTATATATATGTAAAAAAAAATCTATTTTGTTATTATTATGATTAATATTATTTATTTTTAATAATAATAATAATATTTTTTTATATTTTTTTAATAATAATATTATTATTATTATTTATTATTATTTATTATATTAATATAATAATAATTGTTATATTACTTATTATTATTATTATTTTAAGAGTCAAGTTATTTTGGATACCATATCTATCATGGATACTAAGGGACTCATCCCCACCATCCATCCTCATCATATCTAATGGTTGAGATTAAAAGTATTTAATTATTTTACTTATTTTTAAAACTTAAATATCTTTTAAACCGTTAAGTCTTAAACGGAAAAAAATATACCATCGTGACGAGCATTTAATTAGCTTTCTACAGATATGCAATATGATATACTTTTGAAGAAAAAAAAAATCGTTTTTTTTTTAAATTTGCGTAATATCATATATGATAATAGTGTTTTATCATATATGATATTAGTGTTAAGTTACAAATTATTACAGAATCATATATGATATTGGTTTATATCATATGATATTGGTTTATATCATATGATATTGGTTTATATCATATATGATAAGTTATATCATATATGATACCAGTGTTAATATCATATATGATATTCAGTATCATATATGATAAATTACGGAAAAAACAAAAAAAAATAATTTGTCGAAAGTATATCATATAGCATATCTGTAGAAAGATAATTAAATACCCGTCGTAATGGTATATTTTTTTTTGTATAACGATTGACGGTTTAAAAGATATTAATGTTTGAAAAAAAAGAGGAAATTGGTTTTATGTTTAATCTTATCCATTAGATTAAGATGGAGATGAGTGGTGGAGATTAGTCCCTTAGTATTCAAATAAAGTTTAGTATCCAAATGAACTTAAATCTTATTTTAATTATAAATCATTTATTATTATTATTATTAGTTTAATGTACGAAATTTGCAATTTGCACTACCAATCCGATAGACGAAAATTATAAAAAGAGAAATATCGAATTATTTTTGAACGTGAGAAGTAGAGAATTGAATTTGCATAATAAGAGTAGGGGGAGTGGTGGTGCGGTTGCTTGGTTTGATTCGTCCGCGCGAGAAAAGGCGACGGCGCATCACTCCGTCGCTTGGCGCCAAAGCCTTTGCGCCATACGGGCCAGCCCACGCGATTGGGAAAAAAAATCAAAATTTGAATCAAACGGTCATATGACTGTTGGGGATAGCGGATTTTCAAAAAAAAACTACTAAAACTCATTTTTACACTTCTAAAAATCCTATAAATACCACCTGAAAATCCCATACTTCCCACACTTCATCTTCTTCATTTCTATCTTCCAAAAAAAAAATGAATCCCAACCTCAACCAAAATTGGATGGTTGATCCGAAGAACGAAGACAGTTGATCCGAACACATACGATCACGGAGGACATGCGTTTGCTCCAAATGAATACCATACCTTTGGTCCACTAAATGGTTAAGACAAAAGATTTTGACATATATGGTCATGCACAAATGCGCAACTGCTCAACTCCATTATTTTTATGACATGTGTCATATGGCAAATGCTCGACTTACGGTGCTCAACCCCCCAAGTGATCAACTATGCAAAGTTGAGCATTTTGTTGTGCAAAGTTGAGCATTTTATTGTGAAAAGTTGAGCATTTTATGGTTGAACACCGTAAGTTGATCACTTATTGTTGAGCACTTGTGACTGCAAAGTTGAGCATTTGTGATGGTGACCATATTTGTTAAAATATTTTGGCTTAACCATCTAGTGGATGGTAAGTGCTCTACTTGACAATTTTCGTCCTTTTCCCTTTATTATATATGTAAAACTTTAATACTTTAAATTTACAGATTAGATTTGAGCTTTATTTATCCATTAATACTCTTTTGTAATGTTTTTTTAACGACAGGTTATTAGTTAGTGATTCAAGCATACAGTGACATTTAATTGCGCAGTTTGCAAGCCTCGAATCTTCTCCTTTAGGGGATAAACCCCAGTCCTGCTTCTGTATATTCTGGGCCCCTGAAGGTCGTTGGTGAGAATCGAACTTGAGACTTCTAAAAAAAACTCCTTAAATTACCCTTGGTGGCCAACTGAGCTAACTCAATTGGTTAATACTCTTTTATATGTAAGTGGTAAAATCGCAAAAGCTCTAACTTTTGTATAAACTTGACAAGAAAAAAAAACATTGACATAATAAATACATGACTTTAGTCGACTGATAACAATACCGTACCAACAGTCTACTTTAGTCGACTGATAACGAAGCAGTACCAACGATCGTTTAAGTTCATTGCTAACAAAACTGTATCAATGATCACTAAAAACAACTCATAAAAAAGTTATACTAAGAGCACTTGGAGCCGTGGCGTTTTTGCATGGCGCCGAGTCACAGCGCAAAAAAGGAACACAGCGCAGGACTTCGTAGTTTGGCGTCGAGCAGCTCGCGCTGTGGACACCAGACCACGCGATGGCCAATTTCTTTTTTTTATTTTTTGAAAAAGTTTGAATCTAACGGCTATATTAACGTTGGGAATGTTTTGATTTAAAAAACCCAAAATTCTATAAAATCCCATTTTACATCTATTTTTTCACATCTTCTTTCTCAAACACATAAATCATCTTCTTTCACATCTCCAATGGCGTCGGTAATATGGGCACCCGACGAAGAAATAGTGTTGTGTCGCGCTTGGAACTTTGTTGCCGAAAACAACGTGACAGGTAACACAAGAGATTCTCATAGTTTTTGGGCTGAAGTTTTGCAAATAATGGAGGACCAATTAGATGATCCGAGGAAACTATACATGGGAAATGAAAGTCCCTAATAATCACCGTGGGTAGATTTGTTGAATGTTACAACAAAACAAATCGTACACGGGTAACTGGAGCAACTGACGATGATTTAATGAATAATGCCCTTCATGTCAATGAAGCTTAGCATATGTGCCGGTTTAAGCATTTACATTGTTGGGATATTTTGAAAACTTATCCGCGAAGTTTTTGTTTTTTAAATTATTTGTATATCGTTTTTATGTAATGTTTTAAATTAATGAATTTAATTTTAAGTTGGAATTTTTTTTTCCAATGGCACTAGAAAAGCTATGGCACACCACTTTCCCTAAAAACTGTGTCATAGCAATTCTGATGTCATAACCCACTTTGCTGACGTGTCACCACCTTTTGGCTATGGCACCACTCCTACGGCTCTACCGCTCCATATGCTCAAACGGTCTCACTTCAATAGCGTAAAAAGAATGTTTTCTAAATCCTAATCATTAGTAAATGATCACTTAATATGTTAAGTATGTTTGCTTATGATTATCTTCTTGATCCCCTTCTTTACCTTGTCCAAAGAGAAGATCACTCACACACTTGTGATGTGATTAAAGATGAAGCCTTGATGAAGATCAACCTGCCTTAGATCTAGTCATGTTCATCATTTTTATTTGAGTCTTGTTTATATCCAATGTATTTGTGTTTACTTGGATTAGTGTTGTGTTGATCCAAGGTATTAGTAAATACTTGGATTAGTCTTGTGTAAATCCATTGTATTTGTGTATACTTGGATTTGTCTTGTGTCGATCCAAGTTACATGTGTATACTTGGATATGTTTTATTGAGTTGTAAGTATTGTGTGTTAGTTCTCACTAAACTACAAAGTGATTTGAGTGTATGTTTTCTGTGAGTTCTCACTTAGCTTCAAAGTGAAGAGTTGTGAAGATTGGTTCTAGCTTTGGATTAGAACTCGACATCTAGCCTTGTGTCGAAAAAGAAGATGGACGATGAAGATTGGTTCTATCTTTCGATTAGAACTCGACATCTAGCCTTGTGTCGGAAAATGGTGAAGTAGGTGACGTTTGTAGATTGGTCCTAGCTAAGATTAAGTCTCGACATTTAGCTTAGTGTCGGAAAATAATATAAGCGACGTTGTAAGGTTTTCTTCGCCAAGAAGGGAGCTTGTGGATATAGTGTAAATCTCGAGTAAGGTGTACTCGGGGAGTGGAGTAGGAACGAAGATAGAGCTTCGTTGTCGAACCACTATAAATCTTAGTGTCTCCCTATTAGGTTGCTTCTTTCCTTACTCTTTACTTAATTGCATTATTACATTGCATACAACTACTACTTATCATTGTTAATGCATTAGAATTGAACCTAATCATTATGAAACTAACTTTCAAGTAAGAGGTAGTTTTAGGACAAACCTAATTGAAAGAAATTTTAATTAGGACATAAACCGAAGAGAAACTATTCAACCCCCCCCCCCCCCCCCTCTTTCTAGTTTCTACAATTGGTATTAGATCGATGGTCACTCAAGGTCTTTGGAGTATATTATACTTTAAATCTTGGATCGATCCATTGTCTCCTAAAATTAGAAGGATTCGTTGTACTAAAGTTTCTCTTTGGTCAAAACTATTTTTCATTGAAAATAGGCCTTCTAATTGGTAATATAGCATCTCATCTAGATTAGGAGTGTTATACATTTTAGATTTACTCTTGAACCGTATCTTCTAGTTTGTATCTTGCTTTGTGTAGGTACTCATGAAGACTAATCATTAAACTGATTGTTGATTGAGTTACTTATACTTGTAGAAGATTCATCTTCTTTGATCTTCAACATCATTGAATGATGACATCAAGATGGATGAGAGTGATACTAGTCCTTGAAGACTAAGTAGTCACTCTAGTCATGTTTTATGCATTTCATTGGTTCTTAGAAGACTTGAAATGCATTTTGCGGCTAAGGTACGCTTTTGTCCTTCCACACGCCCTATTGATCATTATTTTGATAATTACTTGACTATTTGCTTGTTATTGGCATCCTTGCCTTAACATTTATTTGTGGTATGTGATTATATCCTTATACCCTCTTAAACCTTCATTGCTTGGATACTTGACCCACTTAGGAGATGTAGAGTGAGTTAGAAGTAGCTTAAAGTATCAAGTATGATTTCCATGATTTGCACTCATACGGTTAGTCGGCCCTATATCATGTGTAATATGTGCAATTGAGCTTATCTCTAGGATGATTGATTAATCCCTTGAGATACCAAACTACTTCTTAATTTGTGGTTAGGATATTACATATTTGGAATTTAAATATTCCAAGGATATTGTTATTGTAATTCCTAGCAATAATATATGTCCGATCATGTGGGAAAGAAAGTGAATCTATACTTTGCTCATATTTTCTCATAGACTAAGACTATTCTTGAAAGTGATCTTAATGTATTTAACAAAATTGGTTGGTATAGTTCATTACCAAAGCCGTTTAGACTTACGCCGGAAAGGCACGTCTTAAACCACTATAGATGACACAAGCTCTTCGTTTCTACAACTTGAAGATTGTCATTTGTCTCTTGAGCATTGAACTTGGTCTTGATTCACTCCCCTTGGTTTCTCTCTTCTTTGTTTCTTTCCTACGAGTAGTTGTTTTTCCGTATCGGTCTTATTCAGTCTTTTTCGGTTTCAATTTAACTTGTAATCCTTCATTAAGGCATTATCTCCTAGTATTGAAGTGGTCTAATGATTTCCAAAAGGCTTGAGATATATATTAAGTATTTTAGAAAAAATTGGTTTTGAAAATTTCATTGATTTTCTTGGATAAAAACCACCCACTGTAGGCGGTTCCTTAATTGTCACAGTTCAAAGGCACAGTTCTTTATCGATAAAGAACCACGGCCCACTAGTGACTAAAATATTCATATTTTATTAAATATCACCTTTTCAAAAAAACCCACCTTTTCTTCTCCATAGAGGCGACGAGTTTCATCTCTTTTCTACCATTTTTTATTCTCCAAAAGCTTCAATCACTCAAGATTAATTGATTCCAAGTCGTGGGTTTCACTCATCCCTCTTCCAACATCAATTAATTGTAAGTAAATTCATTTAATTTCAATCAATTTGTTCTAGGGTTCTTATTTTCATAATTGGGGATTTTTAAAATTAATATTGAATTAGAACCTTACTAGGAATGTGGGTTGACATAGTTGTATTACTATGATTCCTTAGGTTCGAATTCATTACGATTTTACTAAAACCCACTTGTACAACAATTCGAATTTTGACTAAATTATTTTGGTTAAATGATGGAATTGATATGAACCCATGAACAAATTGATAATTGCATTGTTAATGCTTACCTAAAAACGAATTTTTGATAAACCAATGTTCAATGTTCATGTTTGATTTTGCATAAATCATATGTATTAGTCAAAGATGAAATGGGTACATTATGAACATAAGAATGATAAGGATTAATCCTTTGTTTGTCAAGCAATTGATCAAACATATTACGAGTTTGACTTTTAGTCATTATGTAGCATCTGAGTTATTGTGGAAATATTTTCTATGTTGTTTATAGGTGATTAATCATGCCTTCAGAATATCAACAAGACCACCAACGTACTAAAAGCTACATGCCTAACCTTGCCGACATTTTTTCTTCAGTAACTTTTGCTCAGTCCTTTCGTTCACTTCAAAATCGTTGTTTTCATGAGGGTAGACTTGTTCATGAGGATATTTAGGATTATGGCTACATCAACTTCATGTTTGCTCAAATTGATTTTGATTGTTTGTTAAAAATATTCCCTTGGAGTTCTTTAGCACATATTCCCTTGTTTCTAATGACAATTGAATATTTGTTAAGTTCACCATTGATGGCAAGCTCATTCAATACTCTCTCGAGTAATTTGGTGAGGCACTTGGTGTGCCATATGTTGGTCAATGTCGTTTCATTGATTCATGGAGACTTGATGCTCTAAATGAGTGTGACGATAACCCTCCATATAACACTGAAGTGCCGGACCTTGACCTCATCCTAGAAGTGATCACCAAAGGACGTGGTAGATACGTTGTGCGAAGTATCCATTATACCAATCAATCTTTGAATCGCTATGAGATACTCGTAAGCGACCTTCATGATTGTATGTTCCGTTTTGGCCGACATTCTTAGGCAAAATGTGTTTTGTCTTGGTGGAAACCGGTATCATATCTCGATGTGTATGGCGCATATGACATATTGCATTTACCGACACCAAGTACAATCTTGCATATTATATCGCTCAACGGATCAACTATTCTATTTCTAGACCAACAACAAACATCCCTTATGCCATGCTACTCATTTGCCTTTTTGAAAGGGTTGGTCAAGACTTCCCCGATCTCGATCTTACTCGCTTTAACCGGTTAACGATGTGATGCTACCAATTCAAGCGGTGCAACCACGAAAGCCTAGAAGTGATCGAGGTACGAGAAGAAATGGCCCTCAAGAGTCCGACGATGAGGACACTCCTATGTCACCAAGTGATGGTGATGACATAGGTACTAGTGCTCACTTTGGCTCTTCTAGTGACTCCACCCCATCCATGAACACTTTCATGGACGGGTTAGACCATATTGTTCCTCCTCCTCACTATGCCACTAGTGCTATTATGGAAAATTTCAGACTTGAGCATGTTTATCGTTCAAACCTTCAAAAACGTGGTGAGTTGTATGATCATAGAGTGGAGTCAAGGGGTGCTTTCAAGAGCTTAGGGAAAATGATTAAGGGCTTTAGCTGTGTAAAGAAGACTTGATGTCGTTGGGCTTGAAACGAGCTAGGATTTATTTCTTAGGTTTTTTTATGTTTTTTAATGTTTTTTTACTAGTTCGACATAGTAGTGGCATGTCACTATATGTTAGGGTTTGGTTGTCGCACTTGATGTGCATGGTTGTTGCCCATGTAACGGGATGTGATGTAGGAAATCACCTGCATCCTTTGTACTTCAACGCTTTTTGGTGTAATGTATTTTACCCGGGTGGAGTCCCTTTTACCAAAAAAAATGATCTAGTGAAGTTATGGTATTGATGCAAGGTTGACATGTTTGTTAACATGTTTATGAATTGTTGAACTATTTCCTTTTCATTAGAATTATTTATGTTTCTTGCATTTAGATTTGGGTTTGTTAAACTAATACTTTGTGTTTGGATTACTAGATATTTTAATCCTAATGTGTTCGTGTGATTGATGTTTCGATTCACATGAATTTGTGCAAATTTTGTGTTAGTTAGCTATCTAAATTTTGGTTAGTAGTCTATTTTGGCTTGTTAATCCTTTGGTTAAAATCTGGGCTGTTAAAAGTTGTTGGAAGCCCATCTGTTTTAGCCCTCTGCCCACGGTTCTTTAAATCTGGGCAGTTCTTTATCAATAAACAACCACGGCCCTATTTAAGGAATCGCAGGCTATAGATTTAACAGAATCTTTACTTTACACTGTTTTCTCTAAATCTTTGTAAACATTGATGAAATTTTTGCTAAAAACCAGCTTTTTCCCAATTTAGCCTACCCGATTTCATTATTCATCAAAATGTATTTTAACCCATTACTAGTTTGGATCATCCCTTCTCCTTCTTAAACCTCTATTCGTTTTTCTTCTTCTTCATCCTCTAAGACTTCTTCTAAACCTAGACACACAACCATGGTATCCACAAGATCCTCTAATTCATCCAAAAACTCTACTTCCAAAAGAAACCTTATGATTAAGATCAAGTTACCTAAACAAGTTTCTTCATCTTTTCTTACACCCAAGAATGAGATTTCTCCTATTCTCATTTCTTCATCACCTTCACCACCTTTTTCACCATGCAAGACTAGTTCAACTCATGGTACTAACCATTCACATGGTTCTACCTCTTCTTTATTCCAATCTGGGATGAATAAGTTATCCTCGCCTTTTACTCCAAGTCCTCTCTTGGATGTGAACCCTCAACCTCTCCAATGCATTCCCTTTGAGAATGACTTTGTTGAGCCTTTGATTACCTCTCCTTTCACTTCACGAAATTCATCCATTTCACCATTGGTCAACATACCTCCGCCTCCTCCTCCCCCCTTTAACACTCTAATTTTGGGTGTTCCCATTTCTTATTTCATGGGTGATCCATACTTCTTTGATTTCCTAGAAGCTCATGGCTCTAATTTTTCATGTTGCCTCTATAACAACTAAATCATTCAAAACCTAAGAGTGGAGATGTTTGGACTTCATAGGAGGTTGCAATATTTCTTGTTAAACTTGTTCATCAATGCTCCTCCTCCTAGTAGATGAATGATGATTTTCTAAAATAAATGCTTTTAAAAAGAAAATCAAGCCAAGGAAGACTACCAATTCAAGAACTAGATTAACTAACTTTGTAATAGTTAGTTGTTATTTCATTTCTTGTATTTACTTCATGAGTTTTTCATGAGGATGTTTAATAGATTATGTTCTTGTGTGTTTTAACATATGTGCTCACTCTAATCAACTTCAAATTTTATTGAAATTGAACCTTAATCTATCATAACCTCTAAAACTTGACTAAAACTGGATCAAAATGTTAGCTACATATTTTTCACCCTTTGTCAATACACTCTTTGTGAGTGTGTTGTCCTTTTGTGCAACCAAAACATACTCTAGTGCTAATAGAGGTAAAAATCCAAGATTTTCAAAATTTTGAAAGAGTCTTATTTTTTCTTAAAACTTTGTAAAATTGAATTTTCACGTCCACTGTAGGCGGCTCATTAAATATCGCATGGTTATTTATCTTTAAAGAACCACATGTTCATTTAAAGAACCGCGGACAACAACCACGTTTTTTGCTCATTTTTGGTCTTTTTTCTTTGACCTCAATAATTTTCAAGATTCTTTGTTTGCTAATTTCAGCTAAACATTCATTGAAACCTTTTGTTTTCATTCCAAATATTTTCTAGGTCTATTTTCTTTAAATCCTCTAATATTGGGAGTTTCTTTTTCTCATCCCCCACAATGTCTAACTCTTCTAATCTTAACCTTGACATCTCTTTGTCACAATCTTCTAAACCTAAAGCTTATTCTTCTTCTAAGCTTTCCAAGAAATCAAAAATGTCGGTTCGACCTGTTTGGATCAAGAAAAACAAGGATCATCATGATCCCTCTTCTCCCAAACCTTGCAAGACTTCTTCTTTCTCTCCTATTGAGTATTGGAACGAGACTTTCTCAATCAATCCAATTACCAGAGAAAGAGAAGCTCTTCCACCACCACCTAAACCTTGCAACACACCTCACCTCAATGACCTTTCTTCATTCCCAAACCTTTAAAGGCATTGTGAAAACCTCTCTTTTCCTAAATCTCCTTCTCCACCACCACCCTCTCATTTTGATGGTCCTCCCCAATCAAACGACTTTGTTTTGCATCATGGAAGCTCGTGTGCGTGTTGTCGATTTCAACAAATTAAACTTGCTCATGTTTATGACAAGCTAAGTTTTCTTGAATTTCTTCTCACTCGACCGCCTCTCAAAGTATTTATTCCCGTGAACAAATGTATGAATGATGCCTCGTCGTCTTCTTTGCCAATTGAAGCACATTTTATGTTTTGATTGTTTGAGTCAAATAAAAACCTAAGCAATCTTGGAGGATTATCACTACTAGAGTAGTTTATACTTATGTTGCTTATTTTTCTTATTTGTTGGTTTAATATTCATATTCTGAATATGAATATTTCCCTTGTGTGTTCTATCATATTTTGGTAATATGATTATTATGTGTGTTATTTCTTTCCTACTAATTCTTTATCACACACATTGTTAAGAGTTGATCATGGTTAAAATTAACAATTGTTGGTGATTCCAACAATTCCAAATTTCTAGCCCTTTGACATACAAATCATTACAATTGGTATGGATGTTTTTTTTTATCTTTATTCCACCAATTGCATTTTGATTTTTTCAAAACACCCTCCTTGGACATACTTAGCAAATACTTGTTTCTAATTTGAGATTTATTCTCTTTCTCTCTCTCAAGTTATTTAGTAGGTAGTGACTAATATATACATTGGTGTTTCTTTTCTTTCTACTAACCTTTGTATGTAGCATGTTACTTTGGCTCATTCACTTGGTGCCCCAAGCTAGGGAGAGTAAGCACCAAGGGGGAGCTACTAGCAAAGTCGAATATTCTCTTCTTCAAATACTTGTGCTAACCTTTTTGCTTCGACAAAGGGGGAGAAATGATAGTGATAAACTCGTTAATAATTCGAATAATTTTGTATTTTACATAAATGAGTTTATAGTTTGTCGTAATAAAAAAAGGGAGAGATTGTTAATACAAGTGATGCCTAAAAACATTATTAGTGTTAACTAATCTTTCTTAGTTTTGATCACTACTAATTAAAAAGACATTTATCGTCAAAGACAATCGTAAGACGAATAACAAACAATATCATCAAGGTAATAATCATTCAGGTATTGCACAAACATATCTTGATCATGTTTAGTGATCATAAAAAGTGATTAGCCTAAAACTTACATTTTGTCAAAATGTGACAAAAGATTTTTAATAAACTTTCTTTTTAAGAAAATGTTTTATTAAAATGGAAAATGTAAATTTGAATATGACATTTTCCAAATGCCTTAGGAATATCCTTTGAAGGTAAATATTACCTCAGATATTACTACCCTTGATGTAGGATTTTAGTACTTTCTTTTTTTAGCAAAAAGAAAATACAAATCGGAAAAGTATTAATCGATACGATTTAGGAAAACAGTAAAGATCGACAAAGTGAGTTCGTTCCTCTCGTGGCAATTGTGTTAAGTGCCAAAACATAGATACGTAGTTTGGATTAGTTCGTTTTTGGGTGAAAAGATAGAAAAGTAAACGACGATTACGCTAAAAAATAAACTATGACGTAAAACGTAAGAACGTACAAGCGACGAAATAAAATTTTAACTAAAAAAAATCCAAAATTTACAAATAAATTTAAAAATATAACTAAACTTTAAAAATAAACAAAAATTTATTGAAACTTTCTATTTTTGAAAGATATTTAATTTTAAAAAAACTAATATATTTATCTATTTAAAAGACTAATTAATAAATTTAAAATTAAATTTGGAAACTAAAAAGAAACACAAAACAAATAAAAAAACAAAAACTTAGTGACGTTTTACTCGTTACAAAACAGTCACTAATCTAGATCCTCCTCCCTCTCATTCTTTTTATGACACCTTATTGTGTCACTAATCCGTCACTAACTCTGATTCTCCTTCCTCATATTTTTTTATGACACTTTATAATGTCACTAATCCGTCACTTTAATCTTGCTTTGTTTGGTGTTTTTGTTGGGAACCAAGGCACCCCCATAAGCAATTGACTTGTGGGGAGTCAAAATAAGCAAAAAAAACTAGCAAATAACCACAACCAATAAGCACAGAATAATCAAAAAGTGCAGAAAGTTAAGCAAAAATAATCAGACAGCAAACACAGTTTTGTCTGATATGCACAAGAGAATGGTGTTAGTTCGATCCAATATCGGACAGAACTAAAATATGGCGATATCGGATAAAGATAGATGACAAAAAAACACATAAGGTTGTATTGCTCATCTAATATGCACTTTGGGCCATTTTTGAGCTACAAAAACTTGCAGATGAACCAACTAAACCATCAATCAATGATATGCAAACCTAAGCATTCTTGAACTCTAATAATTTGCAAAGTTTCTAGCAATGAAACACAAATAAAAATTCCCTAGACCCTACCGTGCATACACTAATGAAAAGTTCGGGCATATAATTGTTTTCGCTAGTTTACTTGGCAAGACAGTGACTCATAGAACACCACAACTTGAAATAAGACAAGTCTAACCCCTAACAAATGAAACACTAACCTAGATGAATTTATTACTAGGTGTGAACAAAATATCAAGTCACAACACACAAAACAAAACCTAAAGGCCTAGTGATGACAGAAAGCTATAACATGCATAAATTCTTTACACACTTGCAATTCTCTTCTACACACTAAGCTATATAAACCTAACACCTAAAAACTTCAACATGCCAAAAACAAATTATGTAGGGCTAGTTAGTAAGCTAATGCTGTCACCCTAAAGCTTACACTACCTAATCCCAAACACCCCTTTAATAACAGAAACCTAAGATTTTCAAAGCAATTTTTAAAAAAATAATTTAACACCTCTCAAATCTAGCATGAACTTTCATCAATCATCATAAAAACAAAATTTTAACATTAAAACACCAAGAATCATAAAAACAAAAAGCAACATCTTAGACTCCAAAATAGACAGAAAAATGGGGGGTTTACAAGAGGTTACCACTCTTGGGCTTTGTTCAAGCCCAAGAATACACCAAGGTCTTTTGGTACCATCAAAAAGATCTGATTATCAAGAGTCGGTTGTGGCTTATGCAAGAATTAAGAAAGATTGGCTTGTTGAGGGTTTTACCACAGAACCAAGCCAAAATTAAGATGAGGATATCACAGTTGTACCTGCAATCACAAAACATAAAACAAGAGAACCAAAGCACTCAAAAGCTTACACAGAAGCTTGTTGTCAACAAGATTTTGTAGAGGCTTTTGGTGTACAGTAAGATTAAACAAGCAGACAAGAAAAAAAAGTGAATTTTGGAAATAAGAACCAAACTTTTGTAACTTAAAACTTTGAAACCAAACTAGTAACCAAACATAAAAAGAACATAAGCTATAAACCCTTGTATAAGCTAAGTTGTCAGCTAAGCTTATCCAAGGCTTATGGCTTATGGATCTCAAAGACTAATTGCCAAACTTTTTGAACAAAAATAACCTTTGATAGAAATTACACTAAGTTTTTGTATTAAAAATAAATGTTTACACTAAGAACAAGTAATATAAAAATGAAACTCAGATCATTCATATAAATTAAAACCAAATTTTCATTTAAGCTAAAAATTTACAATGGCTGGAACAATGTTAATGAGACACATACGTCTCATTATATACTCATACATGGAAAGTACTAGAAATACATGAAAAAGCAAAACCCTAATTCACTAAAATTCCAGAAAAGCCCTTAAAAATTCAAACTTGAATTTGGTCAAAAACTTGACGTGTGATCTGATGTTGATGCCAGTGAGGATGAAACGATATTGGCCATTGGTCTTTTATTGGAGAAGTCATCTATCCATGTAAACCCTTGATTCTATGATAGGGTCCCTTTTTGCTAAAAATAGAGGCACGTGGGAGGTACGAATGGGGACCACTGTTGAAGTAACGTGGGTTTTGGGAGTGGGGTATTGGTTTAGGGTTCTTTAATCACTGATCTGGATAGTTATAGGGTTTATAATTAGGTGATTAAGGGGTTTTGTGATTATGGTTTATAGTGTTCTTGACTGGGGATAATTAGGGGTTAATCTGCACAATGCACGTTTCCCTCCATGTTTAATTGATAGAAAACGTGTTTTACAAATTGGTTATAACTAAACTGGGTCTAAACATGGGCTAGATGATAGGGTGGTGTTGGTGGGCTTATGGTTCAGCTAATAGTGGGTATAGGATGGGTATGGGTTTAATATATGGCAGAAACACCCCCTGAAGTTCCAAGTTCTTAGTATATAAAGATTTTCAGCATGATTATCCCATTTCCTTTATAGCAACTTCCAACAAATGACAAAGAGGTCCCTTTCTTTTACAAAAAACATGTATAAGGGCTTTACTTGCAAAATGGTGATTCTTCAAGGGCCATAAATGTATATTCTTGAAACTTAAAGGACCAATCTTGTATAAATGAGATTTACAAGGTCCAAAAGTGACAAGTCTTTAATTCTTAAGGGACCATTCATGACAATCTTTAAAAATTCAACGAATTCTTTGGAAATTCATTGTTCGGGTCCGGTTCTTTGTGCGGCTTCGTTTCCCGTGTTCGTTTTTGCTTGTTTCTCTTGATCTTTTTATGAATTCACAATATCCGTACCTAAAAATATACAATGAACAAACATAATAATATTTTACGGTATTTTATGACATTTTTGTATATTTTAAGCCCGATTTAGACGATGAGACTATGTATAAATGCAGTCTCATCACTCCCCTATACTAAACCATTGTTGTGCCGTCACGCAATGCTAGAATTAAGTATCATAACACCTCCAAAATTCATTTTTATATGACATTTATTGAAACGTAAAATTAAATTAACTACCACTTGCGTTTTAGACATAATATATTGTTTTCATCACGAGAACGTGACTTTTAGGGTTAAAGAATAAGAACACGTAGAATGCCTCATAGAGATAAGTTCGTCATCCTCGATTTTCACCCAATTCCATGCTAAGCGTGTAACACGATCATTGTCATTATAAGTTAGTAATGCTAACACTACTCATATGCTCGAATCACGTACTCAAACTCCCTTATTCCTAAGGTGTATCTCTTATATTTTATTTTTGTCTTAATGGTCACGAGGATACATTTTTTGACTTATGCGATAATAGAGATTAGGTCCAAAAATAGAGTCAAAACGGTGTAAGAAAAATCATCGAATTAATAATATTTCTTAATAGACAACGATGTCAAAAAATTAAGTCAACAAAAAGGATCGATAAAAATGTTTTTATAACGGACCTGAACATGAGAGTTATTACAAATTTGCATTGGTTTACCGCCATCTTTTATTGAACTTCGCCATGAAGGGTTTATTATGACTTTGGTCTTGCCATTGTCGTTTATTTAACCTCGTCATGAGGTGTTTATTATGACTTGACGTATATCCTCACGCTAAGGAGAATTTTGGATCTTTAAGGCTTCATGATTTTAAGACATTCACTTTCAATTTTCGCATAAATTTTTTGGCCTTGTGAGCTTGAAACTTTTGCTTGATTTAGGTGAAGAGGAACTTAAAGTTATTATTGGGGAAGCCTTTGATTATTCGGGTGCCAATACTTCAAATTCGTGACGCTGGCGAAACCTTAATTTTTTCCCAATTTAATTACATGGAAGCTACTAGAATTAATTAGAAACCAACAATAGAGATTAAACCGCAAAAAACCTATTTATTAACAATTTAATAATTTAAAAGCGATGGGAGAAAAAGCAAATAATTAGGACGCATAAGTTTTTGAAAGAATACGAATACTCTAAGTTTAGCATAGTAACTTATAATTAACGCTATCATTTCTCGTCCTCAATTTAATGCGACTTAGCCTGATATAGTTAAGGAATCGTAGCTAAGTGCTCAACACGCACGATCGAGTAAAAAATTACTCCTATTCTCACCAACGGAAAACCTACATTCGTTTCTTAAACACTTATGAAAAACAAGAAAAAAAAATTAAAATTTGGTCATTTTTAGCCTTATTTTGCAGCAAAACGAAACAAAAAGATGAAAATTGGATTGCATGATAACGTAAGAAAAGTGAAGTATCTATTCACCCCCTCCCCTCATACTAAAACTAAACATTGTCCTCAATATTTTGAGTCTAAGGGTGAAACACCCCCATACTAGAGACGAAAAGTCGAATGCTTAATCTCGAGCATGGAAAGGGAAAAATGAATAATCTATAAGCCGTTTATGAATTATGCTAAAAGAATAAACGTTAGAAAGTAAAAGGATATCATCGGATATCGGAATCTTCAAAGCAACTGTTGTCCCATATAATATGATGATTAAACAAGAAAGGTAGATAAAAGATAGATGATTTCTAGAGAGAGAAAGTAGAGAGAGAAAAGAGAGAGAATGGTTAGAACTAGGTGAATATTAGATTATGAGAAGAGAATACAAAAATGAACCAACACCCTTCCTAACATGCTAGGAAGGGTATTTATAGTCCCCCTACATGTGGGCTTGATAATGGACTATATGTTTGGGCTTTCCTTTTAGGCTTTAGTTACTTATGAATGAACTTTAACTTAAAGTTAAGCCGTAAAACACGACTATCCTACTACCTATTACAACGTTCTTAAATACGATACATAATAAACATATGACCGAACATTCTTGTTTGACTCAATATTTTGAGGCTAACAATCTCCCCCAATGAGAGGTCATTACCTTTTGTCATTTGGAGATTTGTAGATATTACTAATCTCGCTGTAAATGAGTCTTGAACGTGTAATAGTAGTCTTGTTCCTTCATGTTGTGATCTTTGAGCCTTTGTCGTTGTCTTTCGACTTTGTGTTTTTATCTTGAGATCTTCAAATCATCCTTGACTTGTCTTTGCCATCTTGCGATCTTGTGTCTTCATCCACATGCTCACGCTATTAATTGTTGAATATGTCTTTAGGCATGAGTATGTGGTTTTGAATCTTTGACTTTGCTGAGTACACCGTGACGCCACCTTCTCGAGACAAAACATAGACACAGACTCAATGACTTTGACATTCGTCCTAAATCGGTAGCGTTTTACCTCTGGTTGGTGAAGACCATTATACGAAATTAAATATCATACATGTGATTAGGTAGATTCAATTAAGAACCTTCTTGACAGGGTTTCGCGGCTATACTAGTTGTTCTCTTTACTCGACCGTCTCAAAGCAAGACTGCGAACATAAAGAGTGAATCAATTGGATAGATATCCGCTTGATTAAAGTCGTCAATTCAAATTCCTGGAACAATTTTGATTCATTAAGAATCTTACCATTGTTGCTTTCCAGTTGACACAAGCTTGATTCATAAGAATCTCATAAGTCACCTACCGTAGCGCTGTTTGAGATTGACGCTAGAAGGATTTCCATTCGTCACTGTGAATATTAATGAATATCACTCTGAATGTTCTGGCAAGACCATAAAGATATTACGTAGAAACCTGAAATGAGTTTGAATAAATTCAGAATCAAACCACTGTTGCTTTTCAGTTTTACTTATGTTTAATTCATAAAGAATCTTACATATGACCTACCGCAGTGCTATTTGATGTTAACACTAGAAGGATTTCCACTCATCATTGTGAATACTAAGTAGTATCACTCTGAGTGTTCTAGCAATATCACAAGGATATAGTGTAGGACTCTCTTGTTCGTCATCCATGTGTCCTAACGAGATTTGATTTATCTCTTGGCTCTATACTCGATTTGTACACTTTTAGTGGTCAGAGGCTGGAGTAGATGCCACCTATTCAATATCAACTATCTCGGAGTGAGAAAGTAAATAGAAGTCATGTTGATCTCTGTGACTATAAAGCAAACTTCTTTTGAGAGAAGCCTGAGTAGCTAGGTAAGGGTTGTGCATTACATCACTGGGTCCATGATGAGTTGTCTTCATGATGTGTTGACCCGGTTTCTGCCTAAGTTGTATGGAGGGCTAATTTCTTTACACCCTTTATCCTTACATTTCTTTTTCATTCTTCAACCCCTTCAATGCTTATCAAGACATCATTACTAGCACCTTGTTGTGATTGTTCCAGTGCTAGCATCAGTACTTAGTCGACATTCAGCTACATTCACATTCTACTTCGTCTTTCCTAAGGACTTCTAATAATCTATTGGATTGTCCCTGGGAAGATCCCTCCGGTTCTGGTTGGATCATAGGACTTAAACCTAACCACCCTTTTGACACCAATAACATCGTAAATTAAATATGTTGTGTTTATGAGATCGTAACCATAAAACCACTAGAAAGTCTATCAAAGTGTTTGAAAAACATTTAACACCTTGATAGTTTTGTTGTTTCAGAAATGCTCCCCCTTCACATGTGCATCGATAATCGAAAGTGTTTCGCACATGTGGGTAAGAGTTAAAAGTGCATGAGTCTTGCAAAATAGATCACATTTTATCCCCTATCTCTAATATATAAAATCTTTTGATATTAGAGATACCAAATTTGATTAAAATATATTGTGAAAAATAGTCTTGAAAACTTTCGGGAGAAAAATGTGTCAAACTTAGCATGAATTTGGAAAGCTCCCCTTGATCCAGTTGAATTGTCATTGTGGGGATGTGATCCACAATTCGCTTTTGAGGATGGGAGTTGTTGAACACATAATTTTTAAAAGATTTTGAATAATCATTGAAAAACTCTTGAAAAAATTGTGTTCAACGCTTTTCGAAAAACTCTATTTCTTTTTTGGCGAAGAGGTTTTTCTAAGGCATAAACTTGAGTTCATAGACTTTGAATGTCTTGACGAATCCACTCAAGTGTAAGAAGATTTAAGTTCTTTTGCTGAGGGTAAGAGTACTAAAGCGTACACTCCCCCGTGAATATAGATCCGGGTTGCAATCTGAAAGTGATTTCAAGCCATTGTGTTGAGCTCAAAACGTTGAATGTTTTGTGACAAGCTCAACCCAAGATAGATTGCTCAACCCTTTGTTTGGAAATATTGTCCAAAATAGAAAATTTCCTTTATTAAAAATAGAAATGACGTGTTTTGAAAAATATTTAAAACTTTCATTCGAGCTTTATGTACATACCCGTGTCGTTATTGAGCGACATTTCTAGGCACGTCCATATTATCGATACTGAAAGACATGTCGAGAAGAATATTTTTGGATTTTCAAAGATTTTTAATTTTGTGTTTTGCTTTTATATGTTTTATATTTTTGTATTTTGCTTTTTCAATGATTTGTACAAGTAGATGTTTGAAAAACGAATCAAGCAGGTACCTTTGCAAGAATCTCCAGGTCAGCTGGAGTCAGACATCTCATACCATTTTGCCTAACGAGGTACTCAAACCTATCTTTCGACAGAGCTTTCGTAAACAAGTCGGCAAGTTGGTAATCCGTTCCAACAAAGTATAGTTCAACGATCCCTCTTTCAACTTGTTCCTTTATGAAGTGATATCGGACATCAATATGCTTCGTGCGGGAATGCTGTACCGGATTGTAGGAGATGGCTATGGCCGACTTTGAGTCACAGTACATAGGTACTTTATCAAAGTGGAAGCCATAATCCGTGACTTGTGTTCTCATCCATAGAACTTGAGCACAACACGCAGATAGAGACACATACTCCGCTTAGGCTGATGAAAGTGACGTGCAATCCTGCTTCTTGGAAGACCATCCCACAAGCTTATCTTGACCTAGAAATTGTGCACCACCAGAAGTACTTTTTCGTGTATCAAGACACCCTGCATGATCAGAATCTGAATAGGCCGTTAGAAAGAAACCGGTTTCCCTCGGATACCATAGTCCCAAATGAATGGTATTCTTAAGGTACCGGAAGATCCGTTTAACCTCCTTGAGGTGCTTTTCAGTAGGTCGTGCTTGATATCATGCACAATAACACATAGCATGTGAAATATCAGGTCTTCTTGCTGTCAAGTACATGAGGGAGCCGATCATGGAACGATATCTCGTTTGATCTATGGTATTTCCCTCCAAGTCAGCGTCTAGCGATGTGGTTGATAATGGTGTCCCAACGGGGTCACATAAAGTCATACCATGCTTTTTTATTATCTCCTAACAATACTTAGCTTGGTTTTTAAAGATACCACTTGGGGATTGGTGAACTTGAATTCCTAGAAAGAATTTTAGTACGCCCATCATTGACATTTCAAATTTGTTGTGCATGACTTTTTCAAACAATTTTGACAGTTTTGGGTTTGTAGACCCGAAAATAATGTCATCAACATAAATCTGCACAAGCAAAATGTCACCCCCATATTTATAAGTGAACAAAGTTAGATCAATGGAACCTTTTGAGAAACCTTTGGATACCAGAAATTTCAAGAGCTCATCGTACCACGCCCTTGGAGCTTGCTTGAGTCCATAAAGTGCTTTGTAGAGACGATACACCTTGTCAGTATAATGAGGATTAACGAATCCTTCCGGCTGCGTAACATAGACTTCTTCCTTCAAAGGACCGTTCAGAAATGTTGTCTTCACGTCCATTTGATAAACAGTAAATCCCTTATGTGCAGCATAAGCAAGGAAAATCCTGACCGCTTCCGTACGAGCAACTGGTGCAAATGATTCATCAAAATAAATTCCCTCTTTCTGGCCATATCCCTTAGCCACTAGCCTAGCTTTGTTCTTGATGATCGTGTTTTCTTCATCCATCTTGTTTTTCCAGATCCAACGAAGATTTAATGGAATCACATCGTATGGTCTGTCAACAACTTCCCAGACTTTAAGTCTTTCAAATTGTTGAAGTTCATCCGTCATCGATTCAATCCAAGCATGATCAGCCATGGCTTCTTTGATGTTTTTCAGTTCAGCTGTACTCACGGCGAGTGAGAACATACAAACATCGCCATCAGTTTCTAATTGTCGTCTTGTACGAACAGGTTGTGAAGGGTTTCCAATTACTTGAACCAAAGGATGATCTCGGGTCCAATGATGTGTTGACGGATGTCGTTTATAAAACGTATGCATATTTGACGGATCGACATGGAGAGTATAAGACTCTCCATTTTCGTGTATCGATGTACCGAATGGATTATGAAAATCCTCATCGTCAGATAATGCATCGTCTGCTTGATTTGTGTTCTTTGGAGCAATGTTGTAGGATTGATTGTTGAAGTGATATTCTGAGGAAGTAAATCTGCAGCAACCCGTGTTGAAGTAGATGAAGTTGTATCCTTTTGTTGACGATGATCGGTATCATCATTCATATCATGAGTGACAGCGGAAGACTTTGATACAACATGTTTCTCCCCCATGAAATATTCATCAAACATTGGTCCATATAACATTTCCAACTCTTCAAGCGTCATGTCCACTGTCATATCTGCTCTTGGAACATGTTCATGAACCAGCTTTGAACTTGACGGTTCATTGTTGTGGTCTTGAGTACCGAGTTCCGTACGGTTGTGCACAAAAGTCTTTTGTCCTTGTGGATCGAGACTTAAACTGTTTTGTTCAAGTGCTATTTCTTGTAATTCATCAAATCTGATATGAATAGTTTCGACTATCAATTGTGTTCTCTTGTTGTACACTCTGTATCCCTTAGACTGAGTTGCATATCCCACTAGAATGCATGCATCACCTTTCTCTTTCATCTTGTCCAGATTTTCACCATCTCGAATAATGTAACACGTACATCCAAAAACATGAAGGTTTGTGATCATTAATTATGTGATATGGTGTCTTTTCGTGTCTTGGGATAATTAAGGAACGGTTTTGTGTGTAACATGCGGTTGATACGGCTTCGGCCCAAATGAATAATGGTAGTTTTGAAGCGGATAATAATGTTCGAGCAGCCTCAACTAAAGTACGATTTCGTCTTTCAACAACTCCGTTTTGTTCAGGTGTTCGAGCAATAGATGTTTCATGTTCAATCCCTTCAGCTTCAAAATAATTCGTCAGAGTTGAATTCAAGAATTCTGTGCCTCTGTCAGTATGTACCACTTTTACTTGAGCTTGAAGACCACGTTGTATCAGCTTAAGGAAGTTAATGAGAACCTCAGGTGTTTCATCCGTGGACCTTAAGAAGTGAGTCCACATGTACCTTGAGTAGTCATCGACAATTACCATAACATATTTCTTCCCATTGATGCTTTGAACACGCATGGGGCACACAAATCTATATGAAGAAGATCTAACCATCCTTTAGAGCTTGGCGTAGTCTTTGTCTTGAAACTACTCCGTTTAGCTTTACAAAGCTCATAAGAGGAACAAAGATGATCTTTGATGAATTTCAAGTTAGGAAGGCCTCTCACAATATCTTTCTTGGAAAGTAAGTTGATGGTATCAAAGATAAGATGAGATAATCGTTAATGCCATAACCAAGCTTGAGTCGTTGAAGCTTTAGCCATGAAACAGATTGGAGTTGAAGATGTGAAGTCTTGTAGCGAAATAGTGTAGAGATCAGTACCGCGTGAACAAGTAAGTAAATCAATTCCCATCATAATCACGAACAAAACATGTCTTCTTTCTAAAGGCAACTTCCAAATCTGCATCACAGAATTGACCAACCGAGAAAAGATTATGATTGAGCCCTTCGACATAGTAAACCCTTTTGATTGTGATATTTCCTTGAACCAAATCTCCATATCCTAGGATCGGTGCAAATTGATCATTTCCGAATTAGACCGTACCCAGGAACTTCTCCACGAAGTTAATTAGAAGCTTGAGATTCCCCGTCATGTGCTTCGTGCATCCGGAGTCCAGTATGAAGAGAATTATTTCGATCACCTACAGAAGAATTAGAACACGATGGAGCATTTTCTGAATTGGATTCCATGTTAGTTGTGATATCCGAGTCATTAGTTTCCATAGTTTTATCACTTAAAGGCACACAAACACTCGTTGTCACATTTTCTGTCCTAACCTTAGGCATCCATTTATATCCTGGAGGACATTGATTAGCAAACCACCATTTCAAGACTTACTAGCAGACTCATATAATTCCCTAATTCTGCTTCTAGGGTTCTTAGTGGTAGAGTCTGATGCAATACTTCTCTTTGGGGGGGGGGGGGGGTGCACCAGTATGGTTTACTTTGTGTTTGGGTTTACTAGCACTAATAGGCATCGCTGTTTGCTTCTTAGTTCTAGTATCTACGCCTTTGACATTATTAGAAAGACACATAGCATGATTAGCATTAGCACACTTTCCACATTTCACACAAACAAACTTAACATTCAAAGCATTCAAAGTCGAATCATTCAAATCGTCATTACACGCGATTACAAACGTTTTATTCTTAGAAACATTGAAATTCCTAGGGTGGTCGTATACTTCCTTCATCTTCCCTTGACTTTTGTTTTTCCAAACCTTTTCATTCATTCGAGTGCTCTTAAGCTAAGGCCGGCTAACACTAGTAGTGGGGACTACTCCTGTAGTAAAAGACACACGTCTATTAGTGTTTCTAGAAGTCTGAGGTGATTGACTTTCTTTGTTGTGTATGGTTTTAGTGACCAATCTGTACATCCCTGGTTTAATCACATTTGTGTTCTTAATGCTTTGTTATCGAATATGTGTTTTGGGAGTATTTTGTGGTAACCTATCCTTCCCGTCCGTCTTGGGGGCAAACCTAGGTTTTGCAAATGCAGAATTAGAGAAAACAGATGGTTTTCCCAAGACAGGGTCTAGTCACTTTGTGCGCATTGGGTTGTCTTACAACAGGTTTCTTAACACTAGGTTCCATAATTTTCCCACCCATCTTAGCAACGAGTTTCCTCAACTCTGCTATCGCTATTTCCTTGTCTTGTAACTGAGCTTTCAAATCTTTAATTTCCAAACTCTTTTCATTTATTTCTCGACACATTTGGGAAAGTTTTTCTTGCAATTTATTATCATGTGGAAAACTTCTGATGTCTTTTTGCAAAGCAAGTTCAAGAGAATAACAATGTTTTTGAAGGAAATCAGTTTTGTGTTGAAGTAACTCAAAAGCCTTTTTATCAACATTTTCTTTACGTTTCGAAAGCTCAGTTTCAAGTTGTTCACACTCTTTGATCTTATCAAGATATTTTCATGCAACATCAAAATATTCATCGATATCAGCACAAGATTGAAGAGTAACACACAAAATATCTTTGGAGAGACATTCTTCTAAGAGTATATCATATTCGTTTGAAAAATCCGATTTGTCATTTTGAAGTTCATCAATTGCTTTTTCAAGAGACTCAACATATTTCAAATCATCAAACATTTCAGTCCGAATTAATTTTTCAAACTCAAGAACATTTTCTTTGATTATCTTCGTATTTGGTATTAAAAGTTCTTTCACAAGCACAGTTATGTCGTGAGGAATCTCTGTTTTCCACTTATCCTTTTCACATTTTTGCCAATCGCTTTCAACAATTGATTGAACATTATCAATGTAATGTTTAAGAATACCAAGTGTTTTTCTACTTTTGCTTTTAGAAGCATCAAGAGGCAAATAGTTAATATATTTAAAAACATTTGATTTCTTAGTGGCAAAAATTTTCTTCCATTGAATTCGTCGTTGTTTGCATTCAAGAAACAATTCCTCACGAGACTTCTGTTCTTGTGGAGTGAAAAGACCATAAAGACTGTTTTCATAAGCATAAGTATATGGTGTCACAAAATCTTTATTGACCGGGGATCTACTCTCCTCATCCCAAAGGAATGTCTCTTCAATATCGAGCTTAGCTATTGGGCAATAATGATCGGTCCATTCGGACTCATCAAGATATAAATGGGGGTTAACAGCTTGAGCTTGTTAGAGGTACTTTGGACTTGCAAAACTAGGTTGACCCTTGAAAAACGACCGAGGTGCTATCATTCTAACGGTTTGAATAGAGTCATGCGTTTTATAAACAACTTTTTTCAAAAAATCGACTTGTTCTTCGAGATCCTTTATTTTTAGTATCTTTGTCTTGTCTATGTTTGAAATCTTGTTTTATTTTTTCAACCTCTTGTTTCTTTTCGTCAAGAATTTTAGTAGAATCGGTGGTATTCATAGAAAGCCGTTGTTCAAGTTCGTTAGCTTTTGTTGTGGCAAGGTACTTTTTTGTCGTTCATCGCTTAATAAAACATTAAATTGACGTTTTTATTTAGTTAACAAAGCAAGAGCTTCATTGTATTTATTTTCAAAATTGTCCTTTTTAATGTTAATAACACGACTTTTGTACCAATCAAGCTCTTTGGTCTTTTGAAGATTCTCAGCCCTATAACTATCAATGGTCTCACTAGATTTTATAAGAGCAGCTTTGCTTTCTTCAAAGTTTTGAGTGAGCGCTGCGTTTGCCTTCTTTAATTGCTTTTGACTCTTCCTATTTTTAGTGACATCTTTTTGTAAACTAGCAATTAAATTAGCAAGCGCGACACGCTCCTCGTCATCATACTCATTTGCATGTTGATCATCCTCAAACTCATTATTGCACACGTCTAATGAATCAAGTGTGGTATTTCTATCAACCTTTTCTGTCATACATGTGTCAATAAGGGTTGTTGTTTGATCACTCATGCGTATTGCCAAACACATTATATTCATCATCATGTTGTACCTTATCAATTGGCTCGGTATCAAAGATAGGACCATTGTCATCTTCAGTGACGTTAAGGACCTCATGAATCTTGGTCGAGTTCTTGGTCGGAGAGTTCATCATCTGTGTCGTCAAGCATTTCTCCTTCCTCAGCTGATAACTGGATCCCAGCTTCCATCTTCTTGCACAACAACATCTTTTCCTTATGATAACCATAATCTTTAACCCTCTTTGGCTGTCTGCATTCCCTAGCCAAATGCCCAAAACCTCGGCAGTTGAAACATTGAATCCCACTTTGTTGCACAACTTGAGTACCAACAGTTTCTCTATTCCCAACAACAGTAGCAACCCTCTGATTATCATACTTCGCGGGTTGTCGATCATACTTTGGAGGACTCTCAGCACGCCTTCGTGTGTCATACCTTGGAGGACTTGGAATGTAGTTGTTCCTCGTGTTTGATGATGTTCGAAGATTGTTGTTGGTGGGTGGATAGATTTTCTTGTATTGCTTCATAATGAAAGCCATTTGTTGCTTGAATTCCCTATCCTTTTGAGCTTGTTCTTCATCACTGTCTTCTTCGGATGATTGCTCAGGTGTGGGTGATGGGGCTCTTACAACTTCTTTGCCTCGGGATCTTGTTGGAGCATGTGACTTAGAGACAGTTGATGATCGTGGTGATGCTGATTGAGTAGAGTAGGTCTTTGAAGCTCGAGTACAATAATCTGGGTAATATTGAGTGGTAGACACCAAAGCAAGTGGATTTGAAACCTTTGCAACTCGTTCAGCTCAAAGTTCATTTGCCTCATTTTGAAATTGTTTTAAAATGTCAAACAGCTTGTCATATGAAACTTCTTCTAACTTTTGTTGTTGTTTCACCAAGGTGACAAACCGTGTCCACTCTTGTCAACCAAATGACTAAATGGCCATTTAAGATGTAAGAAACAATGTGACCCGACTTGACCATCGACCCGATTCATTTCTCTTCCCGTTCGTTCACCATTACAACTTTATCAACAACAACAATCAAACACTCACTCACACACACTCCCACCCCAAAAATGGTGGTAGTCCGTACAGTCAACAACTCAATTTCACTCCTCCGTTCACCACCGTTACCGTCACCTTTACCGTTAACCGCCTTCCGTCGTTACCACCATCGCATTCGATCCTTTCAGCCCTTGGTTTTCCGTTATAAAACCCCCGCTCGGAGGGGATACTCTGTGCAGTCCTTCGTTGATAGCGTTATCGAAGAGTTCGAGGCGTTACGGAGGCGAAGGACTATTCGTGCTAGTAACAAGTATTTATTTGTTTTGTTTGAATTAATGTTAGTTATGTAGCTGTCTGTATGTGGTTGACGGTTGTTTTAGATTAGGATTTGTAGAGAAAGGCTTTAGGTTGAGTTTGTGTTTCGACGAGTTTTTTTAGAGCGTTTAGTGTTTAGCTTTTATGTTTAAATGCAACTATTTGAAAAGTTAATAAAGAAGCGTTTAGCATCTAGGATAGTATGGATGTTAGTTTTTGAGTCTTTTTTGTGAAGATGGCGGTAGCAAGAAGCACTAGCGAAAACAGTAGTAGTAATAGTTACTATATGGAAACGCTAGCAGTGGAATAGCTGGATAGTCATTGTTAGCAAGTGAAAACGCTAGTTGCTTGTAAATGCTACAAGGAGTAGCATTTTGATTTGAAGCGTTTAGAAAAAGTGCGAATGCTAGTTGCTTGTTCCAGAAGCATTTTGTGCAAAACGCTAACTGCTAGTAGTTGCTTCAAAACGCAGTTTAGGCTAAGTTCTTGCCGAGTTTTTTTTGGAGGGTTTAGTGTTTAGAATATACTGCGTGTTTTAGTGTTTAGAATATAATGCGTGTTTGCGTTTAGCTTTTGGATTTTGTTTAATTGCAACTATTTGTTTACACACGCTTTGGTGACGTAGGTGGATAGTCATAATTAGTAAGTGGAAACGACAGTTGCTTGTAAATGCTACTAGAAGTAGCATTTTGATTTGGAGCGTTTAGAAAATATAAGGATGCTAGTTGCTTGTTTCCAAACAAGGATTTTGTGCAAAACGCTAACCGCTAGTTGCTTCAAAACGCTCCTAAACGCTTGCTACCAAACATATATGATAGCTGTACTTGCATATCAAAAAGTTCAGGTTAAGTTTGTGTTTGGTGACGGACGTTTAATGTTTAGAGTATAATGCTTGTTGGCAACGAGTGTTTAGGTTTTGGATTTTGTTTAATGTCTCCTATTTGAGACGCTAATTTAAGAAGCATTTAGCCTATAGGATTGTATGAATGTTTTTCACTTTGTAATTACGGAAACCTCTATGTTACTGAACACTTGTGTATAACAAACAGCTACTAGAGAGAACTAACAACACAAGTTCTTAGCTGTAGATGCAAGCTTTATTCTAGTTTGTTTGTAAAAGCGTTTGGTAAATACCTGTATTGGTAACTATAAAATCTATAACATTCATAGAATCCTAGAAGCTAAGCTTTTCTTCAGTTAGTTTTCATTAGGAGTGTTTTCAAAATCTAAACGCTCTAAAATGCTTTTAAAATTTCCTTACAAAAAACAGCCTAAGTTTATGATAATGCGCCATGCTCGCGGTTATAGAGGATTGGCCAAGACTTAAATTATATTTGCGAAGGAAATAATAGTTTTAAAGCTAAATGATTAAGTAATAGACATACTTTTGGTAGTAACTACAATGTTATCAGTATGGTTAACTGATCACAGTCGTATTGTTCATCGTTATTCTCTATCAGGAATCCTATAGTGCTAGATCGCTATATTGGCCAAACATATGTTATTTTAAGCATTCCACATATTGGTCAGTTTGAGAGTCATTTAGAAAATGTGTGAAACTCTAGATCATTTTATTTTTCAATTGGCTTGTTGCCAAGGTTGATGTCGGGTGTGCTGTGGCTTAGACATATATATAGTAGTATATAAGCATGTGAAAGTGAAGCAAAGAACGTGTTAGTTAAGCGTAGCCTACTAGTCTACAACAAATGGTCAGCAGATTAGTTGGTATTTAGTTTCTGTTGCTTTGATGGGCATGAACTAGCCTTTTTGGTCGTGAAAAGATCTTCTATACCCACAATTTTAGTTAAGAGTGTTGGTCCTCTTTGCCTTGTACTTTGCAATTAATGATTTAGGAGTTCACGTTTTCTGAGATTACTTCGGTACATGTTGGTGTACTGTGATTTATTTCTCCAGTTTTGACTTTTCAGATCATTATTAACAAGCAACAAGCAGCTCGTTGATGATAAATTGCGGAAACAAGCTCTGCAGAAAGGGTTGCTGCTGGAATTCAAAAAGGATGCCGAAAGAATATTGCTTGCTGTTGCTCAGAAGCCTGATGGTAGGAGGAATTGGATAGTCTCCGATCAGGTTTTTGTAGTAACAATTATTATGACATTTTTCATGGGTTGCTATGTGTTAGGACGCGTGTGTTCATTCCTTTGATTGTATCATGAAGGTTTTAATTCCTTTCTGTATTAAAACATGCAGAATGGTGTTACAACTTCCATTAAACCACAACAAATCACGTATATAGTTCCAGGGGTTGATAATTTTAATGCCGCAGAAATATCAGACTTCAGTCAGAGAGCTCAGAATAATTTGGTTGGTTCTCATTGACTTTTAATATATAACAAGTAAGATGTATGCCCGAATGATTTGCAGATATACTTACGTAATTTGTTGCAGGATCCCTCACTCCTCGAGTTTGCTTGGCTTGAGCTTCTTGAAGGGAACAAGTCGGTAACAGCTGAAGAATTGGCAGAGGTATGTGTCTTTGAATGGGATATTTGATGTATCATTGTCCCTCCATTGAACTTTTTACATTCTTACAGATGATATTTGGCGGTGCGGAACCTGTTGAGAGCTACTGTGCACATCTCTTGCTTTCAAGAGATGAAGTTTACTTCACTGTGCTTGACAGCAAAGGCTCAAGTTCCATTTATGGTCCTCGTACAACGGCTCAGGTATGCCATTTTTTTTTACCGTTTGTAATGTTCTTTTTATATATGATTAAATGTTTACAACAAATAGAAAAGCTTCCCACTCTAATATCTCCAGGCATTTATAATGCATGACCAATAAACTTACTTCATTGTGTTTAGCTGTTATTAAGAACCAATCAGATGACAACAGTAAAGTAAGAAATAAATACCTGAGATAGGAGGAAGTAGATGAACATTCTGTAACCTTATACATTGTACAACCACTGATTCACAAAATTCACCATCACCACATACATCTATAATACTTCAACAGCTTTCTAGCTTTGGTGCAAAGCTGCCTATTTGTTTATCCTTTTTGTTCACCTTTATCCTTATCTTATCATATCAGTTGGTGGTGTTTCTAAAATCACTACATAAAGGGGCTTTCTCCATAATACCATAGCTTGATCTGCTCTTTATGTATTTCATGTTAACAGCTACATTTACATAATTACATTGTATTTTGGCAAATAGTTAGGCTAATTCTACATAAGTTGTCGATAGTATTGTTTGTCATATCGACCACATTGATTGGGTAGGGTGAACATAAATCTATTATTAGATTTATTTGATCAGTAGTCAAACAGTATAATCAAATTATGTTCTGTCAATAAATGCATTTTCTGGGACATATGGGGTTTATATTGTTGCTGTTCATCAGTGGTGTAGTATCTTATCTTGACCCTCTGTTTTGTGTACTTCTTTGTTATTATACACTGTAATTAGATTTGTTCAAACATATGATGTTTAGTCAAGTGATTGCAAATCACTGTGTGCGTGCAGTTTGATGTTCTATTTTACTAAGTAAATGAAATCTCTTCTGATGTTTCCTATCATTTAGAGTGATTAAAGCTATTGTTTATCGACTTAATATTCTAGGTAGAGGAAATGAAGCGTAGAATAATTGCCAAGGAGGCCGCTGATAAAGAATTTCAGGAGTTCATACAGTTGCTAAAATCTGCAAAAGCGATGCCTCCACGTGGGAAACCGTCCAAAAGTTCCTGGAAAGCTGAAGATAAAGTCTGGTACAAAATTGAGTCTCTTGAGGCTTTTGCTATAGATGCTTGTAAAGATGATGGGCAAAAGAATGCTGCAGGATCGGTACAATTCTAGCATATATATATATGCTTTTCTCATGTCCATAGTAATTTCTCAATGGTTTAACAATTATCATGGACACCTATATCTGAACATTAAACCCCCCAATGCTTTCCTAGGTTAATAATAAGTTTCTGAAACACTTAAGATTAAAGAAGTAGATTCCAGCAAAAACTGGTATGCCTAAGTTAGAGTTTTTGTCGAATTAAGTATACGTTGTTTTGTCATCAACTTGTATTCCTATAATGCCAATTCATACTCTAGATGAAAGATACGATAGTGAAAACCGAAATGAAGAATTGAGCAGAACTAGCGTTTGGAAGGCAAATATCAGAATTGGTAATATTTGATGAAAGAATTTGCCTGGTCTCATAAACAATATACATAACATGATATTTTATATATATTTTGTGCTATCCTAGCTTGATAAAATACTCATTTTCGAAAGGACACTCCAGAAATTGTACGGATTTTCTCCCAGGTACATGTATCGAAGGCTTCTAGATTATACCAGTGGTCTCAGTTATAGCTGACCAATTTGAAGTTTCTTACTTTCTTTTAGACCCCTGCGTGTATCAACAAAACTAGTCCTTTAGACCCTATGCGTCAACCAAGTTTGTCATGGCTATGTTAATGATACAACTAAACTTCATATTAAATTAGCGTGAACTGAAAGTGAACCCCGACGGAGTAATAGGATGATATAACCTAAAAGCAAAGATGAAAAAGTGAACGTCCTTGAATGATTTTGTTTCACGCACATTTTATCTGAAATCTAATACTTTAGCATCTAGTACTCATGTCAAATTTCTTTTTACTACTTTCTCAGTCAACCTCTCGTGTTCTCTACCTCTCCCAGCTTAAATCTTTATAATCCATTATACATGGCTTTAATGCATTCCACCAGGATAATTAAATTGTTGCATAGCCAATGAAGTGAATATAATTTCTTCATTTGTAGATAGCATGCAAGAGGCGCGTCTTTGGTTTAATGTGAAGTGTCTGAAATGATCACTTTGCACGTTGTTAAAAGTCCATGCTAATGTTGACTATGCGACCAATTATGTGTAAATTTTGATGAGCTATGAAAAGGACAAAAAGTGATCCTGACTCTTGTGTTTTATGTTTACATATCTCAGATCCTGAAGGCAATGGGATTAGCAAAGATACCCGCTTCAGCTGTAAATCTCCTAATAGATATCGGATATTTTCCAGTACATGTCAATCTTGATCTCCTGAAGTTCAACATACGTACTAATTATCCAGATCATATATTGTCAGCTGCTGAAAGGCTTTTGCAAGAATCACCTGATCCAGACAAGGTTCATTGCTTATTATTATGAAATACTTACCTGTGTCTGTTAAAAGTATATGATTGGTTCATAAGATGAAGAAATATCACTTGTATGATAAAAGTCTTGGTCTCTTTGGCAAAATTTTACTTCACCCCTCAAAGTATAAATTCATAAGATACACAAATACTAGCCTGATATAAGATTTAAGAAATTAAAATATTTTCTGTTACTTAGTTATCTAAAAATTTGTCAAAAATACAAGTGGGACAACGAGAATTTAAAATAGTTACTATTACAAATAATAGAGATAAACCTAGTGTACTTTAACTGCTGCTTGTTGCTGCATGACTGCAGGACGATAGGATAGATCTGACACATCTGAAGGTATATGCAATTGATGTGGATGAAGCAGATGAGGTAAATATCCTATATTACATTTCCATCATTCCCGCAGCGTTCTGTTAAATCTTGCTCATCTGTATGTATATGAATATGATCTACAAGTACATCTAAGGCGCTTTTGTAATTTCAATATATTGGGGATTTGGAGTTATATTGTGTTTGTTAGAAGGTATATGGTAGCTATATGCCAACATGCAGTTTTAACGTTGATGTGTAACATTGTTATAGATTTATCTGATTAAGAGGGTACAAACATCTAACTGCAAGTAATAAACATGTACAGCTTGATGATGCTTTAAGTGCAACAAAGTTGCAAGATGGCCGTATCAAAGTTTGGATACATGTTGCTGATCCAGCTAGCCTTATTGAGCCAGGGAGCATGATAGACAGGTACATTTGGTTCTGTGCAGTTTATACTTGCAACTTTATCGCTTGCTCAGTTTCTTAGTTATGGTTGCATTGCAGAGAAGCACTGCAAAGAGGAACATCTGTTTTTTTACCAACTGCCACCTATCCAATGTTTCCTGAAAAACTTGCGATGGAGGGAATGAGCTTGAAACAAGGAACAAAATGCAGGGCAGTTACAGTATCAGTTGTATTGCATTCGGATGGCGGGTAAACTATTAATGCTTTACCTACACATATCTGCAAGACCTAAGGTCATATGAGTATATGATGATAAAAACTAATCTTTTTGTTTAAATGTCAATTTTATTCTGCATTTTTGCTGGTACCTAAATTACATGACCTGCAAATTGCCATGCTCAGTTGTCCATGACTTTTGCGGTTCAATAATGTAAATCCCAGTTGTTTGTTTAGATTCATTTTTTCATTGTCATCTTACTATGTTACTTGATAACAGTATTGCAGAATATGAAGTATATAATTCAATTATAAAACCAACCTATATGTTAACATATGAGAGTGCGTCTGAGCTTCTTCATCTGAATTTGGAAGAAGAATTGGAACTAAGAACTCTTGGTGAGGCTGCAAGGCTTCGACTTCAGTGGCGGCGCGGACAGGTTGGTCATATTCCAAATTATTATTTTTCTAAGGACTGGAGAAATATTTTTAGTACTCATTTATTAAAAGTGTACGTTTGATGTTTTTCCGTTATTATAAACGTTACTTCATTCGTAAGAATTGTATGCACATGAAACTTGAAATTTTTACGAGTCTGATTATGCAAATTATACATGGTTTAGGGTGCAATCGAGACGGGTTCATTGGAACCTAGAATAAAGGTGGAAAATCCAGATGATCCAGAACCACCAATTAGGTTGTATGTTGAAGATCAAACAGACCCTGCAATGCGACTTGTTTCAGAGATGATGATACTTTGTGGGGAAGCTTTAGCCACATATGGTTCTGCTAATAAGATCCCTTTACCATACAGAGGACAGCCCCAATCCAAAATTGACACGTCTGCGTATGATCATCTTCCAGAAGGCCCAGTTAGAAGTTCAGCTATTGTCAAACTTATGCGTGCTGCTGAAATGGATTACAGAAAGGCTATACGCCATGGTATTCTCGGGATTCCTGGTTATGTGCAGTTTACATCTCCGATTCGCAGATATATGGACCTCCTTGCTCATTACCAGGTGATTAAATATTTTTCTATCTTTGTTTATTCATATTTAAATAGTAGTTGTTATCTAATTAGTTTAAAAGAACCTATGTGTTTGTAGGTGAAGGCCTTTCTTAGAGGTGATGCTCTTCCATTTACATCTGGACAACTTGAAGGGATGGCTGCATCTGTAAACATGAATGCAAGAATAGCAAAAAGGCTATTTAGTAGCAGTTTACGATATTGGATACTCGAATACTTGAGAAGGCAACCTAAACAACGAAAATTCCGTGCTTTGATCCTTAAATTTGTCAAAGACCGTAATGCACTTTTACTACTTTTAGAGGTAAAAGATCCCTATTGCCACAAGTATGCCATGTAGTTGTTGCTATCATGACAGTTCATTCATATGTTGGGATTTTTTATAGGTTGGATTTCAAGCATCTGCATGGGTTTCAATAGGGTCACATGTTGGGGATGAAGTGGAGGTTCGTGTTGATGAAGCTCATCCACGTGATGACATCATATCATTCAAAGAAGTTGTAAAAGTGACATAAATTTCTTGGGATTTGATTGCATCAGTGCTTACACATAGTGTTCACTGTATGTAATGAAGTAAAAAACAACCCAAAACAGTTGTTTTTGCAGTTTTGACCCGTAAATAGTTGGTAGGAGCTTTGGATAGCCTGGGGAAAACTAATAGAAGCCAAGTCTGATGCTAAGATTGTTGGTGGATGACCAGTTCAACAGTAGCATATTCTAGAAAAGTCTATGTCAGATACGATAAGGTATATATACAACTTGTCGACTTGGCTATTACCTAATATAGATTTTTGTTAGTGTAATTTTGTAACCGATTTGGTTTAAGTGTATGATCTCATTGCATTCCAGCAGCCAAGTTTTGGTCCCTTAAGAAAATGTTTTAGCTATTCTGGATTTCGTTTCAGCATCTATTAAAGGTCATCACATGATTCCTGCACATAAGATAAGATAATAGCCAAAAGTTTCTTTTAATGTGCTTTAAAATGTTGCAAGAATCTGTCTGCATCTTACTTCAGACATAATTTTCTTTTTTTACCAGATTTTAAATTTACAAATATAATGCAATTGGAAATTGACTGTAACATAGATCTAACATAGATCTTCTGGAGGGTTGGAAATTGGAATGAGCCATTTGTTAATGCAGGTTCAGAAGCTCTGGGCAGGGTGCATACACACGAACCCACTTTGAGTCGGATCCGAGACCTAGATTTGCTGGGTTAATGGGTTAGGCCAAGTTTTGTTGACATGCAAGCACAAGTTAATCCATTTTGAATAAAACTTACTGTAATGGTGTATGCATAAAACGAGATCTTGGGCGACCATTGACCTATTCGATTCGAGTTGATGTTTTTGTTTTAATGTCCAAATACCAAAAGAATTATATTGGAATCCTTTTAATTTGCAAAATTTTAATACCATTCAATTGCATATGTCGGGAATGATTTTAATACTAGTTTTAGTGATTTACAAAATACTGATATTTTTTTTTTAAATTTCTACAGCTACAAAAGCTAGAACTTAAAGTTTTAAGTGTTATAAACTTTGATTCATAACATCTAATCGAAAGATTTAGCAACAACTACTTTTCATTCAGTAGATCTCTAGTAGATGTAGAAAACTTTTTAAATTGGATAGAGTGGTTTGACTACTCTTGTTCTATCTCCTCCTTGTACTCTTTTTTGTAACATAACATATGAAAAATCGATTCACATAGAACTCATTTCAAACAATAAAGAGTTTGAGACATTGGAAAACCAGAAAGTATATACAAGAGATAAAAACATTTATCAAACATTGAAATTGATTGATTTTAGGCACAAAGTTATCTAAAAATAATAAGAATTATATATAAAACAAGATGATAATCTATTTGTATATACAAGCGGATTGAATAAGCTTTCTCAAAAAAGTTTTATACCACCCAACTTGAAAATGACAACTTCAATATAAATTTAAAGAGTAGTTAAACACATCTCCACCACTTCAAAGTTCAAACTTAAGCAACCCACTAAACTCATCTACACTCTTTCACACATACATCTTCTTCAACCACCATTAACTAACACCACCCATGATTTCCCATCCATTATCTCATAAGTCATAAGCTTAAAGATCCATTTCTCTCAAAAACCAAAAACCAAAAAAATGGGATTAAAAGTCCCATTGCTAATCTCATTCACACTAGCCTCACTAATCTTGACTACACTCTACACAACCACATACTTAACACCATTCAACATCACATACTTAAAAAACCAAATATCATCACCAATCACACTAACAATCCCTCAAACCATAAACAACACAAAACCATATCCAGTTTCATTTGCATACTTGATCTCTGCATCAAAAGGTGACACAGCTAAGCTCAAAAGAACTATAAAAGCTCTATACCATCCTAACAACATTTACTTGATACATTTGGAATATGAAGCGACACAAGAAGAACATAAAGAAGTTGCTAGATTTGTTAAGGATGATGTTGTGTTTCAGACAGTTGGGAATGTTTTGGTTGTTGGAAAACCTAATAGAGTGACGTATAGAGGGCCCACCATGCTTGCAACTACTTTACATGCTATGGCTATGTTGTTAAGAGTTGATGCTAAATGGGATTGGTTTATTAATCTTAGTGCTTCTGATTATCCTTTGGTTACTCAAGATGGTATGGTAAGAATTTTTATTTTTAATGTAGTAACTTGTTACTAGTATTAAATATGATTGCGTTTTGAATCGTAATATTAGAAACACATTTTGATGTACAGAGCGCATTTTAATTGATGTTTCTTTTGAAAAACTAACATTATATTTAAAAAAATCCATTAGTGTCCCGGGACGCTCCGATTTCGTGCTAGATTATGATGAAATGTTATTATTATTAGTGGGATTAATGTGAGTGTTATTTTTTTTTTTAATTTTCAGATCTGATATCTGCTTTCTCTGTGCTGCCAAGACATCTTAATTTTATACAGCACTCTAGTCGGTTGGGTTGGAAACTGTAAGACCTTATTTAAATTTTAGTTTTCTTATTATTTATTTGTTTTAAATTACTTTATATTCTGTGATAATGTGATAGTACCCCTTGAATAGTTAAATAGCTGGTCATAGGTCAATGATTTTATATTACCGTTTATAGAAACAAAAAAGTACTACTTAGTGTTGCCAAATGACCCATTTGTTGGGTTGTACAGAACACTTTTGTTAAGCTACACTAAACTTGCATATTGCATTTTGCAAATTGGACCATCTTTAGCATCTGGGGCACCACGAGTACTACTTGGTGTTGCCAAATGACCCATTCGTTGTTGTAATTTTTTTTGTGTGTGAAACGATTTTGCAGAATGATCTTCATTGGAGTAGTTCATAAAACTTGTTTTGTTTTTGGTCAACACTACCCATTAATAAGAAATTTGGCCTAACACTATATTACATCATATTTCTATAATTCACATTATTACTTAATATTAAATGTAAAGAATAGACATTAATTTTTACAAGAAATGGGTATTAAATTTATTTGTATTGATTCATTTTAATTTAAAGTTAATTAATTATGTAAATTATAACTAAAATTGAAGTGAAGCGATATGTTTTGAATCTTTTGACTAGAATAATATCCCTGAACAAATTAATGTGTCAATCTAAATTAAATAGTTAAAGAAACCTTGAGTCTTCAGATGCCAAATTGATATAATAGTTAGATGTATACATTGGATGGAAACACATGTGGTGAAAGCATTTTCTTAGTACGCCAACTGAATGTGGATTGCTTGGTGTTTAGATGTTCATCTCGAAACTGATTATTCGTATTAGACTTTGAATGGAGTAATTATCACTCAATAGTGTATTTTTGGAAAATTTTGCAAGTTTACATTATACTTTTCTTGCACCAACCACTCTTTTGTCAAAGTTTACAAGCAACATTTGCCTTTCTTTCATATGTTAGTGTACTAGTTAGTGTCCATCATATTGTAACAAAACCAATGTCCAAAAGTTCATTACTTAAAACTCAATCATGTTGACTTTTGCAGGAACAAGAGAGGAAAGCCAATAATGATTGATCCAGGTCTTTATACTACTAATAAATCAGATATATGGTGGGTGATCAAGCAAAGAACTCTCCCCACTGCTTTCAAGTTATACACGGGTAACGTTCCTTTTCATTAACTTTCCTATTTAAATCTTTAATGACCAATAACCGGTTCTGCATTCTGTTTAAGACATGTGAGATATATTTTTGATGTATATCGTAGTTACTTTGAATTGCCGTTCTTTAACATCTCTATAATAAACTAAATTTGGCGATGCTTGAATTGTGATGAATTAGTATCTCATGCAACAAAATTTGTATGATGTTTTGAAGTCTTGTGGAAAAGAGATCTGCCTTGTTTTGGGGCGACAATAATGAGGCAATCCATGTGGGACCATATAACATGTTACTATACTGTAATATTTACATCATAACTTTAGTAACATATCATGTGAGCTTCTGGAAAAGTCTCAAAATTTCTTTATATCCTTCCTCTTAAAAGAAAAAAAGTAGAAAAGAATCTGTGTAATAACAGTTTTTTCTTGTGTCCTATAAGGAAAAAATTATGACTTTTATTATTTATTTTTGCGGAATGATATAATTTGAGTTCGGGGATTAAGTCGATCTCCTATGATGATACGCTAGGGAATTGAGATAAACGACTGAGCTATGGAAATTGCAACATGATGCCGTAGTGAAAATTAAATCGTTTTTCTTTGGATTAAAAACCTCGAAGGAACCTTGACTTATCTTTACGTGAATTTCTACATGAGATTGTGACTTAAGCGTTTAACAAAAAATCTATGTGTATGGTAAATAAGTATAAAACAAGGTTGTTGCAGCCTACACCGAGGTGACTAACACATGTACATGTATGGCAAGTATTTTAGATTTTAACACATATCATTTACACTATGCCATGCATAATGCAGGTTCAGCATGGACGATATTATCAAGATCATTTGCAGAATATTGCATAATCGGTTGGGAAAACTTGCCACGAACCCTCTTACTTTACTACACAAATTTTGTTTCGTCGCCTGAAGGATACTTTCAAACTGTCATATGCAACTCAAAGGACTACAAAAACACAACAGTGAACCATGATCTTCATTTCATTTCATGGGATACACCTCCGAAACAGCACCCACGATTGCTTGGACCCCGAGACTACAGAAGAATGGTTTTGAGCAGTCGCCCTTTTGCAAGAAAATTCAAACACAACAATGCAGTTCTTGATAGAATTGATCGTGAACTGCTCAAAAGACGGCATAATCATTTCACCCATGGTGGGTGGTGTTCAAAAAAGGGTGAGAAGCATCCAACATGCTCAAGTTTAGACGCCGATGGCTTTGGTGTTTTAAAGCCTGGGGCAGGTGCCCGAAGGTTAAAAACATTGCTAACAAAGCTAACATCTAACCCAGGTTTTTATAAACGACAGTGTAAATGAATCTATCGTGGATGATAAATAAGTCGGTTATACTTATTTTTCATGATTAGAGATTTTTGCTTGTAGCACTCAGTTTCGTGGGTGGGAATATTGTTGTTTTTTGGTCGTGGATAGTTTAGGACGATTTATGAATAACGGAAGCGATTAAATGAAATACAAAGTACCATTTTTTATATATATCATGTTTGCAAGATGATACAAAACTTTCAGTAGTGTTGTGGTTTGAAAGTTGTCAACGGTAGTCATGATCTCTTGATGACAACAATTTGGATACAGTACTGATTGTATGTCGAGTAAGAACTACAAACCGGTGAATTCTACGTACATCGCACAAAAGACAACTAGGTTCACGGTCACGGCTATGGATAGAATGTTATCTTACATGTAGCAAAGATGTCATTTAGAAAAATGTTGAATTCCTGAGTACAAAGTTATATCTAATCTATAATATGATTAAAATGTCTTATTAAAAAGGTATGATTGCATAAAAGTGTGAGATTTGATGAACAAAGACAATGTGTTACACTTGGTAACAGAAAGAGATACATTTCAATTTTTCCAAACAATGTCACTATCAAAACAAGATGACGATTCATAAAAAGTTCAAATACATAGTAAAATCAACAATATTACAAAAGAGAACAGACAAGTGTGCCTATGTGATCCTAGTATATAAAAGTACTTCGTGATCATTGCCGACACAAATGAGTTAATGATGTCTAATGGTGGTCTTTCACATGTTAAACTCCATAAAAACAGTGCATAAAACTAAGGGGACGTTTGGTATGAACTAACGGAATGAAAGAATGATTATTGGAAGGGAAGTGATTTGCACACTACTTAATTTGATTAGCACATTCAAATTTGATTTGTCTTGACACATATACCCTTATAAAGTAAACATGATTATGAGTGATATAAGAGCATATGTGTCAAGACACACAAAATTTGAGTGTCCCAATCAAATTAAGGAGTGTGCAAATCACCTCGCTTATTGGAATGATAAATCATGTTTGGAATATTAATTTGGAATTCAAGTAATGTAATGAAAATTAGATATTTGCTATACTTCATATGAGGCTAGGAAGGTACTTATCATATCTCATTCTTTGTCTATTTTTTAAGTTTATTATTTTCTTCATTCATCATATAAACAAAAACATATGTATTCAGGGCCCGTTTGGTTTATTGCTTAGAATCATAATCACTATGACTTTGATTGTTTAATTAGGACTTGTACCCGCGTTCTGCTGCGATAGAGGGCGGGCGTTGTATGAATGGTTTTAAAGATCGGCTCGTAAACTAGGCAAAAGAAGACGGTAGCTATTTTGTTAGCAAGTGATGAAAGTGGCACCATTAGCTTGTTTGTTATACACAACACATTAGAAGTATTTTGTTACAATAACATAAGTATGTTGGTAATAGATAACAAACGGTTGAAAAAAACAGCGGTGGTGATGGTTGTTCAGCTATTGGGGGTTTTCCTTCTTCACAGGTTGTTCGAGCTGAGGTAGGAGTTTTCTTTTTGACCTGCTTGTTTTTGCCGTGGCAACCGGTTTTTTTAACACCGATACAATTGTGTCTGCAACTCTTTCTAACACGTCTGTTGGCGGGGGTTGTGAGACCCTCAAAATCAGACAAGAAAACAACTAGGCAACAAGGGGTAACACGTCCTGTTACAAGAAACAATGAATTACTGTTGACACAAAGCTGACGTAATAAAAACATATACATTACATCATAAAAGATCAGAGTCTTAAACATAGGTCCCAGAGTTTTATATGCGGAAAATCAATTATTTCATCATGATTTATAACATATAGTTGCCAAAAAGACAGAACAAACTTCTGACAGTTTTTATTAAAATCAAACTTTTAAAAGATCACAGAAATCTCCAAGCTGCGATAATATCATGCGGGCTCTCATCCAAGCAAAGCTAAGTAATAATACCTGAGATTAAACATGTAAAATTGTCAACATAAAGTTGAGTGATATTCATAGGCTTAGTAGTAAAGGTGTGGAACACAAGCATTCATTTGTAAAACAAGTAATATGGAAAATAGTTATGTACGTCAACCATAGTCCGAAGCCATTATTATTGTTGTTCAGTTCATGAACCGAAGCTTAACTCATGTAAGTTCCTCTAGGGAGTATTCAACCTAAATACTCAAGTATAAACAAATATTAGTGCGTCAAGGTACTTGAGACGGGGATAGTCAATCCCGATGGATCCACCCACAACATTCACGCTTGGTACTCAATAATTAACGGTTCATGATCAGGAGAGGAAACTTAAGGCTATAGACTAAAAGCAATAATAATAATGAAAGTTTTGGAAAGCATACAAGTTCTGGATAGCATACAAGTTCAGGATAGCATACAGTTTTTAAATGGTTGTGTTCCACCATGTATAATCTCACCCTGCGTTTAGAAACCATGTACAAGAAAAAAGGGGCTATGAACTCACCTTAGCCACAAGGTAAGTGAATCACTGTACTCAGAAGTTAGAGTAGAAAAAGTAGTAGCATGACGATCACCGACGATATGGATGCCCGGTAAACACGAAAACCGCAACCTATTAAAATAAGGCGCGCGTTAAGACTCAAACTCAAATATCGATATATACCAAGTATAATAAGACTTTAAATATGTTAAAAGTATTCATATTTCATGACTAACGACACGGACCAAATGAATCCATATTATCCCATTTATCCAACACTACTCGTTTAAACACTTGTACTCTTAAAATTGACCCGTCATAAGACGCCAAGTCAACGCAAGTCAAACTATCCCTTTACTTCACTCGGACCAAGAACTAAGTCATTTATATAATGAGTAAACACTTGATTATGTCACCATGTCCAATAGTGAATACTCAAACTCACGCCACACGAGCATTGGACTATGTTTCCAAAATACAAATCAGCAAGTACACTCCGAATGTACACATCGATCTACCCTATCTATACTTGTCCGATTTCGATGAAACTTGGTGTCAAGGTCACTTATAACCTGTAGAGGACCCTGCCAAAATTTGAGCCAAAGTTCATACTTTAAAACCCATCATCTCGACAATTTACTCGACTCTAAATTTAGGACATAATGTGTACTTGTTTTATAAAACCGTTTATACCACTTTAAAAGTACTATCTTGACATTTCACCTTTTAAACTCACTACTAGACTCATCATATTAAGTTTGTGAACTTTGAAAACCAGTAGTATCTGTAACACCCCACTTGGATAAGTGGACCGTTACGTGTATTTATGGCGTGTCATCAAAGCATGCAAGGCAATGTATTAAACATTAATTGACCATAACAGAAATACCGGAATCAAACATCGGTACTCCAAACATAAGCTCAAAATATAAAAGATTAAATACTGAAAGAAAAGGACGAAACAATGTCCAAACAACCAAAGTAATGTATGAGTGCATAAAGTAAAGGAGTCTGGATAGCTCCCATCCAATGCACGTACTCTCTTAGAAGTCCTAAGATCGTCCCTGTGTACCTGTCGTTTGGAAACATGAAAGGAAACTACGACTGAGCATAATGCTCGGTGAACGGATATGAAGCATGATAATGATGTACAGAGATGGAATAAGTAACAAATACTGAAACTAAAACTGTTATGAATTTAGAGGCAAGCTGTGTAAAATTCTGACAAGTCTGATTTATAAATAATAAAACTGAATTGTTAACTGTTAAATCTGAAAACATGAATTTACTGTATTTTAATTACCAAGAACTTATATAGGTCATGTACTGTAACAACTGTTGCATGAATAACTGGAGGGGTGACCTCTAAATAATGTGCTGGGTGGAAGGATCAGCTCCAATGTGAAGGATGTAAAGCACACACCACATTCATCTGATAACTGTAAACTGATAAGCCTAGGATGCATCCATGGGCCCTACTAACAATACTAATAAAAGGGCCAAGCTGAACTGAATGGGACACTGCGGGATATCACTCTCCCACAGGTGAGTCATGACACCGGTGCCTCAAGTTTCATGGTTACGGTACCTCCGTAACTAGTACATAACTGGTCATGCTTGTATATAAGGCTCAGGCAATTTAACTTAATTATAAAACTGATTTCTGATAAAACTTATAACATATAATTGGGAAAAACATTTGGCTGCAGACGGGAAATCCTAATCATGCACATAAGGAAGTCCTTACTAAAAGGACGGGAAATCCGTACCTCGTGTCCAGTAACCGACCGAGATCAACTGACAGAAAGTCTACTCTGATTTCACGCGAGCTACATGAATAAAGGACGCGAATAAGTTAACTGATATTCGTTTATTTTATTTATCTCAATTGTACTTAGTTGATTTTATCTATTCTTGTAATATTGTTAATATATAACTGATATGTAGAATATTGATAACCTATGAATCTATGAAGGGGTTTGTTGATTTCTAGAGAGAGAAAGTTAGAGAGAGAAAGTGAGAGAAACTATGTGTTATTTCAATAAAATGGAAACTAGAAAATGACAACAACCAACCCCTTTCCATGGTGGAAAGGGGTATTTGTACTTCCAAGCTTACATGGGCTTGGGCCGGTCCATGACAAGCCCATGGACCGGTTCTTACTTAACTTAATAAGCAACTAATGACTATTTGTTAACTACGAGCTATTACAACATAAATAATATTGTGGAGTGACCGACACTTCTAATATACGTAAAAACGTATTTCTAACATGATAAGTCTGAATGTCCTAATATTTCTGATTAACGTATTCCTGTTCTATTATTAATTACGGTATAACACGTATTCTGACGTTATAATATTTCTTTATTTAATAACCTGCTAATAATTGAAATTTTCTTAAATTAGAACGTTTCCAAAATTATTTATAATTTCTTTAATAAAATTATACTCTTTTAAATCTCATAAAACTATTTTAATCTAATTCATTTAAATATACAATTAAGACATTTATAAAATTTAAGAAGTAAAAGGTATAATTTAGAAGTCTTCATATTTATTATTTTACTATATCCCGAGCCTACCGAGATACCCCTTCTCGGTCGCACTAAAACAGTTCAACAAAATATATAAAATCTACCTATATGAATTAGTGACAGAAAAATAAGTCACTAAAATCAGTGTGACTAAAAGCTGTCACAGAAACTGTCATAAACAAATCCGCGACAGAAATTAGCGTCGCTAATTTCAAAACTAACACTTTTATTTTCTGTTTAATATGTTCCCACTGCTCCTTATATATTTCCCACTATTTTCATAAGGTTTCCCACTGCTTTGACAATCCCAAACACCCCCTTTTACAGCTTTACACCCGAATGGGTTTTTGGCAGCTTTTGGATCAAACACACCTCGAGCCGTCCCTGTGTGGGTCACGGCTGGGCATGGCTGGGGCCACCAAGATCTTTGGTCTCGGTTTCACTAAACCAAACAGACCCGATCTCCTATTTCAACCAAAACACGCCCCGTGTCAGGGTTGCTGTTCTCGGCCGACCAAAGAAGGAGGCACCACCGGGACATGGTGGTGTCTCGGTTGTCGTGCAACATCCAAAACCGACCCACTTTATTTTTTTTATTTCATGTTTATAACGTAGCCTCCTTTTTCTTTTAGATCAAACATTAATTCATGTATATTACAATTAAAGGAGAAAAGGTTGATTACCTTTGTATGATTGGTAAAGGGATGAACACACACCCGAATTTCTTGTAGAAACAAAGCTCGAATCTTTTTTTACTCTATGGACGGCGGCACCAAGGGTTGTAAACCCTAGTTTTTTTTTATGTTTGTAAAATGAAAGTGGAACCTTTTTTCTTTTCCTGTGGTTTTATTATAATACGGGCCGAGCCAAAGCCCATTATTCTTCTTTCTTATTTAACTAGCCACCCCTTTGTTTTATATATATATATATAAAGTTTTCGTTTGTTTTTCAATTTAACTATTATTCTCGTAAACTCATAATTATTTACCGTGTTTATTTTTGCACTAGTACTTTTCTGTATCATAAATAATGTATACATAATCTTTTTCTGAAACCTAATAATTATTTCTGAATAATTATTATATTATAATATTTAACTGAAACTGAGCGTACGTATTTAATATTCAGGAATTCTTAAATACGGGTTTTACAATTCTTCCCCTCTAAAAAAAATAATTTGTCCCCGAATTAAGGATACGACTGTACTGGGTTTTACAATTCTTCCCCTCAAAAAGAAAAAATTCGTCCTCGAATTTAGGGTAATTTAAGCTGAGAAATTTATCTAAACTGAACGACACATGGACTGAAAGAACATGAAAGCTGAAAACATATAAGCTGGAAGACGTGTAACTGAAAGACATACCCGAATCAAAACTGGAAGTGAGGATAAGAAGTCCGTATAGACTCCTCTGTTTCCCAAGTGGCCTCCCGCTCAGTATGGTTCCTCCACAGGATTTTGACGAAAGAAATGGTTTTCCTTCTCATAACTCGATCCTGGCGATCTAAGACTGCTTTGGGTTCTTCAATATAAGATAGGTCCTCTCGAATCTGATCGAGTGGGTAATTAACTTTATGAATCTCATGGTAGTTGTACCCTTTGAGTAGTGATACATGGAACACGTTATGAACGTGTGAAAGCTAAGGCGGTAATGCCAACCGATATGATACTTCACCGACAAGTTCAAGGATTTCGAACGGTCCGATGTGGCGAGGGCTGAGCTTGCCTTTGAGGCCAAAACGTTTGACGCCGCGTGCGGGTGATACTTTGAGGAACACACGGTCCCTAGTCTGAAATGATAGATCTCTGTGATGTTTGTCGACCTTTTCATTGGTCAGCTCTATTAATTCTGGTTCCTCAATCAAACGTTCTCCAACCTGATCCCAACAAATAAGGGCATGACACTTTCTACCGTATAACATCTCGAAGGGAGCACGCTTGATACTGGCATGCCAACTGTTGTTGTAGGCAAACTCGACCAAGCAAATATAGTCATCCCAATGTCCTGTCCATTCTAATGCACAGGCGCGTAGCATGTCCTCTAAAGTCTGGATGGTACGCTCTAACTGACCGTCCGTCTGCGGGTGGAAAGCTGTGCTAAGCTTGAGCCTGGTTCCCCAGGCTTTATGCAAACCTCCCTAGAAGTGAGAAGTGAAACATGGATCCCTATCTGATATAATTTCTGAAGGTGTACTGTGTAGTCGTACAATTTCCTTTGTGAATAGATCTGCTAGTTTACTGACTACGAAATCTTTACGGATAGGGATGAAGTGTGTTGATTTAGTCAAGCGATCGACAATAACCCAGATTGCATCATGTCTCCTCTGAGTCTGTGGTAATCCGGTGACAAAATCCATAGAGATCTTATCCCATTTCCACATTGGAATATCCAATGGCTGAAGTAGACCGATGGTACGCTGATGCTCTATCTTAACCTGCTATCAGGTTAGACATTTAGAAACAAAAATGGCGACATCCTGTTTCATACCGCTCCACCAGAAATGCTGCTTAAGATCGTGGTACGTCTTAGTGGAACCTGGGTGGATAGAAAATGGAGAGTTGTGTGCCTCAGTCATTAAGGCTTCTCTAAGAGTAGGGTCTTCTGGAACGTAAAGTTTGGTACCCTGCCATACGATACCATCATCATCGATACAAAATTCAGTCTGCTGGTCAATATTCTCGACAATCGCCCAGATTTCACCATCATCCTTTTGTGCGGCTTTAATCCGAGAGAGTAAATCTTTTTCCACTCTCAGACTAGCCCAGTAGCCTCTCTGTCCACGTACTAGGAGCTCAATATCATACCGCTCTAAGTCCCGAATAGTGTCCTCCTGAACCTTTATGCCATTTATCGTTCCTGACTTTCTGCTAAGGGCATCTGCTACTACATTTGCTTTACCTAGGTGATACTGAATATTAGTGTCATAGTCTTTCAGCAGTTCCAACCATCGCCTATGTCTCATGTTCAGCTCTTGATGTGTAAATATGTACTTGAGACTTTTGTGATCGGTGAAGATATCACACGACTCACCGTATAAATAATGCCTACAAATTTTGAGGGCGAAAATGACTGCTGCGAGTTCCAGGTCATGCGTAGGATAATTCTTCTCATACGGCTTTAGCTGACGTGAAGCATAGGCAATGACTTTCCCATGCTGCATAAGTACACAGCCCAAGCCTTTTCTTGAAGCGTCACTGTAAATCTGATAACCACCTGTACCAGATGGGAGAGTAAGGATCATCGGTGAAATTAAACGATGTTTGAGTTCCTCGAAACTCTTTTCTCTCTCCTCGGTCCATATAAACTTTTCCCCTTTACGCATAAGTTTGGTCAAATGTAATGTCAAAAGTGAGAAATTTTCTACAAATCTGCGGTAATACCCCGCTAACCCAAGAAAACTGCAAATTTCTATGATAGATGTCGGTCTTGGCCACTTAGTGATAGCCTCCACCTTTGCAGGATCCATGGTGATCCCCTCTGCAAAAATAATATGGCCTAAAAACGCCACTTTATTCAGCCAAAACTCGCACTTAGAAAATTTAGCATAAAGCTTCTCTCGTCGGAGAATCTGCAAAACTATACGGAGATGATCCTCATGTTCCTCTTTAGATTTGGAGAAAATAAGGATATCGTCAATGAACACAATCACAAAATTTTCTAGGAATTCGTGGAAGACTCGGTTCATCAAGTCCATAAATACTGCAGGCGCATTCGTGAGACCGAATGGCATGACTACAAATTCGTAATAACCATACCTCGTGCGAAAAGTAGTTTTGGATATATCCTGCTCTTTTACACGCAACTGGTGGCAACCTGATCTTAGATCAATTTTTGAGAAGTGCTTGGCACCCTGAAGCTGATTAAATAAATCATCAATACGAGGAAGTTGGTACGACTGCGAATAGTGAGCATATTCAGCTCGCGGTAGTCGATACACAGCCGCATACTACCATCCTTCTTTTTGACAAACAGAACATGCGCGCCCCAAGGTGACACGCTTGGACGAATGAAACCTCTTTCTAGAAGTTCCTGAAGCTGATCTTTTAGTTCCTTAAGCTCTATAGGAGCCATACGGTAAGGAGCTTTAGATACTGGTTCTACACCTAGAATGAGATCGATACCAAACTCTACCTCTCGCATGGGAGGTATGCCTGGGAGTTCCTCTGGAAAGACATCCAGAAAATCTGACACAACTGGCTGATCATGAAGTGAAGGTGTCTGGGAAGTAGTGTCATGAACTGTAGCTAGAAAACCCTCACAACCATGGTATAATAGAGTACGGGCCTGTAAAGCTGATATAATCTGAACATGTTTTCCTGGCAAAAAACCATGGTGAATAAACTCTGGTGTCTGGACATCACCGAAGATGACCCGGTGTGCATGAAAATCTATGGTGGCACGATGAACAGACAACCAATCCATACCCAAAATAATATCGAACTCACACATATCTAGAGGAAGGGCACTGACTGGACGGATTTTATCGTCAAACTCAAGAGGGAGATCCTTGTACAACTGGGTAATGCTTACAGAGTCTCGCATAGGTGTAGATATACTAAGTACACCGTCTAGTGGCATAGGGGTCATGTTTATTCTAACAGAATATGAGGTAGATATAACTGAGTGTGTGGCGCCTGTATCGAAAAGAACGCAGGCAGCCTGTTCGTGTATAAACAAAATTCCAGTAATGGTAGTCGTGGTCTTATTTGCTGGCTCACGGGTAGTGGTGGTGGTAGAGGTAAAATCTGAGGAATCTGGCTTGAGGTACCGGCAACATCCCCTTCCTTGCAATCTCTCTTCATATGGCATGGCTGACCACACTTGTAACAACCACTCGAACCACGACGTCAAGTTCTCTGGTGTTTCTTCCTACATGTGATGCAAGTGGGATAAGAATAACCCGTAGAAGCAACTCTGGTTTGCTGAGAACCAGATTTACGAAGATGTACACGTGTCACGATCCTGATAACATAACTGGAATAAGGCTGTTTGGCTGAAATTTAAAATTACCAGAATTTGCTGGTCGGGTAGACTGTTGACCTCTGTAGTTTTGATCACGCCCCTGTCCAACATATCTGTTGGCATACATAAAGTTAGAGTCTATTTTACACGATGGTTTAGTGTTTTGGAGCTTAAAGAATCGCCTGTAGTTGCTAGATGAGTTTAAGCTGCCGCGGTAGTTATCACCACCGCTTATCTTATCTGATCGATTGCGGTCATAAGTCTGACCGTGGTTTCTGTAGTTCTGCTGTGGAGTAGCTGATTGGGATCGGTCTCCTCCTCTGTGTCTGCAAGATTATAATTGGATAAGGCATGATATAAGTTGACAAGTAATAATCAGAGTTAAATTGTTTAAGTCTGCTGAATGAGATATACCTCTTCTCAGGACGCTCTACATTCTCGAGCTCATCCCTCTCGAAAAGCATCTCAATATCACGAGCTGCATTAGCTACTTGTGACACGTTAGTGAACGTGGCACTCATTAGCCTATTCGCAGTCCTAGAGTGAAGGGCCTAGCAAAATTGTTTCGCTTGTTCCTCCGCGGTATCTGCAGCCTCTCCCAAGAATCCAGCCAACCTGAGTTATCGGTGCATGAACTCTAGACTGTTCACGCCATGATTTTGACGAATGGCGTGAAAGTCCCTCTTTAGTTTAGCTTGCTCAGCATGAGGGAAAAACTGGTCATAAAACATTGCCTTGAACTGTATCCACGTCAATGTGAGCACCCACTCGTCACCCCCATTTATCAACTTATGAGCCTTCCACCAATGTAGGGCGTGACCCTCCAATTTGTAAACAGCAAGCCTTACCTTGAAAGCATCCCCACAACCCATGGCTCCAAAAAATTTCTCTATATGATAAATCGAGTTTTCTGCTTCTGTTGGAGCTACAGTCTGTTCAAAAGGTCGGGGTTTCTGTTTATTAAACAAATCTAACCAGGTGGCTAAAGTGGCAGGTGGTGGAAGAGGAGGGTTGTTATTTTACTGAGGTCCATTTTGGTATTCAGCTCGGATCTCGTCACGAATCTAGGGTAGCATGGCTTGTACAGCCGCCTGAACAACAACAGCAATAGCAGCTGCTGTAGCCCCATTCTCATTTTCGCGTCTGGGTGTCATCTGAAATGAAAGAGGATAAGCTGATTAATCTGTTAGAATCTGGAGTAATAAATCTAAATATGTATGGTGTAGTTCATGAAGGCATAGCCAACAAAATATGACATGAATACTAGTGAACGCTTATGGTCAGTTCACAAAATGACATTTAACTGAAAACATGAATCTAATATGAGTAAGGATGAACGCCTATGGTCAGTTCATCTATACAAAATCTGAACGGGCAAGGGTGAACGCCTATGGTCAGTTCACCAAAACGAAAATTCGCTGAAAAACACATACGACTAAGTATGGTCGGTCCTGTACCAACCCTTTACTTAGTCAAAATAAGACAATATTACTGACAAAGTGTATATGAAATATGGAAGATAACAACACCGAAATATAGGAAGTTCCTGGTGACTACCCACTAGTCACATGTCAAGCTTTAGAGCCTACAGGTCGAACCTTACGCTCTGATACCATAATTGTAACACCCCACTTGGATAAGTGGACCGTTACGTGTATTTATGGAGTGTCATCAAAGCATGCAAGGCAATGTATTAAACATTAACTGACCATAACGAAAATAACGGAATCAAACATCGGTACTCCAAACATAAGCTCAAAATATAAAAGATTAAGTACTGAAAGAAAAGGACAAAACAATGTCCAAAAAACCAAAGTAATGTATGTTTCATAAAGTAAAGGAGTCTGGATAACTCCCATCCAATGCACGTACTCTCTTAAAATTCCTAAGATCGTCCCTGTGTACCTGCCGTTTGGAAACATGAAAAGAAACTACGGCTGAGCATAACGCTCAGTGAACGGATAAGAAGCATGATAATGATGCACAGAGATGGAACAAGTAACAAATACAGAAACTAAAACTGTTATGAAATTAGAGGCAAGCTGTGCAAATTTCTGACAAGTCTGATTTATAAATAATAAAACTGAATTATTAACTGTTAAATCTGGAAACATAAATTTACTGTATTTTAATTGCCAAGAGCTTATATAGGTCATGTACTGACAAGCCTAGGATGCATCCATAGGCCCCACTAATAATACTGATAAAATGGCCAAGCTGAACTGAATGGGACGCTGCGGGATATCACTCTCCCGCAGGTGAGTCATGACACCGGTGCCTCAAGTGTCATGGTTACGGTACCTCCGTAACTAGTACATAACTGGTCATGCTTGTATATAAGGCTCAGGCAATTTAACTTAATTATAAAACTGATTTCTGATAAAACTTATAACATATAATTGGGGAAAACATTTAGCTGCATACGGGAAATCCTAATCATGCACATAGGGAAGTCCTTACTGAAAGGACGGGAAATCCATACCTCATGTCCAGTAACCGACCGAGATCAACTGACAGAAATTCTACTCTGATTTCACGCGAGCTACATGAATAAAGGACGCAAATAAGTTAACTGATATTCGTTTATTTTATTTATCTCAATTGTACTTAGTTAATTTTTTTTATTCTTGTAATAATATTAATATATAACTGATAAATCTTAATGTCCTAATATTTCTGATTAACGTATTCCCGTTCTACTATTAATTACGGTATAACACGTATTCTGACGCTATAATATTTCTATTATTAATAACCTGCTAATAATAGAAAGTTTCTTAATTAGAACGTCTCCAAAATTATTTATAATTTCTTTAATAAAACTATACTCTTTTAAATCTCATAAAACTATTTTAATCTAATTTATTTAAATATACAATTAAGACATTTATAAAATTTAAGAAGTAAAAGGTATAACTTAAAAGTCTTCATATTTATTATTTTACTATATCCTGAGCCTACCAGATACCCCTTCTCGGTCACACTAAAATAATTCAACAAAATATATAAAATCTGCCTATACGAATTAGTGACAGAAAAATAAGTCACTAAAAACAGTGTGACTAAAAGATGTCACAAAAACTGTCATAAACGAATTTGCGACAGAAATTAGCGTCGCTAATTTCAAAACTAACACTTTTATTTTCTGTTTAATATGTTCCCACTGCTCCTTATATTTCCCACTGTTTTCACAAGGTTCCCCACTGCTTTGACAATCCCAAACACCCCCTTTTACAGCTTTACACCCGAATGGGTTTTTGGCATCTTTTGGATCGAACGCAGCCCGAGCCGCCCCTGTGTGGGTCACGGCTGGGCAGGGCTGAGGCCACCAAGACCTTGGGTCTCGGTTTCATTAAACTAAACAGCCCCGATCTCCTATTTCAACCAGAACACGCTCCCTGTTGGGGTTTCTGTTCTCGGTCGACCAAAGAAGTTGGCACCACCGAGACATGGTGGTGTCTCGGTTGTCGTGCAACATCCAAAACCGACCCCCTTTATTTTTTTTATTTCATGTTTATAACGTAGCCTCCTTTTTCATTTAGATCAAACATTAATTCGTGTATATTACAATTAAAGGAGAAAAGGTTGATTACCTTTGTATGATCAGTAAAGGGATGAACACACACCCGAATTTCTTGTAGAAACAAAGCCCGAATCTTTTTTTACTCTATGGCCAACGGCACCAAGGGTTTCAAACCCTATTTTTTTTGTAAAATGAAAGTGGAACCCTTTTTCTTTTCCCGTGGTTTTATTTTAAGACGGGCCGGGCCAGAGCCCATTATTCTTCTTTCTTATTTAACTAGCCGCCCCTTTCTTTTATATATATAAAGTTTTTTTTTTGTTTTTCGGTTTAACTATTATTCCCGTAAACTCATAATTATTTCCCGTGTTTATATTTGCACTAGTAATTTTCTTTATCACAAATAATGTATACATAATCTTTTTCTGAAACCTAATAATTATTTTTGAATAATTATTATATTATAATATTTAACTGAAACTAAGCGTACGTATTTAATATTCGGGAATTCTTAAATACGGTTTTTACAGTATCAATTATCTAACCATGCCTAAAGTCCCCGAGAGTCGACCCAAAATCAGCCACAATTTCGGATTGTGCCGATTTGCGTCTCCCGGTACACGAATACTAAAACTAGCATAACTTTTGATCCGTAATGAGTTAGAAGCTCTATCTTATACCAAAACGAGCGTCTCGACAACCACTACAATACTATTCTATAATATCAAGCTTTTATCAAACTTTTTCCCACGAAAAATCTGCTCTAACCTGCTGTCCAAAATACCATCTTTAAAAATTATATCAAATCAATTTTTCAACCAAATCTAATCATTCTCATATCTCTAAAATTACCCTACTATCATACCCATCAACCAAACAACTCCTAAAACATTATCATGTCAAATTTTAACAAAATAAAAGATCAAAAATAAACCTTTTATGATCAAAACATGATGATCTTGCCAAGATCGTTACATGCATAATGATCAAAATATTTTCCAACCACAAAATCATAAGAACTCTTGAAAGTTGATGCATGTGTAAGATTTTTGTATCAATGGAATCACCATTGAATTTGGAGCATGGGATACATTTTTGTTTTCATAGATTCAAGTTAGAAATCTAAATTTTTTGATGTTCTAGGGGTGGCGGCATTTAGAGAGAAAAAAAGGGGAGGAGAACAAATTTTTGTGTGTGTGTTTTTATGTGATAAAAATGAGTAGAGTTGTAAAAAAATAGTTTATATAGTGGGGTGGAGGGATAGTTTTGCCAATTGTGTATTCTTTTGGACTTAAAAGAAATGTAATAGTTTAAAGGGTATAAAATAACTATTAGTGAATTTTGAAAATATTTACGGGGCTCGGGTTTCGTAAAAATACTTTTTAAAAGTTAAAATGCATCATAAATATGATAATATGGTCTCCCGACACGACTTAACACGTAATTAAAACGAAGTCGTCGTAAATATTAATTATCGAAACAATCGATAATAAAACGTAAAATTTTGGGCATCCGTCGGTGTCGCGATCATTAGAAGTTTTCGTTGTTCATTGATTTTGAGTAAACTCATTGAAAAATGTACGCGGGTGATTTTAAATAAAAAACTTTGATTTAAATAAATATGGAAAAATAAAAAATAAATTAGAAATTTTATAATTCCAAATAAAGTATCATCAATGATCAAAAAATACTTGAAAGTGTAATTTATTAACAATATCAAGATCTCGGGATTTACATAAAAAAATACAAGAAAATGAAACACGTTGGGAAATTCAAGAAACACGAATAAAAGAGTAAAATAATACCGGGAAAGTACGGGTTCTTACAGTCTATCCCCTAAAGGAACTTTAGTCCCTCAGAGTTCTCCTGGAAATGGAGGAAGATGCAAACAGATGGAGATGCAAAGTGTAGAACAATTTCATTGCTCCCTAGGTAATTTCGGCACCACGGCGTACCTTAACAATTAAAATTTACTATGCTTCAGCTTCATAACTCCTTTATGAATTTATTTCAAACTTGGATTAGAATAATGACCTTTAGGTACGAAGAAATATCAGAAGATAAAATGAACACAAGAATTGCTTAAACGGACAAGGTGCAATAAAATGAACCAAGATTGTTAATCGACAAAGAATCACAAATCACGCAACTGTAAAACATGACAATTTTAAAAACGTAACAATATGATTACAAGAGAAATAAAAAGGAAAAATGAGTTACATATGAATATTTAAAATACAAGTTGTCACAACTATTTGTCTAGGATTTGGTATTACTTTAAAACTCGGTTTAGGTATTTTCTTGATTAAAAGAAAATTTTACAAGGTTTAGTGATTTAAAATCAAACTATATATATTTAGCGATTGAGCAATCGATAAATCCTTTTTCTTGATCATGATTTCAATGTAACAGTAGCTCAGTTTAAATTATTATTCTGATCAGCTTAAGAGCTTTTGGATGACTTTATGAATTTATTGTTAAAACTCAGGTTTATCATTAGTATTAGAGAAAATCAAGTTTCCAGATTATTTAGAATCATTGTTAGAAATTATAAATTAAATTGATAATTTCATTAGATTGAAAGTGAAGTATGATATAATCAAATACTTTAAAAGATACAGCTTGATATCCTTTTAAACACTACTTATAAATTTACCAAAGATGATGTATAAATCTGACATTTAACTTGAAATGGATAGTTTGGAAATTTTAAACACTTGGTAAAGTGTGTATAACGTTTCTTAAAAAGATTTAATAATTTTTAGAAATCCATGAAGGTGCTTACTGCATCAAATGATAAACATGTGACATTTTATGGTTTTCAAAATGTGACAAGATAGCAAACAAGTAATGAAACAAATAATAACTAACAATTAGTGTACAAGCAATAGCACGAGGAAATAAAATAAAATTCGTATCAATTTCTTAACGATCATAATAAAATTGATGCATCGATGGCAAGGATAATAAGAAACAAAGGAGTATGGCAAGTCATCACTTCTTATGTGCAGTTGGTGTCACCAACAACGGCTTATTAAGTTCTCGATGGCCGATACACGATCGAAAGAGAAAAGCTACACAACAAATTTTCGAATCAATGAAAATTCTTAAGAAGTCACTTGAGAGTAATTCCAATAAGAAAAATAACATTAGCAATGAGAGGCGAAATCAATACGTGGTTTACACGAATAAATTTCAAGACGATATAGTCTAACACATATCATGACAATACACAAAATCATTGTTCAAGTTCAGTCATAAATCATTATACGCGTCCAGGGACGTTTCGAAGGTCTACCAAAATAGATAGAGAAGGTCGATCGATGTAGAAGCATAACAACGTTGAAACTTTAAAGTCTGGTATCAATGGTAAGAAATTAGACGAGTGGTAACGAGAGTTGTATCACGAAGGAAGAGGAGGTAACAAGTAAAACAAAGTTCGTTAAGTAAGGAAATATGTGCTTGGGACATGTACTTTGTTCAAGAAAAGATAAGGGTTCATATGTGTAAGTCGCGAACTGCTGCTACTCGCATAAGATGTAAAAGTTTCCAAAACTTAATTATATCTGACTTTTATGGAACATAATTAAAAAGTTGATTCTTGGTCAAATATTTAAGGTGACTACTATTTGGCCTTGCATGGCTCCTTCTAAATTACGCATAAGTGATCAGGCCATGCATAATTTAGGACTAGCAATGTGATGCTCAACTTTGTCAAACCAGTATTACATGTCATATGATTTAAAATATGTATATAATTCCATTTGTATAAACAGGAATCAAAATAATTTATGAAACTCTTCGCCAGTAACTAATTGGCTAGATATTTAAATCAACAATTTTGTTGACACAAGAATTCTTTATAAAACAAGGCAGAACACTATGTGAAAATAAATCGTAAAATTAATGTCAATTAATTTTATTGGGCAATATCAAGTATTTTGTAAAGCCCAAGTAGAACCTTTTGTAAAATTATTCGTAAAACAATAATAATTTAAGTTTATACGGCATCTTATAATATAGCGAGCGAGTTAACGAGAATAGTAAGGAGTAGTTCATCAGACAATGATGAAATGGTTACAAGGTGATAGAGGTTCAAAAGGTTTAGTTGGAGTCGTCATGAGACACGTGTCAGAAATGATATCGAAGGATATGAAAACAAGAACTTTAAACATCGGCCCAAATCAGTGTTACATTAGGAGTAAAAGAAAGATAAGATAAAATGACAAATAAGTCATTTATGAAAGAGAAGATAAAGGAATCCATCTGCGCTCATGTCGTAATTTATTTGACATTAATACGATTTTAAGAAAGTAGAGCATTAATTCCCAAATAGTACAACTACTTCGAAAGTTCCTATCTTAGGAAAGTTTAGTAATTTAACACGTAAATAGTGAGTATAAAAATGTCACATTTTTCGAAACATGTAGTTCCTCATCGGTTTATCAAATCACTTGGTTACAAAAGTTCAAGACATATATATATATATATATATATGAATGGCCGAACTCAAAGTTACTATTTTAAACATTTTCAAACGCGATCAATGTTTTTAGTTGTAAAATAATATCATTAATTAAAGTTTTACGAGCTCAAACGAACTAAAAAACGCTTTAATCCCATATTTTTAAAGTCTATTAGCTTTGAATTTTAAGTTTGACTTTTGGGTTTTGACCGGATCAGTTGACTCGCTAATGACATTTTTAAGACTCGAAGTCTAAAGCAATGTGGTGTAAAACGACGTTTCAGAAAACTTTCTAGTTTTACTCAAGACTTGAAATGGATCATAAATGGATGAAAATGCCCTCACATCGATTCTGTCAACAAAATGATATTTTAGAAATATGTAGAAAATAAGTTCTTAAATTTTACAATTTCAAATGAGCGTAACTTGCTCGTTTTTAAGATTTACAGGTCAAATTTTATGTCCTAAACGGACGTCTCAACAAGTAGAAATATATTTTTATGTCTAAAGTTTATAAAAATATTTTCTCGACATCGTGAAATTACATGTAACTTTTCTGCAAAAAGTATATTTCCCGACACATCTTGAAATTTAATTGAACTTCATAATGACCCGGACTTTATGTACACACATGGCTTGTGGATTCCATAGACGAAAGAGAATACATTGTAAACTTAAGCATATAAAGAAGGGTTAAGTCCATATATTGGTAATGTACTATCCATCATTTACACATCTAGGTAATGTACTATTATTATTACTAATATAGGCTATAAAACCGGCTAATGTTTTCTACTATAAGTAATATCACCGGCTAATGTTGCCACCTAGATAATTAGTTTCCACGTGGGTATTTCTTTTTAATTTTATTTTTCAGCTGTGCAAATCATATATACCAAATACCCAACCCGGTCCAATTTAATTTTATTTGCTTAAATAATTTTTTTATCTCCTGTACCAACAAAATCATATTCTTGATTATAATAACTCTAGATCTAGAAAATATAAAAAATACAAAATCATTGTACTAGATAATATATCTCCATCAATAAAGTCGACACCAACATCAAACCTCAAACCCAGTTTCTTCATAAAATATATATCAAAACCCAACATCAAACCTTAAACCAACATCATCATAATTCATTAATGGTTGATACAAAATTAAAAGAAGATAACTCTGTTGAAAGTGGTTATATGGTGTAGCAGCGGTTGATACAAAATATAGATCAAAATCATACTATAAACAAATCAACATCAGTTGAAAGTGGATGTAGGGTGTAGCACCGGTGGTACTTGTAGTTGTCGTGTAGGCCATGTCGATGGTGGTGGATATCAGTTGGATCGACGGTTGTCGTGTAGTCGATGGTGGTGGGGATCGATGGTGGGTGATAATGGCGAAAGATATGTTGATGAAATGAGGAAGTGTGATGATAAGATTTCAAAAAATGGATGATATAGGGTTTGTGTTTGTGACTGTTATGGTAGATTGGTGAAGGAGATGGTGGGGGTATTAATTTAATACTATCTTTTTTTTAACTTTAATGATATTATTTTTTTAACAGTAATACATCTCATCAGTCAAATAAAGTCAAGCATGAGGTGGTATATCCAAGTAAGTAAAATAAATAAATAAAAATAACGTGTCGGTGATTTTCAAGTTGAAATAGACACCTAACCGATCATAGTACCTATATTAGAAAACATTAGCCGGTTTTTATAGCCATATTAGTAATAAAAATAGTACATTACCTAGATGTGTAAATGATGGATAGTACATTACCAATATATGGACTTAACCCTATAAAGAAAAACATAGTATATAAATGCTTCAAGAATACCAACGATAATCTAAGAATTCAAAAACGGTGCACGGCATTCGTGTCTTCAATTTCATGATGCAATGCAGGAAGGTTTCTTGGCGGCGTGATTTTTCCAGAATCACAAGAAATATCGAAAAATAAATGGAACATTAACAAGTCGCACTCCTGGAGCGAGGAGGTTTAATGAAAGGGAGGGTACAAGTTTATAGAATTAGAATCGTATTCCAAACAATCGCCACATTATATCATATGATAATAATTTCAAGATGACGATGGTGTTTCCAATGACAAACGAACGTTGAAATTCGAAGTCGAAACGTAGAATGGTCAGTGAAATAATATTTAATCGATATTCGAGTATCGTGAAAAATGGTGACGTAAAGGTCATTCAAGGTTACGAAAACTCACGATATTATTCAACACGGATTTCAAGGAATGCTTCAAGATGTATGACTCACATGATATCCTTTAGTCTTTTTCAGAGACACATTGAGCTACACAACGACCGATAGACTATTTTTCAAGACATCCAATCACAAATGATCGGATTGTAATATGTATATCTAAATAGATATTTTAAAGAAGTTTATCAATGAAAGTAACACGCACAGTAGTAAAATGAAAATCAGAAGTTTCATTGAAAGAAACACTTATTTAATCTCGAACAATGGTATCACGAGAATACGCACAACATGAAACAGTGAATCGAGAAAAATAGACGGTTCAAAACGAACGATTATATGAGTTCAGTCGCATCACGCATAAACAAGATAGCAGCAGTACTCAGAAAAGTGAGTATGAAAAGTCGGCAGCATACGCGCTCCAAATACAAGAATGTAACGTCATAACAATATGAAATCATTACAACAAGGTCAATTCACCAGAACAAGAATTCAAGAAATGCAGTAAAAGCATATGTAATCAAGTAATATCCAATGATAATTCATGAAGCACAAGGCTTTGAAAAGAGATAGTAATTATCGTCACTAGGGTAATATAAGATTTCAACATGTAATCAAGAGATGAATACTACAACGATAATTAAAAAGTAAATAATAAGGATTAGAGAGTTACCCGCGCAGATATCGAACAACCATGGCAGATTCTGTGTTTGACACTTAGAAACATAAAATATTTGAACTTTCGGTTATAGACTAAATTTTGAAAAACAACTCAGTTCCCTATAACCATCACTCTGATACCAATCTGTGAGACCCCCAAAATCAGGCAAAGAAACAACTAGGCAGCAAGGGGGTAACACGTCCTGGTACAAGAAACAATGAATTACTGTTGACACAAAGCTGACGTAATAGAAACATATACATTACATCATAAAAGATCAGAGTGTTAAACATAGGTCCCAGAGTTTTATATGCGGAGAAACTATTATTTCATCATGATTTATAACATATAGTTGCCAAAAAGACAGATGAAACTTCTAAAAGTTTTTACTAAAACCAAACTTTTAAAGCATCACATAAATCTCCAAGTTGCGATACCATCCTGCGGACTCTCATCCAAGCAAAGCTAAGTAATAATACCTGAGATTAAACATGTAAAATCATCAACATAAAGTTGAGTGATATTCATACGTTTAGCAGTAAAGGTGTGGAACACAAGCATTCATTTGTAAAACAAGTAATATGGAAAATGGTTATGTACGTCAACCATAGTCCGAAACCATTATTATTGATGTTCAGTTCATGAACCGAAGCTTAACTCATGTAAGTTCCTCTAGGGAGTATTCAGCCTAAATACTCAAGTATAAACAAATATTAGTGCGTCAAGGTACTTGAGACGGGGATAGTCAACCCCGATGGATCCACCCACAATATTCGCGCTTGGTACTCAATAATTAATGGTTCATGATCAGGAGAGGAAACTTAAGGATATAGACTAAAAGCAATAATAATAATGAAAGTCTGGAAATCATACAAGTTCTGGATAGCATACAAGTTAAGTATATCATACAGTTTTTAAATGGTTGTGTTCCACCATGTATAATCTCACCCCGCGTTTAGAAACCATGTACAAGTAAAAAGGACTATGAACTCACCTTAGCCACGAGGTAAGTGAATCATTGTACTCAGAAGTTAGAGTAGAAAAATTAGTAGCATGACGATCACCGAGATATGGATGCCCGGTAAACACGAAACCGCAACCTATCAAAATAAGGCCCGCGTTAAGACTCAAAATCAAATATCAATATATACCAAGTATAATATGACTTTAAATATTTTAAAAGTATTCATATTTCAAACCAAATGAATCCATATTATCCCATTTATCCAACACTACTCGTTTAAACACTTGCACTCTTGAAATTGACCCGTCATAAGATGACAAGTCAACGCAAGTCAAAATATCCCTTTACTTCACTCGGACCAGAAACTAACTCATTTATATAATGAGTAAACACTTGAGTAAGTCACCATGTCCAATAGTGAATACTCAAACCCACGCCACACGAGCATTGGACTATGTGTCCAAAATACAAATCAGCAAGTACACTCCGAATGTACACACCGATCTACCCTATCTATACTTGTCCGATTTTGATGAAACTTGGTGTCAAGGTCTCTTATAACCTGTATAAAACCCTGCCAAAATTTGAGACAATGTTCATACTTTAAAACCCATCATCTCGACAATCTACTCGACTCTAAATTTGGGACAGAATGTGTACTTGTTTTATAAAACTGTTTATACCACTTTAAAAGTACTATCTTGACATTTCGCCTTTTAAACCCACTACTAGACTCATCATATTAATTTTGTGAACTTTGAAAACCAGTAGTATCAATTATCTAACCATGCCTAAAGTCCCTGAGAGTCGACCCAAAATCAGCCACAATTTCGGATTGTGCCTATTTGCATCTCCTGGTACACGAATACTAAAACTAGCATAACTTTTGATCCGTAATGAGTTAGAAGCTCTATGTTATATCAAAACGAGCGTCTCGACAACCACTACAATACTATCCTATAATATCAAGATTCTATTAAACTTTGACCCACAAACAATCTGCTCTTAACTACAGTCCAAAATACCCTCTTTAAAAATCATATCAAATCAATTTTTCAACCAAATATAATCATTCACATATCTCTAAAATTACCCTATTATCATACTCATCAACCAAACAACTCCTAAAACATTAGCATGCCAAATTTTAACAAAATCAAAGATCAAAAATAAACCTTTTATGATCAAAACATGATGATCTTACCAAGATCATTACATGCATAATGATCAAAATATTTTCTAACCACAAAATCATAAGAACTCTTGTAAGTTGATGTATGTGTAAGATTTTTGTATCAATGGAATCACCATTGAATTTGGAGCATGGGATATATTTTTGTTTTCATAGATTTAAGTTAGAAATCTAAATTTTTTGATGTTTTGATGTTCTAGGGGTGGCGGCATTTAGAGAGAAAAAGAGGGGAGGAGAACAAATTTTTGTCTGTGTATTTTTATGTGATAAAAATGAGTAGAGTTGTAAAAAAATAGTTTATATAGTGGGGTGGAGGGCTAGTTTTTCCAATTGTGTATTCTTTTGGACTTAAAAGAAATTTAATACCTTAAAGGGTATCAAATGACTATTAGTCAATTTTGAAAATATTTACGGGGATCGGGTTTCGTAAAAATACTTTTCAAAAGTTAAAATGCATCATAAATATGATAATATGGTCTCCCGACACGACTTAACACGTAATTAAAATGAAATCGTCGTAAATATTAATTACCGAAACAATCGATAATAAAACATAAAATTTTGGGCATCCTTCGGTATCGCAATCATTAGAAGTTCTCGTTGTTCATTGATTTTGACTAAACTCATTGAAAAATGTACGCGGGTGATTTTAAATCAAAAAATTTGATTTAAATAAATATGGAAAAATAAAAAATAAAATAGAAATTTATAATTTCAAATAAAGTATCATCAATGATCAGAAATACTTGAAAGTATAATTTATTAACAATATCAAGATCTCGGGATTTACATAAAAAAATACAAGAAAATGAAGCACGTTGAAAAATTCAAGAAACACGAATAAAAGAATAAAATAATACCGAGAAAGTACGGGTTCTTACAGGAGTGTCTGTTTAGAATAAGATAGTAAACAATTAGGTCAACATGTATAAGAATTATAGTGCCAGCAACACATATTGCCTGCTAATGTGTCTACTTATTTGAAAATTAAAGGCATTGGTATTTGAGCTACATTGGCATGTATTGGAAACTTGTTATGAAGACATAGCATAGCTGTTGGTGACAACGTTGATTTGTGGTTAGGATTAAGTCAAAGGATTGGATGCTAGTAACTGCATATGTATATGGCATAGGGTTGGAGCCTGTGGCATTTGTGACATAACACTGAAGTATGATGCTAAAGCTGTTCATAAAAGGGTGACAGATTTGGTTGGCTGTATACTTTAAATAAGATAAGGCATCCAATGGTATGTGGTAACAGTGTGTTATTGTATATGTATACAAATGAAATATGCCAACCAATTGCAATACACCTGGGAGTATATACCAACCAAGAAGCAGCCAAAAAAATGTGTTGGTGGAGAAGGTTACGTGCTTTGAGATGCTCTGTGGTTCTGACAAACTTGACAACTATTTTGTGGTTTTATTTGCGTGAACGGGTGAACGACGAGATGGATTGGGGGGGGGGGGGGAGAGAATTGAAGCTATGTATGGTTGGAAGAGGGCTGCAATTACCGAGAGGGATGGGTTCATAAGCAACTTATCCAGTATTAGCCCAGAACTGCTTTTGAGTCGAATGGTGTGTCTGTTGCTGGATATGCAAGACCGGGATGAGGCAGAGCTTCGTCAGTTGCAAGCATTGATGTCTACATCTGACGATCATGTGAACGACATAGATTTCTTCACCCGAAACCTATGATTAGTGCAATGTGTTGGAGGGCATACCTAGTGGATGCATGTGTGGTTGTAACTTTTTAATAAAATATTGTTCTTAGGCGCATGTGTAGGCCGTAGTTTTCTTTCTCAGGTGTGTGGTAGCAATGTCGCCGCCTGTTTATGTTTGGTCTACGTTGTTTTTATTTCTCGTTTATTTGTGTTAATTTAGGTAGCCATATGCCCACGTGCTTATGATGTATAATGTCTAAGGTGTAGGTATTTGTATTCTTATTTGGGTCATGATTTAATGGTAATGTATGAGCTGTTTGTTCATGTTAGTTAGGTGCAATACATGTCAGTTTGTGGGAACAGTGGAACACCATCGATATTGGCTCAGGGCTGTGTGTTTGGCCATATAAAGAAACCATTTTCCCCAAATGTGGAGATAGGTGTTTGCAGGCTTTATCTTTTTATGCCATTTTTAAATTATTGGAAGATAAGTATGTAAATGGTAAGTGGTGCTACTGTGTTTTCTGGGTGGGTACCGTTGGCAGAGATAAGAGAGTTAGTAGTTTGTGTGAATGGGGTGTAGTAATGAATGTTTGGGCATCTATTTAAGGGCCGGAACCCGAGGGGTTTTATCACATTTGTAGGAGTTTTTAAATCAGAACATTTTAAAAAAGTTTAAAAAAGCATGGCCTATCGCCCGAGGTGTGATGCGCTGCAGGCCGAAGCCTAGTCGGACGACTGGACTCAGATTTTTGCATGCTATGTTTGGAATGACATTCAAGCTGAGACGAATTGGATCGAAGGTTGAAAGCATATACCAGGAGACGAATATGGGAATCGTGGCCCGTGAACATTTCCGGAAAGAATGAGAACAGTTAAGGGTGACCGTGTTGTTGACCGGATGGTCGCCTACTTTGGGAAAACAATGGACACGGAGTGTCCTTTCCGCGACAGACTTGAGGCAGAGATTAAGGCGTCTACGAAGCGCATTCGCCAAAAGGAAGGATACATGGTAAAGTTATCAGACAACGTTATGGTTGAATGAAGGTAGCCAAAACTATAGGGAAGTTTCGTTGTGCGCAATCGTAATAAAGTGGGGTGCTTGTGTCAGCGTTCTACTAATTTTAAATTTTGTTTGTTGTTTATTTCATCTGTTTTGTGTTATCCAAGGCCCGTGAGAGTGTGTTTGTACAATAACCAAGGGCAGTGTGTGTTTGCCTTTGTTTTTATGGCTTGAGTACGCGAATTTCCATTTGTCCGTTGAGCGGGCATTGTATTGTTATTTGGATCATGTATTGTTATTTGGCAATATATTGTTATTCGAGAGTTTATTCATTTTGAAGGTTACAACCACACAAGTTCCTGGGCACAATCATCACTGTCAATATTGGTTTCCCTTTATGTATTTGGCCATATATGTCTTTTTTTCCCATAAATGTGGATATCATTAGTCGTAGGGTTAGCTTTTTTGACAACTTCTGAAAATACTGCAACACTACCATGTCAATATATGGATGTTAGTGGCTTAACTGAGGGAGCTTTTGTTGCAAGTGGGAATCTGTGTCATTGACTGTGTAACACCCAATTTTGGTAAATGGAATGTCACGCGTGATTATGGCGTGTCATCAAAGCATACAAGGAAAAATGTCTTAGACATTACATGACCATAAAGGAAATACCGGAAACAAACATCGGTACCCCAAAGTATAAGCTCATCACACACAAACATAAGTACTGTAAAGCAAAAGGACTAAACAATGTCCATAGAATAAGTAGCAAAATGTATGATGAAATGCATAAAGTAGAGAAGGCTAGAAAGCTTCAAATCCATATGCACGTATGCTTAAAGTCTACAAGTGCCCTTGAGTACCTGCCGTTTAGGAACATGAAAGGAAACCGGCTGAGCATAACGCTCAGTGCACGGATATACAAGTATGACATGGAATAACGTAAGCATATAAGACTAATAGCAACGGAATATCATAAGTTCTAAGTAATCTGGATTCATGTTCGTAAAACTGGTTTTATAGTATGAAAAGACTTATGTTTCTATGAAAATCTGTTTTAATTAGCCAAGTAGCCCATATAGGTCATGAGGTTCCACCGTGCATGAATACTTGGAGGGGAGACCTCGTCATGCAATTAGAGGGGTTGCCTCTAATTAATTAGTCTGGGTAGGAGGGATCAACTCCTAGTGAAGGATGCAAGGCACACATGATATTCACTCTGATAATACTGCTAACATGTAACTAGGATGCACCCATACGCCCCACATGATAATAAAATATAATGGCCAAAACCAAAAAGGGACGCCACGAGCAATCACTTCACCGTGGGGAAGTCATAACACTAGTGCCTCCAGTGTTATGGTTATGGTACCTCCATAACTAGGTGACACTGGTCATGCATGTATATGGCTTAGGCTCTTAATCTAACATAAGTATCAAACATATAAAACAAATACTGGGAAACAGTTGGCTACAGACGGGGAAATCCTAATAAGGAAAGAATGTCCATACTGAAAGGACGGAAAATCTGTACCTTAAGTCCAGTGAACGAAGAAGACGAACGGAAGAGAGTCCTACTTCGATCTCACTAATGCTACATAAATAGTATACGTGTATAAGTATTCTGATTACTGAGTACGTAACTGGTTTTATCATGTCTTAACTTGTTTTATATACATGTCTTGTTTTACTGATTTTAATGTTATGTTGTGTTTATCATGTATTTTGTATATTCTGATTAAGTATTACTTGTATTCCTTGTATTATATACTTGTTTTGTAATAATAAGTAACTTTCTAAAAATAGCAGGTTTCCTAAATTAGAAAGTTTTCAAAAGTAGAAAGTTTCCAAAAATAGATTAACTGCTTAAAATAGATTAGTTTCTAAAAATAGAAAGTTTCCAAAAATAGTAAGTTTCCTGAATTAGAAAGTTTCCATATTTAGAAATAAGCTGGATTAATATCATAAGTCATGTAGCTATAGTATAGTTTATTAATAATATTCTGTTAATTAAATAAACTATAGGTTATACGATTTAATCAAATATAAACATGATTGAATTAAATTAAAATGTATAAAAAAATATTTAGGTTAAAACATGTATTAATACTATATTAATATAACCTAAGTCATGATTATTAATTAATTAATGTCATATTTAATAATTAATTAATACTATAGTGTAAAATAAATAAATAAATACTTAGGTTAAAACATGTATTATTTAATAATAATAATAACCTAAGTTTCATGTTTAATTAAATTAATTATAAGTCATGAATTAATTAATTTAATTATCTTGTAAAAATAATATACTTGATAAATTAATTAGACTTGTAAAAATAATCATGAACCGAACCCGTGTGTTATCTAATTAAACATGTCGTGAACCGGACCGGTGAAACCCGTGAACCGGTCTGAACCAAACACCCCCAAAAACAGTGGCAAACCGGCTGGGCCGGTTGCCCCCTGCTTTCGGTAAGCTTCCACCGGCTGTGTGCCGGTGGTCTTGCTTCTCTCGGCTAGCCGCTGACACCAGAAAGGTTCCCACCGGCCGTGTGCCGGTGGCCCCCTGTTGCGCCGCCTGCGGTTCCCCCTGTTAGACCAACCCAGCCATCGGCTGTGTGCCGGTGGTGGTGGTTTGCTCCCGCCGAGACCCATAAACCACAAGGACACCCCCGACGTAAGTCGGGGTGCCTTGTACTTGCTGCCGACCGAACACCAACACCACCGAGACATATGTCTCGGTTGGTGGTGTAAACCAACCGACGCTGAGAGCCCTTGGCTCTCGGTTTGTGTGGCGGCCAAAACAAACAATCCGAAACAACCCTTTATTATTTACCCCTTGATCCCATGACATGTTTTTATCATGTTTTTATTTAATTACATGTTCATGTTATGATTAATTAAATAAAAGAAAAAAACAAAAGGGTTACGGATTACCAAAACACGTGGAATGAATGCACAATGATCACACGAACACACTCTTATGATTTGTTTAATCAAGATCAACAAAACACCCTTGTGTTGTTTTTATACCACCGGCCACAAAGAGAGAGAGAGAGAGAGAGAGAGAGAGAGAGAGAGAGAGAGAGAGAGAGAGAGAGAGAGAGAGAGATTAGGGTTTTTGTTTTTCTGTAAAATCTTTTGTGAATGAAAAGTATATTTGCTTTATTTGTTATTTGGTAAAAACAAATGGGCTGGGCCCCTCTCTTCCTCTTGTGCCGTCGCATGTAGGGCCCACCAAGTGAAACCCGAAGCCTTTTTCCCGTGTCTAATTATTACGTGTTCGTTTGTTCGTGTTTACGTTTAATTATTCGTGTTATTATAATTACTTGTACGTAACGATATTTATCGTATTAATAATATACGTAAATACATAATTATATGTTCATGATTTTTAGGTTCATGATTATAATTATTATTGATAATAATTATCGTGTATTAACTTGTACTTAACACTTATCGTATAATTATACGTACATAACTTCTGTAATCTCTAATCGTGACACGTGTTCATGCTATAAAAGGAAAGTTTTAATATGTACGTATGTTTTCTAAGGGTACTATTCATGGTAAAAGCATGTGAGTTTTACAACTCTTCCCCCCTAAAAAGAATAATTCGTCCCCGAATTATAGATAAAATAAACTGAAAGAGGAACATACCCAAATTCAAAATATGAAATGAGGGTAAGAAGCCCGGATAGACTCCTCTGTTTCCCAAGTGGCTTCCCGCTCGGTATGGTCCCCCCCAAGGATTTTGACGAATGGAATCATCTTCTTCCTCATGACTCGTTCTTGCCTATCAAGAACTCGTTCGGGTTCCTCTATGAAGGTAAGATCTTCACGAATCTGTTCCAGTGGATACTGAACCATGTGATGGGGTTGATACTTGTACCCTCTGAGTAAGGACACATGGAAAACGTCGTGAACGTGAGAAATCTGCGGAGGTAACGCTAAATGATAATATACTTCACCGACTCGCTCAATGACATCAAACGGTCTGATGAATCGAGGATTGAGCTTCCCTTTGATTCCAAAATGCTTAACGCCACGTGTCGGTGATACCTTAAGAAAGACGTGATCTCCTACATTAAAATGTAAGTCACTATAATGCTTGTCTGCATAACTCTTCTAACGTGAATGTGCCTCTTGCAGTTCCTGCTTAGCTACAACGACCTTCTCGTTGGTCAACTCTATCATTTCTGGTCCTTCAAGTGTTCGCTCACCAACCTGATCCCAACAGATTGGGGCACGACACTTTCTGCCATACAACATCTCAAATGGAGCACACTTAATGCTAGCGCGCCAACTGTTTTTGTATGAAAACTCTACCAAACAGATGTAATCGTCCCAATCTCCTGTCCATTCCAACACACATGACCTCGACATGTCTTCTAATGTCTGAATCGTTCACTCTGATTTCCTGTCTGTTTGAGGATGAAAAGCCGTGCTAAGCTTAAGTTTTGTACCCCAAGATTTTTGCAAACTCTTCCAAAATCGCGAAGTAAAACGAGGATCTCTGTCCGAGACGATACTGGATGGAGCACCATGAAGTCTCATGATCTCCTTCGTGTAAGTGTCAACGAGTTTACTGACCGGATCATCCTTGCGGATCGGTAAGAAATGAGCTGACTTAGTAAGTCGATCAACGATAACCCAAATCGCATCGTGCCTCCTCTTTGTCTGTGGAAGACCAGTAACAAAATCCATGGTGATCTTGTCCCATTTCCACTTTGGAATGTCTAACGGTTGTAGTAAATGACTAGACCGGTGATGCTCGATCTTAACCTGCTGGCAGGTAAGACATTTGGAGATGTAAGTAGCAACATCCTGTTTCATACCACTCCACCAAAAGTATTGCTTGATGTTGTGGTACATCTTGGTCGAACCAGGATAAATGGAGAATTGGGAGCTATGAGATTCAACTAATAATGCTTCCCTGAGTGTAAGATCATCAGGAACACAAAGTCTAGTGCCCTGTCGTAAGATACCATCGTCATCTAACCGAAACTCCGTCTGCTGTTCTAACTTCTGAATGATCGCCCAAATTTTACCATCATCCTTCTGAGCTTCCTTGATCCTAGAGAGTAACTCAGGTTCCATTCTAAGATTAGCCCAGTAACCGTGATGTCCATGTACCATGATCTCGATGTCAATTCGCTCTAAGTCTCTTATAATTTCCTCTTCAATCTTAATGCCGTTTATCATTCCAGACTTTCTACTAAGTGCATCTGCCACTACATTCACCTTGTCGGGATGATACTGCAGATTAATGTCATAATCCTTCAATAGCTCTAACCATCTCCTCTGTCTGATATTCAGTTCACGTTAAGTGAAGATGTACTTCACGCTCTTGTGGTCTGTGAAGAAGTCACATGATTCTCCATACAGGTAGTGCCTCCATATCTTCAATACAAACACGACTGCTACAAGTTCCAAGTCATGCGTAGGGTAATTTTCCTCATAAGGCTTAAGCTGCCATGAAGCGTACGCAATCACTTTCCCATGTTACATGAGAACACAACCAAGTCCCTTCCTTGAAGCATCACTGTAGATTTGAAATCCACCTGTACCAGATGGGAGAGTAAGAATCGGTGCAGATACTAACTTCTGCTTTAGGTCTTCAAAGCTTTTCTCTCTTTCTTCAGTCCAGACGAATTTCTCCCATTTTCGCATTAGTTTGGTCAATGGTAGTGCTAAACAGGAAAAGTTCTCTACGAACCTACGGTAGTAACCAACTAAGCCTAGGAAACTGCGAACTTCAGTCGCTGATGTCGGTCTTGGCCACTTGGTAATAGCCTCAACCTTTGTTGGATCGATGGTGATTCCTTTTACTGATACAATGTGACCTAAGAACGCCACCTTGTCTAACCAGAACTCACACTTGGAGAATTTAGCATACAACTGCTTATGGCAAAGAATCTGTAATACTGTACGTAGGTGTTCTTCGTGTTCCTCCTTGGACTTAGAGAAAATTAGGATGTCGTCAATGAAAACAATGACGAACTTGTCTAGGAACTCATGGAAGATACGGTTCATCAGATCCATGAAAACAGCTAGAGCATTGGTAAGGCCAAAAGGCATGACTACAAATTCGTAGTGCCCATAACATGTACGGAAAGCAGTCTTGGCGATGTCCTGCTCTTTAACCCGTAGCTGATGGTAGCCCGACCTCAGATCAATCTTGGAGAAAATTTTGACCTCTTGGAGTTGGTCAAACAAGTTGTCAATGCGTGGCAACGGATATCTATTCCTGATGGTGATCTTGTTAAGCTAACTGTAATCTATGCATAGACGCATGCTACCGTCCTTCTTCTTTACGAACCGAATAGGTGCGCCCCATGGAGAAGCACTAGGTCGAATGAAACCGCGCTCTAACAGTTCCTGATGTTGTTCCTTTAACTCCTTTAGCTCGATGGGAGCCATGCGATAAGGAGCCTTGGATGGCTCAGCTCCTGGGACGAGCTCAATATTGAACTCCACTTCACGAGCAGGTGGTATGCCCGGAAGTTCTTCTAGAAATACGTCTGGGAATTCTGACACAATCGACTGATTCTGAATAGATGGATCTTCGGCCTCCAAATCATGAAAAGTAGCAAGATAGCCCTCACAACCATGTGACAGTAGTACACGTGCTTGCAAGGTCGATATGATTTGTCAAAATCGCACATGTCTAGAGGAAGTGCGTCAACAGGACGAATCTTGTCGTCAAACTCTAGGGGAAGGCTCTTTTACACATGGGTTATGCGTACAGAGTCTCTTAAAGACGTGAAATATTTAGTACATTCTCTAATGGCATAGGGGATATCCTAACATTCTTAGCATAAGCAGTAAAAATGACCAAATGAGTAGCACCCGTGTCAAATAAAACACATGCAGCTTGACCGTACATATACAAGATTCCAGTGATGGTACCTGTAAACTTGTTGGTCTGGTCGCGAGAAGTCGTGTAAACGCGTCCACTAGCAGGAGGCGGCTTGGAATCAGCATGTCCAGATGTGCCCTCTATCTCGCCCTTGCGGCAGTCCTTCATGCGATGACCAGTAAGGCCACACTTGTAGCATGCGTCGCTGTCACGACGACATGGCCCTGGGTGCCTATGGTTGCAGGTAGTGCAAAGAGGGTGAGTATACCCTCCAGCAGGTGCCCTTGTTGGCTGGGAGCCTGTTTGGGAAAGTATACATGAGACATGATTTATAGGTATGAAAGGACAATGCAGAAAATTGTAAGATGTAATACCAGTGATAGCTGGACGGTTAGGCTGTGAACCTCTTTGGTTCTGGTCCCTCCCGTTACCATGATTCCTGGTAGAAGATTGCTAATGTGTCAGAATTATGAAATATCACATGTAACATAATGAGTAAGTGTAAGGACCTGCTGCTGTTGGAGTTTCCAGCGTTGTTACGGTAATTATCATTACCGCCACGCCTATCTGTAGCAGAACGGTCTTAAGTATGACCGTTACCCTTGGGCTGAGTAGGCTGTTGCTGAGTAGCCGGCTGAGACCGGTCCCCAGTCTTCTGCCTGAAAGATGCAGTTTAAAGAGAGATAAATATAGGATAGTACTGAATGAATTCGAAATGTTCACCGCTGAATAACGAATATATACCTCTTCTCGGGTCTCTCTGCTTCCCCGAACTCCTCTCTTTCTTGCAGCATCTCCAGCTTACGTGCTGCATCGGCAACTTGTGCCACCGTGTTGAAGGTAGCACACTCCAAGTTATTGGCGACCGATGTACTAAGAGCCCACCGGAAGTGGTATGCTTGCTCTTCGGTAATACCTGCTGCTGCGCCAAGAAAACCAGCCAAACGAAGAAAGCGTTGCATTAACTCGTTGTTGTTCTCCCCAGCTCTCTGCCTGATTCTGTGGTACTCCCTCTTCAGCTTGTCTTGCTCAGCCTTAGGGAAAAACTGTTTTATCACTAACTCCCTGAACTAAGCCAAGTCAAACCAGCCACCCAATTATCACCTCCCTTAGACTTCTTGACTGCCTTCCACCATCCCAGTACATCACCTTCGAACTTATAACAAGCCAACCTCGACTTGAAGACGGGGTCACAGCCCATTGCATCGAATATATTCTCGATATGAGCCAACCAGCTTTCAGCTTCACTAGGGCTATGAGTTCTCTCGAAGGATCGAGTACGTTGCTTTTTGAATCTCTCCAGCCATGTGACCAATGTTGCTGGAGGAGGAGGAGGAGGAGGTACTAGGTGCTGTTGCTGATTGTTGGCAGCCTGCACCTCAACCCTGATTTCGTTCCTCAGCTGAGGAAGCAAAACTTGCATCGCAGCTTGGACTGCTGCATTGAGTTGTTCTTGCTCGCGTGTGAGAACCATCTTTCAGTATAACACAAAAATACATGCCACAACATAAAATATATACATGAAAAAAATATATACCAATAAATCATGAGAAAAATTTTATGTAGGAAAACTAGTACATGAATGCATGATGTAGTTTTATGAAAACTTTTATATGCGCGAGAGTGAACGCCTATGATCAGTTCACTTGAAACAAAAGTCATGGCGAGGGGACGCCAATGGGTCGGTCCTAAAGTTAAAAGTTTCGATAAAAGCACATGCGACTAAATAGGGCCAGTCCTGTACCAACCATTACTTAGTCATAAACCTGCGACAATGACATATATATGAATGCATGAATACAATGAATGCATGAAAACCGACTGTCAGTTCTAGGAAGACCATAGTGACTACCCACTAATCACAGGTCGTGTTTTGAGAGCCTACAGGTCGAAGCCTTGTCTCTGATACCATAATTATAACACCCCATTTTGGTAAATGGAATGTCACGCGTGATTATAGCGTGTCATCAAAGCATACAAGGAAAAATGTCTTAAACATTACATGACCATAAAGGAAATACCAGAAACAAACATCGGTACCCCAAAGTATAAGCTCATCATACACAAACATAAGTACTGTAAAGGAAAAGGACGAAACAATGTCCATATAATATGTAGCAAAAGTATGATGAAATGCATAAAGTAGAGAAGGCTAGAAAGCTTCCAATCCATATGCACGTACTCTTAAAGTCTACTAGCGCCCTTGAGTACCTGCCGTTTGGGAACATGAAAGGAAAACGGCTGAGCATAACGCTCAGTGCACGAATATACATGTATGACATGGAATAACGTAAGCATATAAGACTAATAGCAACGGAATATCATAAGTTCTAAGTAACTGGATTCATGTTCATAAAACTGGTTTTATAGTTTGAAAAGACTTATGTTTCTATGAAAATCTGTTTTAATTAGCCAAGTAGCACATATAGGTCATGAGGTTCCACCGTGCATGAATACTTGGAGGGGAGACCTCGTCATGCAATTAGAGGAGTTGCCTCTAATTAATTAGTCTGGGTAGGAGGGATCAACTCCTAGTGAAGGATGAAAGGCACACATCGCATTCACTCTGATAATACTGCTAACATGTAACTAGGATGCACCCATACGCCCACATGATAATATAATATAATGGCCAAAACAGAAAAGGGACGCCACGAGCAATCACTTTGCCGTGGGGAAGTCATAACACTGGTGCCTCCAGTGTTATGGTTATGGTACCTCCATAACTTGGTGACACTGGTCATGCATGTATATGGCTTAGGCTCTTAATCTAGCATAAGTGTCAAACATATAAAACAATTACTGGGAAAATAGTTAGCTGTAGACGGGGAAATCCTAATAAGGAAAGAATGTCCATACTAAAAGGACGGAAAATCTGTACCTTAAGTCCATTGAACGAAGAAGACGAACGGAAGAGATTCCTACTTCGATCTCACTAATGCTACATACATAGTATACGTGTATAAGTATTCTGATTACTGAGTACGTAACTGGTTTTATCATGTCTTAACTTGTTTTATATGTTCATGTCTTGTTTTGCTGATTTTAACGTTATGTTGTGTTTATCATGTATTATGTATATTCTGATTAAATATTACTTGTATTCCTTGTATTATTAAACTTGTTGTGTAATAATAAGTAACTTTCTAAAAATAGCAGGTTTCCTAAAATAGAAAGTTTCCAAAAATAGAAAGTTTCCAAAAACAGAAAGTTTCTAAAAATAGATTAACTGCTTAAAATAGATTAGTTTCTAAAAATAGAAAGTTTTCAAAAATAGTAAGTTTCCTAAATTAGAAAGTTTCCATATTTAGAATTAAGCTGGATTAATATCATAAGTCATGTAGCTATAGTATAGTTTACTAATAATATTCTGTTAATTAAATAAACTATAGGTTATACGATTTAATCAAATATAAGCATGATTTAATTAAATTAAAATGTATAAAAAATACTTAGGTCAAAACATTATTAATACTATATTAATATGACCTAAGTCATGATTATTAATTAATTATATGTCATGTTTAATAATTAATTAATACTATAGTGTAAAATAAATAAATAAATACTTAGGTTAAACTATGGATTATTTAATAATAATAATAACCTAAGTTTCATGTTTAATTAAATTAATTATAAGTCATGAATTAATTAGTTAAATTATCTTGTAAAAATAATATACTTGTTAAATTAATTAGACTTGTAAAAATAATCATGAACCGAACCCGTGTGTTATCTAATTAAACATGTCGTGAACCGGACCCGTGAAACTCGTGAACCAGTCCGAACCAAACACTCCCAAAAACAGTGGCAAACCGGCTGGGCCGGTTGCCTCCTGCTTTTGGTAAGCTGCCTCCGGCTGTGTGCCGGTGGTCTTGCTTCTCTCGGCTAGCCGCTGACACCACAAGGGTTCCCATCGGCTGTGTTCTGGTGGCCCCTGCTGCGCCGCCTGTGGTTCCCCCTGTTAGACCAACCTAGCCACCGGCTGTGTGTCGGTAGTGGTGGTTTGTTGTCGTCGAGACCCATAAACCACAAGGACACCCCCGACGTAGGTCGGGGTGCCTTGTACCTACTGTCGACTGAACACCAACACCACCGAGACATATGTCTCGGTTGGTGGTGTAAACCAACCGAAGTCGAGAGCCCTTGGCTCTCGGTTTGTATGGAGGCCGAAACAAACAACCCGAAACAACCCTTTATTACTTACCCCTTGATCCCATGACATGTTTTTATCATGTTTTTATTTAATTACATGTTCATGTTATGATTAATTAAATAAAAGAAAAAAAACAAAAGGGTTACATATTGCCAAAACATGTGGAATGAATGCACAATGATCACACGAACACACTCTTATGATTTGTTTAATCAAGATCAACCAAACACCCTTGTGGTGTTGTTACGCCGCCGGCCACAAAGAGAGAGAGAGATAGATTAGGGTTTTTGATTTTCTTTAAAAATTTCTGTGAATGAAAAGTATATTTTCTTTATTTGTTATTTGGTGAAAAAAATGGGTTGGGCCCCTCTCTTCCTCTTGTGCCGCGGCATGTAAGGCCCACCAAGGGAAACCCGAAGCCTCCGGCGGCTTCTATTAGGAAGGCGGCGCATCTAATTATTACGTGTTCGTGTGTTTGTGTTTACGTTTAATTATTCGTGTTATTATAATTACTTGTATGTAACGATATTTATCGTATTAATAATATACGTAAACACATAATTATATGTTCGTGATTCTTACGTTCATGATTTTATGTTCGTGATTATAATTATTATTGATAATAATTATCGTGTACTAACTTGTACTTAATACTTATCATATAATTATACGTACATAACTTCTGTAATCTCTAATCGTGACACGTGTTCATGCTATAAAAGGAAAGATTTAATATGTACGTATGCTTTCTAAGGGTACTATTCATGGTAAAAACATGCAGGTTTTACAGACCGAGTATTTGAATAGTGAGTTAGGTTTCAACTGTTTTAGTTTTTGTTGGCTAGTTAGTTAGCAATTAAAGGAATGGAATCCAATGTCACATGGTAACAGTGTCTAGGTCAGGTCTTATTTAAGTGTGGTATTGGCTCCTACTCCAACACATTATAGGGGACAGTTCAAGCAAGAAGGTTTACAAAAGATGGCTTGGCGAGCAATGTTGAACACTTTGCAGTTGCTATGTGCTTTAAAAGACTATGCCAATTGCTTTTATTTCTACATGCAGAGGAAGATTAAAGATGAGCGGAAATGGATGGAGAAGATTGAAGAGCTTCATATGTAGTAGTGTAGGGCAATCTATGAGGGTGTTGGTTTCTTACTGGAGCTTTCCAGCCTCGGCGCAGACCGGGTTGTGCACCGGATGATTGGCCAGCTCAATGAGATGCAAGACCGCGATGTGGCAGAGCGTTGGAAGTCGCTGGGATTGATTGATGAATCTGATGGCCAGATTCATGAGATTGACGTATTCATGCGTTCCTTGTAAGCAACGGAGACAATGTAATGTAAGCCGAGGAGAAGGTGTTTGTCCTCATGTCTTCAATAAAAAGTTGTAGTCGGCCATGTTTGTTAACCCTGATTGGGTTGTGTTTATTTTATTTGTTTTATGTGTTAAAAATAGTTTTCTTTTGTTTTAAAGTGTATCGTGGCCTTTTGTAATATATTTTTATTATGTGTTAATGTTGTAATCAATTCTGCTTAGCTATTATTGTATTTGTGTTCAATTTTGAAATGTCATCAACAAGGATGCTTATGAACAGGTGTGGACTTTGTATTGGGTGTTTATGATATATAATAGCATATCTATTTTTAGGAAGGGAAAAAGCAGCCATAATAGTAGAGTATGGGAACAATTTGTGACTGGTGGTAGTGTGCCTTTTTTTATCTATTCTTGGAAAGTTATGCACACAACCATTCAAGTTATGGCGTGGTTACTGTTTGTGGTGATGGTGCTGAATATTAGTGCGTGACATCGCAGAGAGTAAGATGTAGGTTGTGCTATATAAAGGCTTGTAGAAATGTTTGTTCTCAAACATTCTTACAGGCGTTTGCAGGCAAGTAAGGAAGGAATGTAGGAAATGGCATACCGCCCTAGATGTGCTGTGTTGGAGCAAGCTGCCTAATCTGATGACTGGGTTGATATGTTATGCCATTTGGAAAGTGAAGATGAAGGAGAAAGGGTTTGGAAACAGAGGGTCGAATAGATTTAGCGGCAGGTTCACACCGGTGTTGTTGGAAGGACGCATCTTGTGCAGGAGCTACGAACTGTTGCAGGGGAGCCGTTGTTCAATCAGAGGGTGGATTTCCTAGGGACCTTGCAAGATGCAGATTGTGCATTCTGTGACCAGTTGGAAACAGAAGCGGCTGCGGATGGCAATCGTATTCTTCGGATGGAACGGTTTGCTCGAAGGTTGCAAGGGAATGAGTACGACTGAAGCGTGGGCTTGACTATGGCCACAACTGTCTGACTTTTGTGTGTAGAATAAGTGGTCCGTGTCAATTTTTCAACCGATGTGTTGGTTTAGTAGTGCTTGTTATGTTTCTAGTGTTATTGTCTGAGTGAAATTTCCGGACTGACAATTATGTTGTTGCATTGTCAGGGTATTGTATCTTTTGTTTTAGTGTATTGTTATACGTTTTTTGTCTGTCGAGTTGTTGGTGTTGTTTGACTTTTTTTTAATTTTTGTGTACATATACAAAGTAAGAATATATACATGCGTACGAAATGAAGTATGTTATTTATAACAGGCGTCTGGGAGAGAGTCATACCTGGTTCAGCCTCCAAAACTACATGAGCAGGGGTGGATGGCATTTTTGGTTGCATGGAAGTCAATGTTCCTAAAGGCATGTTGTTTACCGGTGGTTGTCAGATGTCTGTCATTCTTGTCTTAGTTTCTATGGTTTCCAATGCGTTTGGTTGTTCCAGGCCAACGAAGGGTTGTATGTCGCTGACTTTGTCTAAGTAAAAAAAGAATATCAATATATCGACATCTAAAAAGTTGAAAGGGTTTATTTAGAACAGGCGTGTGGTAGGCGGAAATACCTGGTTGACGTTCCAATGTCTTGGGAGCAGGGCTGGCAACAGCTTTTGGTTCTATGACACTTGAGCCTTCACATGTGTTTTCCGGTTCCAACTGAAGCAAGGGTGGTTCTTCGCCGACTTTGTCTACGTTAAACTGACCGGAGCCTATTTTTATGGCTGGGGCAAACCGGAACTAGAACGTTCGTGTTAGGCCGACCAGGTCTGTGATTTCAGTTGGAATTGCAAGTCCATCAGCACCCCTATACTTAGCTGCCAACTGAGCACATGTTTGCCCTGTGATTTGTAACCCAGCCTCGTCGAAGAACGTGAATGTGGCTTGTGCAAATCCATCATGGACATTCGCTTTGAAAATGTACCTGGTGGGGGCACAGTAGTTGGTAATAGTTGTTATATTAGGGCGATTAAGTATTGCCTCTGTGTTTATGTAAAATTTCTATACCTGAAAGTTGGGTCTTCTAATACGCCATGGTCTATACAGATGAAAGTGCCGTCAAATTCGGTTGGTCTTTTTGTGCAGTTTTTGCAGGATACATAGTACCAATTTCTATCTCGGACGATGTCTGTAATTGTTGCCTTGCGTGTGAATTCAACTCCCTGAGTAAAAGTAATTGTTATTTGACTGTGGCTGCATGGTGGATGTTACATGGACTGGTATACGACGTACCTTATAACTACCAGGGTTCTGCAGCAACAAAGAAGACAGGGGCTCGACATTATGTTTTTTCAGTGGTCGGGTCTTGGAAATGGTACTTAGTCACCTGCAGCATGGGGGTTGATTTAAGACGCTCGACAAACCTGCGTATTAGTTATTGTTACACAACTTGTGGGAGAGAATGTAATAGATGGGCTATTTTGTTAAGGCTATTATACACAGGGATTCTTATGCTAATTTCGCTTCTTCAACCTCAGGTATTTCAGTGTTAATGTAACAAAAAGTTGTAGAGGTGCTGGAGAGTTCTTAACCTACAATCGGGTAACATAAGGTCCGATGTTTAAACGTTTTATGTGGTTAATCAAATTGAAGAATACAACAGACCTTTGTATTCAGTCACCCTGCAGGATGAAACAGTTAGAAGCACAAGAGTTAAGCCTCCAAGAACTACTCAAATTAGGAATCAAATGATGTCCTACCTCAAAAAGGTTAAACATTTCACTCATTCACAGCTAGTCAATAAGAGCTTTGATGAGATTAAGACTTTGTATGAACAACACAAAAGGAACAAGTTGAACTTTGTTGAGATTGGATCTGGGAAAGACAAAAAGGACATTGAAGATGTCAAGGAACATCTAAAACAACAAAGACAATTTGGAAGTACCCCCAGACTTGATGCAAGTACTGTTGGACTAGAAGGAACATCTCCACCTATCAAAACTACATATGCTAGGAAGAATAAAAAGGTGAAGTAAGATTCAAAGGAAGCAAAGACTGGTCAAGAGTTGGATGAGGGAAGTAAAGCTCAAAGTGTTGAAGAAACTGAAAATGTACAAGCAGTACATACTCAGTCAACAATACATGAAGAAACGGTACATACTGACTTGGAGGAAGGATCCATTGAAATTGAAGGAACCTCCAAAGGTATTAAGAGAAAAAGATCAACCAAGAGAAAGCAGGAAGCTAAGAAAAAGGAAAACTCTACAAATCAAGATAGTGATGATGATGAGAGTTGCAGAAAGCACTTGAAGATAGTCAAATTTAAAGACCAATGTATTGATACAGAGATCTTTGGAAAAAGATCATCATTCATAAGGTGGACAAGTGCTATAAAACAAGAATTGGAAGCTCATGGAATAAATAGAACAGATGGTACATTTAGGATGTTCAGGTTATTAGAAGACATTCTACATATCCTTGACAGACAAGACATTCAAGATCTTAACAGATTTGTTCAGGGAGGAAGTGAAGGTCAAGAAGAAGTATCACTATTGTGCAGAGAATTGAAGTTTATGTATGAGCCACATAATTGTGATTAAATATTAAAGGATTTAGAGAATTAGGTTCCTACTTACTAGAGATATTATAGGTCATGTGGTATACATACACTGGATGTAGATGATGTTACATACTATATGCTTCAAGAGAAAATATATCCTTTTGGAAGAAGGTTGTTAGAAAGAATGTTGGAACAACAACTAGATGTTTCAGAGGAGTCTAATGGTGCTTTAGAGTTGATTAGGATGATCAAACAACAACTCAAGGATTTGGAACATGAAGAAGAAGCTGAGAAGGAGCCTTAAGTGTTTGACTTTTAGTCACACTTCATAAATGGTTCTCAGTTCACCATGTCTAACAAACATAAGAACTAGCTAGTCCATAAGCAAACGGTTTGTGGTAAAGACTTCTCAAATCTGTTGATAGCTGGTAGTTTGCTAAATACTACATGGTCATTAACTCACCATACTTAGAAGTGACGAGTTAGCTAGTCCTAGGGCAAACAGTTCTAGGTAAAGACTCTATCAAATCCGTTAATGGTTGACAGTTTACCAAAAATTATATCAGTACACCTTATTGTTTATGAATAAAGTATTGGCTATTCTAGAGTATACGACTAACTGGTAAAGAATAAATCAAATCCGTTGATAGCTGATGATTTGCTAAAAATCATGATGCCAATACAGATTGGTTTGTTGTTAACTGTTTTATTTCAGGTGAGAAGATACAAGCAGAAATGTTGATTCATAAGAAAACTCACATTTGAAGATTCTAGAAAGGGGAAGAAGACATATGTGGTGTATAAGCTAAAGAAAATCACAAAGAAGTTGAGTTATGATTACTCAAGGGGAAGTGATTATATATGAAGATAACACTGAAGATCACAATTTTAAAGACAAAGATGATACTCTGGAAGATTATCCTATCAGAAGAAGATCTATATAGAGTGTTTGGATACATTTAGTTGGTACACAAGTACAAGATTACCAAGTTCTATCCAAGTTTGAAGTGAAGTTTGAAGACATGTATTCTTATACATTCAACACACAGAGAAACAAGAAGACAACTAGTTATCATTCTTGTTTAGGGGAGGATTTTTGGGAGTTATTGTAAAGTACCAAGTACCGTTAGTACAAGTACAAGTACTATTAGTGTTCAACAAGTACCGTTAGTGTTAACGCGGTATATGTCAAGTACCATTAGTGTTAATGTAAGTACTGCTAAGTGTATTAGGACGAATATATCTTTAGTAAAGATATGTCATAGTTATAGTTAGAGTATATCTTATGTGATATACTTAATAGTTTAGAATATTGATAATATATCATGTGCGATATACTTATCATAATAGAATATTCTAGGGTTCCTTACACTATAAAAGGAACATAGGTACGATGAGTTTCTCGTAACCATTGCAAAAGTAGATTAATAGAAGATCGAATTGTTAGAGTAATACTGTTCTTCTTTGCTTTATAAGTTAGATTCCGCATAACTTGTTTAGTTGAGTAAGAGTTCTCAAGTGCTCTAGTTTGATTCCAAGCTATTGTACAAATCCTTAACATGATGTAGATCTATTCAAAGGGATCAACATCTACCAACACTCATATCATTACATTTAGGTTATTAAATTATCTTAGAGCAATGTACAAGTATCCTTAACTTGTAAATTAAGTCAAAATAGGTATTTTTACTCTTTAGACATGTTTACTTAGAATAACATATCAAACCAAGTGTGGGAACTCTTTGGATACTTAAAACACAATTTCTAAGACCTAAATTGAGTTTACATCAGTAGCTCAGTGAAGGATAATGACTAACAAATATTTAACCCTACATCATTAGAAATCCTAACACGCCTAGGTTTTCTTCCCAATTTCACTTTAAACCTTAAACCAAGGACCTTAAACTTCTAAATACAATGTGTAAATCATGATTACACCCTAATAAATCACTAGTTACATTCCTAAGTCCTTAATTATCAAAATTACAAAGCTATAAGTTACAAGCCCTAGATTTTCTACCCGAATATGTTTTCCCCCCAAAAAAATGTTTAAACACTTTCCCTCCCATTTTCAAACCTAAGATCAGATCAATGGGATATTTTGAGTATTTTCCACTAGGTACATCACCTACTTGAAGGATACTCATCATCATCCTCATCCTTTTGTTGTCGTGGCCTAATATGAACCACAAGACCAAGATATTTTAATCCTACCTTCCATGACTCATTCCTAGAAGTGCATAGACTCCTATAGCTTCCTTTAGTCACTTATCTACGGAGATTACATGTCCATATCCTTAACTTTGTTAGAATGTGTAAACCCCCATGAGTAGGTATTGAATTATTGATGTATTTATTCTTATACACAAAAAATTCTAGAAACCTTAATCCCACAAGTCGGGCTTGGACTATTTTATTGTCTAATACTCCCCCGCAGTCCGAGCGGAGAAATCGCGAAAGCTTGGACTGGAGAAGTAAACTAGAAAAGAAAAACAAAACATAAGAAAAACATATTTTAGAAGCGTATATTGAGATGTAGCGGATCTTGAGAAGTAGTGGATCTTGAGAAGCAGCGGATCTTGAGAAGCAACAGATCTTGAGAAAAATGGATCTTGAGAAGAAGCGGATTTTTAGGAAATCTGTGAAGAAAAGTAGTAACAAGAGAAGAAAAACAAACAAAAAACAAAAGAGTTGTCTCGGGACTTGATACCCTAGATTCGACAACAAGAAAATCGTCTTGGGACGCCGTCTCGGGACTTGATACCCTAGATTCGACAAAAGTCGTATCGGGACTTATACCTTAGATTCGACACCAACAAAAGTCGTCTCGGGACTTATACCCTTGATTCGACAAAAGTCGTCTCGGGACTTGATACCCTAGATTCGACGAAAGTCGTCTCTTGACTTAAACCCTTGATACGACAAAAGAAACATAACCTTTTCTTTCCTTTTTCGTAGCGTAAAACTAGCGTTGGATATATTTGATCCAAACCAGCTTCAAACAAATTCTACTTCTTTTCTGCTATCGTCACTTTTTGTCTTTTCTCCATACTTTGTTTTTCCGCTACTCAGTTATATGGATCCACTTTTCCATAGTATAACTCAATCAGAAAAGATCGGTTGTGTTTTTTTTTTCTTCTTATCGGTGGAAGAATGGGATGAGGTAGAATTTAGATAGACTGTTTTTTAGGGTTATATGACCAGGGTATGGCCTCGTATCATGTTAGAATGTGTAAACCCCCATGAGTAGGTATTGTGTTATTGATGTATTTATACTTATACACTATTCATTCTAGAAACCCTAATCCCACAAGTCGGGCTTGGACCATTTTATTGTCTAATAAACTTGGGGCCTAAGTGTTGGAAATGGCTATAAAAGGTACGAATTGCCTATTTGGAGAACTTGTACCACGTTTTATTTATATCATACCCATTTTGAATTCCACTTCTACAAAATTTCTATGACGCTTATAAGACCAGAAACCAGGTCTAAAAAAAAGCCATTGAAGCTCTTGAAGCATTGGTAGCAAGTTGTGTTCATAAAAAGCCCTAAAAGTCATTTTGGAGCTACTTAGGTAATCACTATGTTAACTAAGCTTTGATCTTATTATAATGTTTTTCTAAGACTTATTATAATGTTTAATGCTAATAAGTTAATCTAATAAGCTTTAGTTCATATAATAAGCTAAAATGGAAGTTATAAATCAAAGATGTTTTAAAATCCTCGTTTTGTAATTTACATGAAATAATGACATAAAATCCATTTCAAAGTCTATAATTCTGAAAAATTAATGTTATTATGATTATGAATATGTTCATAAACTTTGTTTTAAGTTTCTATATCATTTGGTAAAGTTTTGAGGTTGTTATGTAAGTTTAAACAAGTGTAGGGACTAAAACTGTCATTTTTAAAACTATAAAACATTTTGGGCCAAAAGTGTCATTTAATAAAAGCTAAAACTATAAGGATTAATATTGCAAAGTTTTAAACCCTAAGGTTAATACTTTAAGGTTTAAATTGTAAATACTAAAACTATATACTTTAGGGGTTAAAAGTGTAAATATACCAAACTTACAACTAAAAGGACTATTTATCAATTTTGAAACTAAAGAACATAAATTATAAATATAATATAATATACAATGTATCATGTTAGTTGAGAACTTTGTACAAAGATGTTCCATCTCGATATTACGTTCTGACTGAGTGGTTGGGTTTACGATTTAAAGTGCCCTCGCTCCTCAAACGTTTATAGAATGGCTTCTGAGTATGATGGCCCGAACAATGATGCTATAATTCTAAAATAAATTAATCAAACAAAATATATATATAATTATTATATAAAAATATTAAACTCGAAGATTACGACTTGATATATATACATATTTATGTGTCAACCAGATCTGTGAGAAGTTGTGATATTCAAATTGAAATACCGGAGTAATCCAAGATTCTATCAGCTAAGGTGAGTTTATAGCTTCACTTTTGAAAGTTTTTAAATGAATTGAAAACCCATGAGGGGGATATATGTTAAAATTGGAATACACATGTTTTTTATGCTGCCTGATATGATTATTGACACTACGTTTACTTGTTACCATTAAGTCCCTTTTTAATCGTGGACCGATAACATTTCTAGAAAATGAGCGCTAATATTGTGAATAGTACTATTTAGGGACTGACATCCCCTATCTGGGCAAGTCGTACTTGTTGGAATCCTGACAGGTTCCTACCTAGGCTAAACGGATACACTTTATTTTGGTAAACTCGGGAGAGTCTGGCAAACTACCTGCATGAGGGCAATTTGTTGGTTTTCTGATAATGTCTAGTCACGGGGTCATGAGCTACTTCAATAAGAATGATGAATTTAAAAATAATGGGTGTATAACATTGTAGCCTTAGAGTCATGCTTATATTCATATATTGTTTAAACCTATAAATTCACTAAACCATTGTGTTGATTTTTAAGCATATGTCTCAGGTGAATGAAGACTGACGGGTTGCGGATGGTGAAATCTTGAAAAGTTATCATTTTAATAAATAAGACTAGATCTTTGAGAAACCTATGATGTACAATGTATGTACAACTGTTTTTTAAACTCTGATGAATAAATGAATGATAACGTAAATATTTTTTAAAATGTCTTTTTAAGCATGTTCTATTATTGTGACTATGATACATTGAAAGTAACACCCCAGATTAGCTTCCGCTGCTATATGGTAAAAATGAGGTGTTAGAAATTGGCATCAGAGCCTATGGTTATAGAGAAAAAAAGATTTTTCTTAAACTATAACTGATATTTTTAAAATTCCAAGATCATCAACCATCATCAACACTACTGTAAGATTTTTATACCTTTAGTAGCATATCTTATGTTATTATATTATAAAAACTACAAGGAAGTCTACCTCTACGGATATTATCGTCTCTGATGATGATAAAGGAGAAGTTACTATGTTCACACCATCTACACAGATGTGCGTGTTCCTACCCTATCATTTTATGATGACCCCAAAGTGCAAGAATATTTTGCGCGTTAAAATGAAATGATGAATAGTACGCTTTCACCTACGCCACATTTTATAAAACCCGCATTAAAATACCATGACCAGTAACATGAACTGTAAATATATGAAAATACGATTAATTTAAAACTTTCCATTTAAAATATCTAACACGTGTCACGACATTAAATAACAAGTATTTAAGTATATTATAAATGTAACATGAACCCGACATTTAATTCACGATAACTAAACATGATACTACATGAATATAATTTCAACTTAGAAAATCGAATGTTTTGCCTTTTGGGCCTTGTGATCCGTGACTAGACAAAGAGAAAGGAAGGAAAGGGCCTTTTGGCCCATAACCCAATTATAGTCTTAAACAAACATTAGGGGATTAATCATAATCTAGCATTATTAAAAATATCACAAACCCTAGCCTCTTTATTCTCTCTTGCCTCCGGCCAAACAAGAACACCATAAGGGTGTTGGTTGATTTTGATTATTGAATTCCGGTTGTACGTGTTCATGTTATTAGTTTTTATTCATCTACACAATCGGTAACACCTTGATCCTTTTTCTTTTGTTCTTTTATTGAATTCATGATTTCATGATATTAAATTTTAAAAACAAGTATGAAAACATGTTAGATTTACCAAGAACCAAGTTTTAGGGTGTGTTTTGGTTTGCCAGTGGGTAGCCAACCGAGGCCAACATGGGAAAAAGCTAGCTATCAGTGGCAACCGGCTAGCCGGTCTAGCCACTGATGGGTTGCGTTTGGTTTGCAGCCGCCGGCTGACACCACCAGCCGCCGGATGAGTGGTGTCGGCTAGGTGTTTTCAACCCGATTTTTATTATTTTCACGGGTTCGGGTTCGGGTCACTTTAAAATCAGTATTTAATTCTTTTCCTGATTTATTTAATTAAATTAAAAGATGTCCATTTAATTTAATTAAATCAAGACTTAGGTTATAATTATTTAATTATTAATGTATGTTTAACCTAAGTATTTAATTAGCCTAATTTAATTAAATAATGCTTTATTTAATTAAATTCATATAACCTATAGTTTATTAAATCATCCATGTTATTCATTTAATAAGCTATATCATTTTAATCCATGACTTGTAATTTCACTAATAAGCTTAGCTTATATTCTTAGCTTAATAATCCAGCTTATTCTGTTTTTGGAAACTTTCGGTTTTTGGAAACTTTCTATTTTAAGAAACCTGCTATTTTTATAAAGTTACTTAGTATTACAATACAAGTATTATAATAGCTTAATACATGATTAATACCATCAGAATACAAGAATAACTACAGATAACATAGCAAGACATGTAAAACATGACAGAATAAGTATAATAAGGTAAGAACACACAGAACCAGTAAAATACACGTATCTCAGACAACTCATACACGTCCCTTATTCCTATGTAGTATTATCCGTCAAGGCGGAGTAGGTTCTTCAGCGTTTCCGTTAGCTTTTGTTGGACATAAGGTACGGATTTCTGTCCTTCAGTAAGGACAATCTCTTCCTTTATTAGGATTTCCCGTATGAAGCCAACTGTTTTCTCAGTAGTTATAGATTTAAATGCTTATGTTTTATTAGTTACCTTAGCCATATACATGCATGCCAGTTTCACCTAGTTATGGAGGTACCATAACCATAACACTAGAGGCACTAGTGTTATGACTTTACCACGGCGGAGTGATAGCTCGTGGCGTCCCTTTTAGTTTATTTGGCCTTTATTATTATTTATTATCATGTGGGGCGTATGGGTGCATCCTAGTTACATTGTCAGTCAGGATTTCATGGTGAATGTGGTGTGGGCCTTGCATCCTTCACAAGGAGTTGATCCCTCCTACCCAGACCATATTAATTAGAGGCATCCCCTCTAATTGCATGACGAGGTCACGCCTACAAGTATTCATACACGTTGTTGACCTCATGACCTATATTGGCTTTTGGTATATTAAACTAATACAGATTTTCATAAGTAAACATAAGCTATATTTCTAGAATATAAAACCAGATTATAAACATGTTCCAGGTTTTCTAGGATTATTCATTTCCGCTGCTTTTCATGCTTTACATTTATTTCCTATATTAGGTTGTTCATGCTATGTCATATATCCGTTCACTGAGCGTATTGGTCAGCCGTTACTTTCTTTCCATGTCCTAAAATGGCAGGTACCCAAGGTTAGACTGGAGCATTTGGAGGACATGCATAGGATGGGAGCTACCTTAGAATTCTTCTCCTCTTGCCTTCATATATTTATGCTTGTTTAGTCTTCCTTTAGTTCATTTATATTATTTATGGTTTCGGCATATGTTTTGGAACCGATGTTTGATTTCGGTTATCCCTTTGGTCATGTATGTTTATGACATATTACCTTGCATGCTTTGATGACACGCCATAATTATCCTGTGATATTCTATTTATCAAAATGGGGTGTTACTGTGACAACCCTAGGTTTTGGATTTGTCACTTGGTCCTACTTTTAAGTTATTTTATGTGTGCTTACTTGAATTGTATGTTTACGTGTTTATTTTGTGTGAACGAGGTTGGTGTGGTTATCATTTATGAGTATAGAAGTACTCATAAGTAAATCGAGGAACGGTTATTTCATGTTCATGAGTTCACAATTAGTGACTATGAAATGAAATGGTGATATTTTGGTGTTTACGTATACGTATAAGTATTATCGTAATAGTATATTTTCTAGGATTTACGGTTTAGCATTTAGAGGTCTCGGGTGATGTAATTATCCATATGAATATTTTCGGGATGGTTTTAAGTCATTTAGGACTTAGTTATAAAGTTTATTTCAAAATTTGAGATTTTTTTTAAAAGTGTATATTTTACGTCTTTTACGGTAATCGCGTAAAAACTGACTAGTTTTACGGTTTTGAGGTTTTGGAGGCTTTAGGAGCTGAAATAAATTAAGGAAAATTAAGGTAATATTATTAATACATATATTAATTATAAAAAGGAAAAAAAAACGAATTTTAAGGGTGCATAGTCGGTTTTGGACGCAGAAAAGAAGGGAAAAAGGGAAAAAGAGGGAAAAAAGGAAAGTGGGCTTATTTTTGGATTAAGATTTTATGTACACCCTATATATTGTTTTTAATCACAATCAAAATTCACTATTATTCCCTGGAGATTAAAAAAATTCGTGGGTTTTCATGAGGGTTTTTAGGGTTCTTCATAATTTTGGGGGTTTTCATAAATCAAAGGTAAACCTTCATAACCCTTTTTAATTTAACTGTTTTTATGTTTTTATAATCATCTTATGATGGATTTAGGTTAGGGTTTAATTTAAGAACATTAAATTAATGTTATGTTAATGGTGTTATAATGATTACATAAATTAGGGCTTGTAATTAGAGGGATTAGGGTTAATTAATGAGGTTGATTTTGTTAAACCCGTTTTTAAAAACTGGGCAGAATTTTGAGTCAATTGTTTTGATCATATCGGGAGTTCTATAAACTCTTATTTTACGATCCAAGTACCCCTGGAAATATATTTGAAGTGGCTTTCCAATGCAAGAAACGAGAACTAAATTAGAGGTAGGGAAGTGGGTCAAAAACAGGTTACAACAGTCGGAGGTCAAAACAGTTTTGAATTCAGCTTGTTTTCTTTTTAAGTTTTGGGTTGTTTGGGGTACTTAGGGTTGCATTAGGATCTTCTCACGAACGTGAGAGATGGTTTATATATTTTAGTAAGTATCTGCACTTGGGCTAATGTTGTGGTTTAGGGTAAGACCCCTTAATGGTAAGCAACTTTTAGTACGTTTAAAATCAGGAAATATGGAATGACAAAAGTAGATATATGTATATCGGGGCCTTAACAGTATCTTTAAGGTTAGGGCAAGTGGGAGGTGTTAGCCAACATATGTAAGGGTATGAATATTCCTTTTACAGAAACCATGAGTATGTTTAAGTGGACTTTTGACTTAAAGTTTTGAGACTTAAAAACTGGGACTGATTTGTGTAAAATATGAACGGGATAGTTATTAAACTTAATCAAGTTAAGGACTTGTTAGGGAAGGTTAATGGGATGGTTAGAGCTTATCAATGAGGTTTTTATATGGGAATAGACTAGATTTTCATCATAGGTTGATGAGCCATCTTAGTGATAGGTTCGTGTATTGATTTCGTATTTTTGGTTTGTTAGCTTGTTGCTAGTGCGAGGACTTGTGAAGAAGCTATCTGGTGAGTTTCATAGTCCCATGTTTACTATTGATTTTGACTTCCAGATGGGATGGAAGAGACACTGTGTTGAATTATTTTCTAAATTAATGCTGTGAATGTTTAAGGTTTGAGATGGACTTGTGTGTACATTTATGTGATTAACTGCTATGTGATTCTTGTTTGTGTGTGATTTGGATTGGAAAGGTACATAGGTGTATGGGCGCCTATGGGACCTATGGTTAATGGTAAGGTGTGATGCCTTGGAAATTGTGATTGTTGGTAAGGCGTGATGCCTTGGAAATTGTGATTGTTGGTAAGGCGTGATGCCTTGGAAATTGTGATTGTTGGTAAGGCGTGATGCCTTGGAAATTGTGATTGTTGGTAAGGCGTGATGCCTTGGAAATTGTGATTGTTGGTAAGGCGTGATGCCTTGGAATTGTAATGATTTATTGAACTTGAATGCTAGTTGTTAGTACATGATTGTAGCGCATTGTCCATATGTTTATTGGTTTATGGTATTCACAGCTTATGACTTGTCTTGTGTTGGAGTCTAAACATATGACTCTCACCAACTTTATGTTGACGTGTTTTAGTGTCTCTTTCAGGTGATACTATGGTTAAGCATGAGAACTTAAGTGGCTAGGACTTGGAGAGAGTAGGAATGCATATAGAAGGATATCCCCGTTTCCTTCTTAGTTTTATTTGTTTGTTCATTTTAATAAATGATACTGTGGCACACATATGATTGTTTTGGTATGATATTTGTTGTATTGGGTAAGAAGTAGGACTGTTACTTACTTACCTAGACCCCTTGCATTTGTTGAGATATTGTCATGACCTTCGTGTCACCATTTTTACGGCATTTCTTATTTCATATAGTTATCTCTATAGACACGCCATGTTGTGATGATATCCATACGTCGCGCCCCATGTTCCGCCATGGTGGGGTGTGACAGAATGGTATCAGAGACAATGGTTATAGAGAATTAGGTTTCCTAGTCGTGTAGCCTAGTCTATAGCTTAAGGGTCCCTGCATATAGGCGTCATAGGAGTATGTGTGCATTTTATAGTAATTGATGTGTTTGATTATTATTTTCGCAGTATTTGTTAGGTTATGAACTACTATGGTTCATACTTAACTACATGTTATTTTCTTTACGAGTTTTGAATAGTGCGGGTTGAACTATAGTCGTATACGTTCGTCATTGTTGGATTCCGTTTAATTAAGTTTTCATGTTCTTTATACATTTTGAATTTTGTCTACGGTGGTTCAGCTGGATTACGAGTTTATATGTTTCATGCATTGGCTACGTTATTTTAATACATGGATTTTGGATCTTACTTTATGTTGTGGTTATGTGCTTATATGAGTTGTAGATCTATGTGCTTATTTGAGTTGGTAGACTGATGTGTTATGTGTAGTATTAATTCTTATAAGTGTCATCATAGGAGGGAGTGCATTAGTGAAAGGGGACTGGTATAAGTATGGTGGCCAACATAGTTATACAAGTACCACAACATTAATGGATTCCTGAGTATGGTTGCATGGAAGAGGGTTAATACATGTTTGTATAGTATACGTTGGATGGATTTGAGTGTATGTACGCGTATGCCTATATATGTATATATCCCTTCTACTTATCGGTTGTATTCTTAGGATGGTTTTTTAGCTCTTTTCTCTTTGGGATGTTCAACTTCTGTAGTAGCGCATTTATCGAGTTCTCATTTCACGTGGTTGTTTGTACGACACTTTTGGTGTAGAAGCTATTGGGAGGGTGAAGATTTATTTTAGAATAACGATATCTTTTGTTTTGAGTCTTACATGGTAAAAAAAATGGAACTTGCAAATAGTAAAAAAAAAATTAGTTGTTGGTAGTCCATAAAATGAGGGTAAAGTGTTGAAAACGTGTTTGAAATAAAGTGGAATATAAATTTTTTATTTTTTTACATTTAAGCATGGCTTGTTTATTTAAAAATATTTTGGTTTTGATCACCTAAAGTTATTGTTCTTTAGTTAGAATTTTTTTTTATTAAATTAAATATGTTAAAGTCATGTATTTAATCATATGATGGGTGAGAGTTTTAATTTTCTGGAATTAAAATAAATTAGGGTTTAAAATCGTTTTTTGGGTATAAATCGGAGTAGGCAGAAACTGTCGCTAAACTGTCAAAATTCGTCGTTAAACTGTCAGAAACTGTCGCTAATGTCTTGGCAGATTTTAGGTAAAATCGTTTTGGTCATAACTTATTCGTTTTTAAAGTTTTTTTGAGTGATTCAAAAGCCTAAAATTATGTAATCGGAACGTACTTTTCGAATATTCAGAAAGTTTGGTAATTAGAAGTCAGTAGCTTGGTCGAATTAATTGTGCAAGTGTCGAGTTCAAGGTTACTTTTCGGACAACATTGATTAAACTTGTGTTTTGGGTATTTTGTGGTAATGAACACTTGGAGGGTTAACATAGAGATGAGTTGGGATGGAATGTGAGAGTTCTTTAGACTTTAGAATACGTGGTTATATTTGATGAGTTTTGATTTATGGTATTTATGAGTAAGACTGAAATCGGGGTGACAGTTTTAAACCCGTCGAGTTATGTGATGGCTCCTAACTTGGTTTCAAGACAGTTCTTGTTTGATGAGTTGCGAGATTTAGTTAGGTTGGTTACATAAATTTATGGTTTTAATAAGTTTCCTCGCGGACGGTTAAGGCTCATGTCTTGTTGGTTGAGATTATTTTAGTATAAACTGAGTTCACGTTTGAACGTGGAGGTTTTATCAAGGATATGTATCCTCGTTTGTTTGCTGAGAATAAGTTGGAGTTTGGGAGTAAATCTCGGGACGAGATTTCTATTAGGAGGGAGTGATGTGACAACCCTAGGTTTTGGATTTGTCACTTGGTCCTACTTTTAAGTTATTTTATGTATGCTTACTTGAATTGTGTGTTTACGTGTTTATTTTGTGTGAACGAGGTTGGTGTGGTTATCATTTATGAGTATAGAAGTACTCATAAGTAAATCGAGGAACGGTTATTTCATGTTCATGAGTTCACAATTAGTGACTATGAAATGAAATGGTGATATTTTGGTGTTTACGTATACGTATAAGTATTATCGTAATAGTGTATTTTTTAGGATTTACGGTTTAGCATTTAGAGGTCTCGGGTGAGGTAATTATCCATATGAATATTTTTCGGGATGGTTTTAAGTCATTTAGGACTTAGTTATAAAGTTTATTTCAAAATTTGAGATTTTTTTTAAAAGTGTATATTTTACGTCTTTTACGGTAATCGCGTAAAAACTGACTAGTTTTACGGTTTTGAGGTTTTGGAGGCTTTAGGAGCTGAAATAAATTAAGGAAAATTAAGGTAATATTATTAATACATATATTAATAATAAAAAGGAAAAAAAAACGAATTTTAAGGGTGCATAGTCGGTTTTGGACGCAGAAAAGAAGGGAAAAAGGGAAAAAGAGGGAAAAAAGGAAAGTGGGCTTATTTTTTGATTAGGATTTTATGTACACCCTATATATTGTTTTTAATCACAATCAAAATTCACTATTATTCCCTGGAGATTAAAAAAATTCGTGGGTTTTCATGAGGGTTTTTAGGGTTCTTCATAATTTTGGGGGTTTTCATAAATCAAAGGTAAACCTTCATAACCCTTTTTAATTTAATTGTTTTTATGTTTTTATAATCATCTTATGATGGATTTAGGTTAGGGTTTAATTTAAGAACATTAAATTAATGTTATATTAATGGTCTTATAATGATTACATAAATTAAGGCTTGTAATTAGAGGGATTAGGGTTAATTAATGAGGTTGATTTTGTTAAACCCCTTTTTAAAAACTGGGCAGAATTTTGAGTCAATTGTTTTGATCATATCGGGAGTTCTATAAACTCTTATTTTACGATCCAAGTACCCCTGGAAAGATATTTGAAGTGGCTTTCCAATGCAAGAAACGAGAACTAATTAGAGGTCGGGAAGTGGGTCAAAAACAGGTTACAACAATCGGAGGTCAAAACAGTTTTGAATTCAGCCTGTTTTCTTTTTAAGTTTAGGGTTGTTTGGGGTACTTAGGGTTGCATTGGGATCTTCTCACGAACGTGAGAGATGGTTTATATATTGTAGTAAGTATCTGCACTTGGTATAAGGTTGTGGTTTAGGGTAAGACCCCTTAATAGTAACCAACTTTTAGTACGTTTAAAATCAGGAAATATGGAATGACAAAAGTAGATATATGTGTATCGGGGCCTTAACAGTAGCTTTAAGATTAGGGCAAGTAGGAGGTGTTAGCCAACATATGTAAGGGTATGAATATTACTTTTACAGAAACCATGGGTATGTTTAAGTGGACTTTTGACTTAAAGTTTTGAGACTTAAAAACTGGGACTGATTTGTGTAAAATATGAACGGGATAGTTATTAAACTTAATCAAGTTAAGGACTTGTTACGGAAGGTTAATGGGATGGTTAGAGCTTATCAATAAGGTTTTTATATGGGAATAGACTAGATGTCCATCATAGGTTGATGAGCCATCTTAGTGATAGGTTCGTGTATTGATTTCGTGTTTTTGGTTTGTTAGCTTGTTGCTAGTGCGAGGACTTGTGAAGAAGCTATCAGGTGAGTTTCATAGTCCCATGTTTACTATTGATTTTGACTTCCAGATGGGATGGAAGAGACACTGTGTTGAATTATTTTCTAAATTAATGCTCTGAATGTTTAAGGTTTGAGATGGACTTGTGTGTACATTTATGTGATTAACTGCTATGTGATTCTTGTTTGTGTGTGATCTGGATTGGAAAGGTACATAGGTGTATGGGCGCCTATGGGACCTATGGTTAATGGTAAGGCGTGATGCCTTGGAAATTGTGATTGTTGGTAAGGCGTGATGCCTTGGAAATTGTGATTGTTGGTAAGGCGTGATGCCTTGTAAATTGTGATTGTTGGTAAGGCGTGATGCCTTGGAAATTGTGATTGTTGGTAAGGCGTGATGCCTTGGAAATTGTGATTGTTGGTAAGGCGTGATGCCTTGGAATTGTAATGATTGATTGAACTTGAATGCTAGTTGTTAGTACATGATTGTAGCGCATTGTCCATATGTTTATTGGTTTATGGTATTCACAGCTTATGAATTGTCTTGTGTTGGAGTCTAATGAAGATATTTTGCTAGGTTCAATTGTTGTTCTCGGTATCTTAACGAATTGATTTCCGGCTTAAAGTATGACTCTATTGTTTTTTGTGAAACAAATATTTTTGGTTGTTTTTAAATTTAAATGTGCAAAGACGTAAAAATAAATGTCGTTAAAGTAAAGCGGCGTTGAAATTAAATCTAAATCTAATTAAACAAAAGGTGTGCAATATTTAAAAACTTTGAAAAGTAAAATAATAAAATGACAAAAATTAAAGCGTGACGGAAATTAAAATTAGACAAAGTATTAAAATGATAATGCAAAAATTAAACAAGACAAAGCACTAAAACAAACCTACCGTCGGAATATATTCCGATCAGACCTCAATCGGAACGTGCAAACCGTCCAATCGGAATGTCAATCGAAACCCAAAGATCGGAATAGCTGTCACCTACCTGATCGGAATAACCAAAAACACACTGATCGGAATGTTTATCTCTGATCGGAATATGGAGTGGACTTTGGTCGGAATGTTAATCAGAATCCCTAATCGGAATAGCTGTCACCTACCTGATCGGAATAACCCAATGAACAACTCGATCGGAATGTGTAGAAATGGACTCAGATCGGAATGCTGTCACTCACCTCCTGATCGGAATACCAAATGCACCTCTAATCGGAATACCAACGTCCTCCAATCGGAATGATTAAAACCCTTTTCCGACCAAGCAGTGTAGCTATGGTCGGAATATATAAACCCCTTTCCGATCTCACCAATCGGAATACGAAGGGAAGTACGCAAAATAAGCTAGAAAAATAAGCTACTAATCAAATAAGCACTAGACGAAATTTCTAAAGCAAACCGATTAAGAAAAAGCTATTAAACAGAAATTTAAAAACTTTTAAAACACGAAAAGGATAAGCTTTACGAAAAACAAACTTTTATATAAAAATAACTTTTATAAAAACTATATAAACTTGAAAATAAACAAAATAAGCTATGAAAATAAATGATATAAAACAATCAAAAGCATAAAAATGTAATCTTTAAACAAATAAACAAGACAAAAAAGCATATAAATCAAAGATTAAAGAAAGGTAGAATGAGATCAACAAGATAAAGTAAAGGTGCGAGAATTAAAAGAAAAACTTACTTGAAATTAAAGGTATTAAAGGTGCAAGACAAGTATTTAAATTGACATGAAAAGTAAAGGTGCAAGTAAATAAAGGTGGAAGAACTAATTGTCACGATTAGTCAACAAAAACAAATGAATGAAAATGGGGTGTATTTATAGGAGATTAGGAGGGTGGTTAGAGGAAGCTTCCTCCCCTCCTTCCTTTCTTCTTAATTGTGCCATCAAGTCCTTCCTTCTTAATCTCTTTGTTAATCTTGGACTTTGATGACTTTTGGCTCGGGATTTCTTTGGACTCGTCTTTTAATTCTTCGATAAATAAGACTTGAGTTCCTCGGCTTTTGATAAACTTCCGTCTTTTGACTTTTTCTTCGATAAATCTTCAGAATTGGTCTTGGACTTCCGTTCTTTTTGTACTCTTGACTTCTTGACTTCGTCTTTCGTCTTTTTCTTCAATAAAAGTCCGTAAATGCCCGTGAATGCCCGTGTTTTCTCCACTTTTCACCTTTTCGTCCTAAATCACAACAAAAACACAAACCACGCATAATTCCCACATAAAAGACATAAAATACACGTTTTGGCTCGGTTATTACTGTAATTAAGTGGTAGAAAAGATGGGTGTTTTCACACCTATCAAATCCCCTACACTTGACCATTGCAATGTCCTCATGCAATGCATTAGTTACAAAGCACGTTTACATTTTTCATCATAATCAATCCACGTTGGCCTTTATTAAAGAGATAGAAAATTATAAACATTCAAAGTAAAGAAATCAAAAAGCATACCTTGGGTTTTGGAAATGTCATGAATAATCATCATCCTCAAGTTTTCACTTTCTCCAAACCAAGCTTAAAAACGAGATCATTGTTATTATAAGTTAGTAGACTATCACGAACTCATGTGGGCCAATTATTCACTTAGACTCCCTTATTCCTAGGTGTATCTCTTATATTTTATTGTTGTCTTGAATGATCACGAGGATGCATTTTTGACTTATTTCGATAGTTATTTAGTCCGAAAATAAAGTGAACGATTTAATCAATAGTTAGCTAAAGGACAAAATCTTTTAAAACTGCTTTTTGGGACCTCATAAAGTTCATATCTTGGCATAACTCGCTTCGCGATTTGAGACCTTTCTCGGACCGATATTTGGCAGCGACTTCATACTTCAAACCTTGAGGGACGTTCATGAAATTATGGTCTTCTCTTCATATAGGAATTTCTTCACTTGAAGTTTTGAGAGATTCATACTTGGACCACGACTTCTTCATTTTTCTCCAATCTTTATTTTGGACTTTGATATACAACGATCCGCCTCCTTTTATGACTTGGATCTATTTATCCTCATACCTTGTTAGTGTCTTTTCTGATACACTTCTCCATGACTTTTGGGGAGTTTTTGCTTTTCGTCGTGTGTCTCGATCCTTCATATTGATTTTCGATAAATGATTCTTCACATCACTTGGATCTTTAGCAACAAAATGTAGCCCTCATGCCTTGTCAGGGCCTTTTCGGACTCGCCAAACTTCGCATCCCGCTTCAATAAGTTATGCCTTGGCTATGAACTCTAATCCATACCGAGCAACTTTTAAACGATCTTGGGCTAGAAGCTAAGTAACTTTTCAAATCGTACAACCTTATTTATTGCAGATAAATTTATTAGCAAGCGATGGGAGAATAGGCTTATAATAAACTCACATAAATTCCCGAAAGAATACCGAACTTATAATTGGCTCTATCATCTCTCGTTCTCCATAGTTTAAAATCTCAAGTAATGAGACTCGTGGATACTTAGCCTATTAAATCAAAGTTTTGGGTTTTCGAGTCGCCTATGGGATCTTGCAAATTCTTAAAAATTTTCAAGTTTAGAAATCGCGTTTTAAAGTTCCCTTGATAAACGACTCTCTAGGATCAATTATAGGAACTTGCGAAAAGTTCTTGTTCTTAACCCGTGAGAGTTAAGACTTTCGCGTTTTATAGCTCCCTATATAAAAGCCTAGCAAAACTTGACTTAAACATGTTAAGGATACTAGCTAGAGTAACTTAGATAAGTAAACTCGGGTTGAGTCAAAAGATTCACAACGTTTGAAAATAAAACCACTTATTCAAAGATTTATTCTAATAAGGAAAGAAAATAACTATACAAAAGTAAAAACTAATAGGCCAAAATAGATCAAAAATTTTGAAAAATGTCGAAAAATTGATTTTCCGGTTATAATGAGGACAAATACAAGGAAAATCGCCACTTAACTTCGATAGAAGTCCCCCCTACACTTAAGATAGATATTGTCCTCAATGTTTAAGCATGTGGGAGTAAACTCCCCTACACTTAGGACATTGTGCACTTTGTTTAAATCTCGCTAAGGAAGAGACAACTAAAGAGATTCCTATTTTAATATTGAGGAAAATATAAAATAGTGAATCGAAAAGAGTTTAGGATAGAACCGGGATAATGGAACACAGAATCACGGGTCGTCAAGAATCATCAAGAGTGGATCATTGAAGCTCGAATCCCTAATTAAGAAGAGAGGAGAGGAAAGCAAACCAAAGGGTCACCCCCTACACTTATGATAAAGAAAGCGAAAAAATAGATGCATGGGTTGCCTCCCAAGAAGCGCTTGGTTTTTGTTAACCGAGTCGTGAGCCTGACTCGTCCCCGAATTAAATGGTCCATGGGGAAGCCTCTAATGTTATACCGGGATCAAAGACCTTGTCTTCGTTCCCGGAGGAATATAACAAAGGGGAGGCAGGAGGATACGTCTTGAATGGCAGGAAGGTCCTTTCAACATACGAGAAGTATGTGAAATCTTGATCCTCGGGAGGTGGTGTGGGTATAGGAATCACATTGTCATCCTCCAAAGACAATGGATGTGGACCAATTGGCAAAGCCGTAAGGTTATTAAACATAAAATGGTCATTGTCACCTCCCGGGTCAAAACACTCATCCTCATTGCCCAGAGAGGGAAATTGATACATCACCCGCTTGGGTGTGCATTCAGTAGGATGAGGGGGCAATATAGTAGGAGAAGTAAGAGAAGAATTACCTTCCACCTGCGATACCTTTCCAGTAGAGTCAGAACTCTCCACCTCTGCGATAGAAGGGGTCATGGCTATCAAATTATGCTCATCAGTAACAAGATAGTCATAGCTATCAATGTCTTCAATCCTTTCGTCAAAGAGAGGATTCACCTCAGTAGATATGTAATCGTCATCAAAATCAAATAAAGGGTTCGAATAAATCTTGAAAATTTCCTTCAGAACGTCTTCATCGGATAGTGACTCGTCATCACTAGAAGTAGAATCATCATCTTGATCGAAAAGAGGATTAGAGAAAACCATAGAATCCTCTTCCAAAGTGTTGGTGGAAGGAACATCATCAGAAGAAAGTGCATCATACTCATCGGCACTGTTGGATGTCAACTCAGATTCACTTGGAATTGAGACCAGGTTATCAGCGCTAGACGTATTGAATTCGTCGGATTCCTTTGCAGGAGTTGTGATAATATCCTCATCCCTTAAGATGGTTGCATCCTTAGGCTCCGGCAAGTCAGGAGAAGGAATAACATTCTCATTGGTCCAAGAAATAGGACTCTCATCGTCATCACTATCATAATAATATAGAGGCACAATATGGAGGCTTCTTGAACTTTGTGAAAGTTATCGAAAAGTGTGGCCAGTAGATCAGGAGGAAATGCACGACAGGGTTGAGGATTGACGGTGTGACATGGGGGCTCACGATTATAAACACTGGGATGATAGCACGGAACTTTCTCAAAGATCTTCGACGGATCACAAGAAGAAGCATCGTGAGGGCCCCCACAAATATAGCACCACGGGTATGGAGAAAAACCCGGTGCGTCTTGAGGATAGGGATTGTCATAGGGAGAGGGTGGGAAAGTATTGTAAGAGTTGAAGTATGAGTTTGTTGAATTGCAAAATGGACAAAATCCAAATTGTGTATCGTCGATATCAAAACCACACCGCACACAAGTACACCATTGACATGTTTGAAAACCATGCCAAGGTCGCCCACACCGTCCGCAAGACGGATCCATGAAGAATTATGAATAAGAGGGGTAAAGAAAAGAATGAAACATAATAGAGGATAAAGAGGAATATTTTTGGTGCAAAACTTTGAAAAAGAAATGCTTTTTATGATTTTTCAAATGTTTTTGGGTTTTTTGGAAAATTTTTGACACGAAAAATAACGTTCACAAGTGAACGGATCCCAAAAAACAACGCGTCTCTCACAGAAAACCGTTAATCTTTACGAAAAGAGCCGGCAGCGGCGCCATTTTAATGAAGAGATTTTGCTAGGTTCAATTGTTGTTCTCGGTATCTTAACGAATTGATTTCCGGCTTAAAGTATGACTCTATTATTTTTGGTGAAACAAATATTTTTGGTTGTTTTTAAATTTAAATGTGCAAAGACGTAAAAATAAATGTCGTTAAAGTAAAGCGGCGTTGAAATTAAATCTAAATCTAATTAAACGAAAGGTGTGCAATATTTAAAAACTTTGAAAAGTAAAATAATAAAATGACAAAAATTAAAGCGTGACGGAAATTAAAATTAGACAAAGTATTAAAATGATAATGCAAAAATTAAACAAGACAAAGCACTAAAACAAACCTACCGTCAGAATATATTCCGATCAGACCTTAATCGGAATGTGCAAACCGTCCAATCGGAATGTCAATCGGAACCCAAAGATCGGAATAGCTGTCACCTACCTGATCGGAATAACCAAAAACACACTGATCGGAATGTTTACCTCTGATCGGAATATGGAGTGGACTTTGGTCGGAATGTTAATCGGAATCCCTAATCGGAATAGCTGTCACCTACCTAATCGGAATAACCCAATGAACAACTCGATCGGAATGTGTAGAAATGGACTCAGATCGGAATGCTGTCACTCACCTCCTGATCGGAATACCAAATGCACCTCTAATCGGAATACCAACGTCCTCCGATCGGAATGATTAAAACCCTTTTCCGACCAAGCAGTGTAGCTATGGTCGGAATATATAAACCCCTTTCCGATCTCACCAATCGGAATACGAAGGGAAGCACGCAAAATAAGCTAGAAAAATAAGCTACTATTCAAATAAGCACTAGACGAAATTTCTAAAGCAAACCGATTAAGAAAAAGCTATTAAACAGAAATTTAAAAACTTTTAAAACACGAAAAGGATAAGCTTTACGAAAAACAAACTTTTATATAAAAATAACTTTTATAAAAACTATATAAACTTGAAAATAAACAAAATAAGCTATGAAAATAAATGATTTAAAACAATCAAAAGCATAAAAATGTAATCTTTAAACAAATAAACAAGACAAAAAAGCATATAAATCAAAGATTAAAGAAAGGTAGAATGAGATCAACAAGATAAAGTAAAGGTGCGAGAATTAAAAGAAAAACTTACTTGAAATTAAAGGTATTAAAGGTGCAAGACAAGTATTTAAATTGACATGAAAAGTAAAGGTGCAAGTAAATAAAGGTGGAAGAACTAATTGTCACGATTAGTCAACAAAAACAAATGAATGAAAATGGGGTGTATTTATAGGAGATTAGGAGGGTGGTTAGAGGAAGCTTCCTCCCCTCCTTCCTTTCTTCTTAATTGCGCCATCAAGTCCTTCCTTCTTAATCTCTTTGTTAATCTTAGACTTTGATGACTTTTGGCTCGGGATTTCTTTGGACTCGTCTTTTAATTCTTCGATAAATAAGACTTGAGTTCCTCGGCTTTTGATAAACTTCCGTCTTTTGACTTTTTCTTCGATAAATCTTCAGAATTGGTCTTGGACTTCCGTTCTCTTTGTACTCTTGACTTCTTGACTTCGTCTTTCGTCTTTTTCTTCAATAAAAGTCCGTAAATGCCCGTGAATGCCCGTGTTTTCTCCACTTTTCACCTTTTCGTCCTAAATCACAACAAAAACACAAACCACGCATAATTCCGACATAAAAGACATAAAATACACGTTTTGGCTCGGTTATTATTGTAATTAAGTGGTAGAAAAGATGGGTGTTTTCACACCTATCAGAGTCTAAACCTATGACTCTCACCAACTTTATGTTGACGTGTTTTAGTGTCTCTTTCTGGTGATACTATGGTTAAGCATGAGAACTTAAGTGGCTAGGACTTGGAGAGAGTAGGAATGCATATAGAAGGATATCCCCGTTTCCTTCTTAGTTTTATTTGTTTGTTCATTTTAATAAGTGATACTGTGGCACACATATGATTGCTTTGGTATGATATTTGTTGTCTTGGGTAAGAAGTAGGACTGTTACTTACTTACCTAGACCCCTTGCATTTGTTGAGATATTGTCATGACCTTCGTGTCACCATTTTTACGGCATTTCTTATTTCATATAGTTATCTCTATAGACACGCCATGTTGTGATGATATCCATACGTCGCGCCCCATGTTCCGCCATGGTGCGGTGTGACAGTTACAATTATGGTATCAGAGCCAAGGTTTTGACCTGTAGGCTCTCAACTTGACCTGTGAGTAGTGGGTAGTCACTAGGATCTTTCCAAGCTAACGTCTGATTTCCACGTATTGATATTTTCAGAACCTCGTTGTTTTAACCATGATGTTTTCTTCAGATTGTTTTACTAATACGGATTGAACAACCGTCATCCATACTTAGTTACATGTCATTGTTTTATGCATGATGTTTCTTGTGAATGTAGACTAGTATGAACTGAATCACAGTAGTTCATACTTAGTCGCACGTTTTTGTTAGGTTTAGACAGTTGGTTTTCATGCATTCATTTCATTCTCGTTTCATGTATTCAGTGCATGCATTCATCTCATTATCGCAGTAATTATAACTAAGTAATGGTTGGTATAAGACTGGCCCTATTTAGTCGCATGTGCTTTTATCTAAACTTTTGTTGTTTAGTGGACCGACCCATAGGCGTCTACACTTTCCTTTTGTTTTATGAACCGACCCATAGGCGTTCACTCATGTACATATCATCATATTGATTAACCATGCATTTTAAACTGTTTCATACATTATAAACTGTTTTATGATTTATAAATTATTTCATGCATCTTTTATGTATAGGTCATGTTATATTGTGTCAGATTTACCATATATGTTGCATTGTGAAACGACTCATAGTCGTCCACTATATCGATTCTCAAAATGTATTTCAGTCAGTCATAACTTTTCAAGTACTCTCATTTATTGTTACGTTTCCTTACATCAATTATGTTGTCATACTATCATGGTTAACCTTGTTTTCATGCTGATTATGATTGTAACGCCCCATTTTGGTAAATAGAATGTCACGCGTGATTATGGCGTGTCATCAAAGCATACAATGATAAATGTCTTAAACATTACATGACCATAAAGGAAATACCAGAAACAAACATCGGTACCCCAAAGTACAGCTCATCACACACAAACATAAGTACTGTAAATGAAAAGGACTAAACAATGTCCATGGAAATAAGTATTAAAAGTATGAAGATAAGCATAAAGTAATGAAGGCTAGAAAGCTTTCAATCCATATGCACGTACGCTTAATGTCTACGAGCGTCCCTGAGTACCTGCCGTTTTGGGAACATGAAAGGAAAACGGCTGAGCATAACGCTCAGTGAACGGATATACAAGCATGGAATGAATAACATAAGCATATACAACATATAGCAGCAGAAATGATTAAGTCCTGGAAACCTGACGTAACTTAGTAAAACTGGTTTTATAGTTTGAAAAGCTTTATGTTTATCTTATAAAAACTGTTTAACATGTTTACCATTAGCCAATATAGGTCATGAAATATCAACGTGCATGAATACTTAGAGGGGTGACCTCGTCATGCAATTAGAGGGGTTACCTCTAATTAATATAAGTTATGGGTAGGAGGGATCAGCTCCTTGTGAAAGATGCAATGCACACACCACATTCACCTGAATAATCTGTAAAAACATGATGCATCCATACGACCCACATGATAATATAATAATATGGCCAAAAGATGAAGGGACGCCACGAGCTATCACTCCACCGTGGTGAAGTCATAACACTAGTGCCTCTAGAGTTATGGTCATGGTACCTCCATAACTAGGTGAAACTGGTCATGCATGTATATGGATTAGGCATTTTAATTAAACATAAGTAAATAAAAACATATAAAACATATACTGGGAAAACAGTTGGCTGCATACGGGGAATCCTAATAACGAAAGAATTTCCATACTAAAAGGACGGAGAATCCGTACCTTATGTCCAGTGAACGAAGAAGACAAACGAGAGAGAGTCCTACTTCGATCTCACTAATGCTACATAAATAATAAACGTCTATAAGTGTTCTGATTACTGAGTACGTAACTAGTTCTATATCATGTTTTAGCTTGTTTTATATGTTCATGTCATATTTTACTGATTTTATTGTTATGCTGTTTTTATCATGTATTCTAGATATTCTGATTAAGTATTACTTGTATTTCTTGTATTATAATACTTGTTGTGTAATAATAAGTAACTTTCTAAAAACAACGGGTTTCTTAAAATAGAAAGTTTCTAAAAATAGAAAGTTTCCAAAAATAGAAAGTTTACAAAAATAGATTTACTGCTTAAAATAGATAAGTTTCTAAAACTAGAGAGTTTCCATAAATAGATTAGCTGCTTAAAATAATAAGTTTCTAAAAATAGAAAGTTTCCATAAATAGATATAGCTAATAATTTAAGCTTAAGTTTTACTAATTAATATTCTAAGTCATGTGATTAATATTATAATTTATTAATTAATACATGTAAATTAAATAAACTATATGTTATAAGATTTAATTAAATATAGCATGATTTAATTAAATAAAAGTGTAAATAATACTTAGGTTTAAACATGTATTAATATTTAATATTAATATAACCTAATTTATGGAAATTAATTAATTGTATGTCATGTTTTAATAATTAATTAATTACTTTAGTCTAAATTAAATCATAAAATGCTTAGGTTATAATCATGTATTATTACTAATAATAATTAACCTAAGTCATGTCTAAATTAGATTAATTATATAGCATGTTAAATTAATTTAATTAATCTTGTAATTATTTAACTTGTAAAAAAATAATTAACTTGTAAAAATAACTCATGAACCGAATAGTGTTTTAAATCTAAACATGTCGTGAACCAGAACGTGTTAACCCTTCAACCGGACCAAACAAACACACCCTTAACAGTGGCTAACTGGCTTGGCCGGTTTCCACTGTTTTCGCAAAACAACCACCGGCTTAAGCCGGTGGTTCCCCTTGGTTCTCGGCTAGCCGTCGGCTAAGCAAACTTCCCACCGGCAGTTAGCCGGTGGTTCCCCCTGTTGGCGCGGCTTGGTTCCCCCTGTTTGGTCATATTAGCCACCGGCTTATGTCGGTGGTGTTTGTTTGTTTTTCAGCCGAGACCCCCAACAAACCACAAGGCCAACCCGACATGCGTCGGGGTCCCTTGTTTTAACTGCTGCCGAACCACAAAGCCAACACCGAGACCCGAAGGTCTTGGTTGTGGTCACACGTGGGTCACCAAGAGCTTCAGCTCTCGGTTTGTGTGCATCGGCCGAACCAAAACACCCCTAAACCTCCATGTTTATTAACCCCGTGATATAATTAACATGTTTTATTAATCGTTTTTTTATAAACCCATGATTTATGTGTTCTTGATCTAATAAATAATTAAAAAGAAAAAGTTTAAAGATTACCAATTCGTGAAACAAAAAGGAGGACGATAACACGAACAATACACTTGAATCTAATTAACCAAGATCAACAACACCCTCCTTGTGGTGTTCTAAAACTGGCGGCCAAGAGAGGAGAGAAAAAGATAGGGTTTTAATTATTTTGTGAAATCTTGAATTATGAAAAGATATTTTCCCTTTCTCCTATTTTAGTTAAATTAAAAGTGGGCTTGGCCCCTTCCTTGTTTCTTGCCGCGGGTATGTGGGGCCCACAAGGGGAAACCCATTGTTTTCCGTGTTCTAAATATTTACGTGTTCTCGTGGTCGTGTTTACGTGATTTATTTATTAGTTGTTCGTTCTATAGTATATTCGTGTACGTAATCATAATAATAAATACGTAAATACATAATATTCGGTTCGTGATTATTTACGTTCATGATTTCATGTTCGTGATTATAATTATTGCTGATAATAATTATCGTGTTTTAATATACTTAAATACTTATCATGTAATAGCACGTACGAAATACTTGTAATTAACATTCGTGAAACGTAAACATGTTATATTAGTAAAGTTTTAATCATGTACGTACGATTATATATGTACTATTCATGGTAAAAGCATGGGGGTTTTACAATTCTTCCCCCCTAAAAAGAATAATTCGTCCCCGAATTATAGATAACGTAAACTGGAAAAGAAGAACATACCCGAATTCAAAATATGAAATGAGGGTAAGAAGCCCGGATAGACTCCTCTGTTCCCCAAGTGGCTTCCCGCTCGGTATGATCCCTCCAAAGGATTTTGACGAATGGAATCGTCTTTCTCCTCATGACTTGTTCTTGTCTGTCAAGAACTCGTTCGGGTTCTTCTATGAAGGTAAGATCTTCCCTAATCTGTTCCAGTGGATACTTAACCATGTGAAGGGGATGATACTTGTACCCTTTGAGTAAGGACACATGGAAAACATCGTGAACATGAGAAAGCTGCAGAGGTAACGCTAAACGATAAGATACTTCACCGACTCGCTCAATGACATCAAACGGTCCGATGAATCAAGGACTGAGCTTCCCTTTGATTCCAAAACGTCTAACACCACGTGCCGGCGATACCTTAAGGAAGACGTGATCTCCTATGTAAAAATGTAAGTCCCTACGATGCTTGTCGGTATAACTCTTCTGACCTGACCGTGCTTCTTGCAATTTCTGCTTAGCTACTGCGACCTTCTCGTTAGTAAACTCTATCATTTCTTGTCCTTCAAGTGTTCGCTTACCAACCTGATCCCAGTAGATTGGGGCGCGACTCTTCCTGTCATACAACATCTCGAATGGAGCACACTTGATACTTGCGTGCCAACTGTTGTTGTATGCAAATTCTACCAAACAGATTTAATCGTCCCAATCTCCCGTCCATATCAACGCACGTGAACTCAACATGTCTTCTAATGTCTGAATCGTTCGCTCCGATTGCCCGTCTGTTTAAGGATAAAAAGTCGTGTTGAGCTTAAGTTTTGTACCCCAAGCTTTCTGCAGACTCCTCCAAAATCGCGAAGTTAAACGAGGATCTCTGTCTGAGACGATGCTGAATGGAGCACCATGAAGTCTCATGATCTCCTTCTTGTAAGTATCGGCAAGTTTACTGACCGAATCTTCCTTGCAGATCGGTAAGAAAGAGCTAACTTAGTAAGTCGATCAACGATAACCCAAATCGCATCGTGCTTCCTCTTTGTCTGTGGAAGATCGGTAACAAAATCCATGGTGATCTTGTCCCACTTCCACTCTGGAATATCTAACGGTTGTAGAAGACCGCCAGATCGCTGATGCTCGATCTTAACCTGCTGGCAGGTAAGACATTTGGAGACGTAAGTCGCAACATCCTGTTTCATTCCACTCCACCAAAAGTATTGCTTGATGTCATGGTACATCTTGGTCGAACCAGGATGAACAGAGAATGGGGAGCTATGAGCCTCAGCTAACAATGCTTCCCGGAGTTCTTGATCATCAGGAACACAAAGTCTCGTGCCCTGCCATAAGATACCGTCTGCGTCTACTCGAAATTATGTCTGCTTCTCCAAATTCTGAATTATCGCCCAGATTTCACCATCCTCCTTCTGAGCTTCCTTAATCCTAGAGAGTAACTCGGGTTCCACTCTAAGATTAGCTAGTAACCATGTTGTCCACGTACCATGATCTCAATGTCTAGTCGCTCCAAGTCTCAAATAATTTCCTCCTTAATTTTATTGTCGTTTATCATTCTGGACTTTCTGCTAAGT